>PTEX01000035.1:3604441-3720266 GCA_003342815.1 Eudromia elegans | reverse complement strand
CCAGACCACTTTATATTTCCTCTTCAGAAAACATGCTATTCTGTTACCAAGTAAAACACCTGCCTGTCAAATAAATGAAAGTAAAAGCAGGTATTCTACTAACTTTCACCAACTTCTCTATATCTGTCAACCTCTTGTAAGAAAGAGAACTACGGATTTTACAGGGCATATATGCCAATGTGTTGGTTTTTTGCTTCAAAAAGAAACAAAAATTTWTCTTCCACAAAGAATTTTAACTTATTCTTTAATTCTTTAAAAAAGCAATTTTACTCAAAGACACAAGACAACGTGGTCGTGGTACCTATATTCTAATTCCCTGATGTAAAAACAAAAAGAGTCCACATTGAGAACCACATCTGTAGACAAATTCACACTCAAAAACTGTCTTTTCTTTACAGATGCTGTCAGACTTCACTGCCTGATGGATAATGCAGAGCAGAGGGAGAAAGCTGGGGCACCAGGCAATACCATCTTGGGGAACAAAAGAAAAGCAAAAAACCCAAGCAAACAAAAATGGATGTATTTTGTATAAAACTTCAGTTGAAAAAGAGGCAGAAAGGCAGGCATAGGCTTCCTAGATATAGCTTCCTAGATACAACCTAAAGGCTGAGCACAAACAAAACCAAGCAGTAAAATCAGAACTAGCCAACTTAAATAAAAAAAACTTTCAAAAGAAACAAAGTCCTTGATTTAGAGCCGTCACGCTTTCCTAGTACAAAAACAGGTTTGGGGCTTGGAAGCGATCAAGTCAGAATTCCCTTCCCCAAGCCTAAATCCAAGCTGCAACACTCGATGTGGTTTTAACTTGGGCCACGGCGGCATTTCAGGATTTGGGATGGAAACATCCCTGAGGGCAGCGACATGAGGCCCGGACCCAGTGCACCTGAACAGACTGTTCCAGCTTTGGGCCAGCCAGATCAGGGCCGCACTAGGGGCCATCAATCAGCCCTTGGAACGTGGCACCCTCAGATGCATCTTTGCCAAGGGAATTAATGTCAAGTAAATAGAAAAGCGAACGGGCTGAGGATTTTAATCCACTCCGAGGACCTTTTATGGTCAAGCATATGGAGACTGGATAAGTCAGACACAGGAAAACAAATATGACCTGGGATAGGCCCTTAAAAACTGACTTTCTGCTAATTTCTCTAGAAGTTATTTCAGATGATTCAGGCAAGTATAACCTACCTTTTTTGGTAGAAGGAGGATTAAGTCACTTACTTTTACAAGCAGAAAATTCCTGCCAACACAAAAGATTTTTTTTTTCAAAGGTTCCTAAGAGGTGTTTTAGCTGACAAGAACTGTAAATAGCCTGGTCAGAATCACATTCCTACAGGCCTGCTCCCCACAGTTACCTGAAACTGGGGAGAAAGGAAAATCTAACATACTTAAGCACCAAGAAGGGACTGCATCAAATCCATGAACACCAAAGAAACAGCTCACAGCACATCCTTTGCAAAGTAGAGTGTGGAAAAATATCTGTCCAGTGAAGCAGGGAAATGGATAAGAAAAAAGAAACAAAATCTGAAGTCAATGCACAGAAAATAATTGGGTTATTCTGGCAGGCAGCAAGCTAACACCGGTGCTCGGTATTGTTTCAATGTAAGAATTTCTATTGCACTCAAGTTCTCACCAAGTCAGTGTAATTGCCCAGTCTCCAGCTACTTTAATGTCCCCACATCAACAGTTTCTCTCTCAGACTGCTCCAGAGGAGTCCTCTTCCCCACCATCAGCCCAGGCAGAGAACCAAACCCATTTCCTTGGAGAGCTTCAACGAGGATAGTTTTGCACAGCCCTGGCTTTAAGGGTAATGACAGCACATAAAAAAATACAACTGTCTAAACAAGCCTGTTAATGGGAAGATGATTTTGTGCTGATACAAGATAAAGCCCTAAACAGTTGAAGTTAATCCACATTTCCAATTTGTCATTATGCTCTAAAGCAACCCAGGTGGTGTTAATAACATAAGAGTCTCCTGACATTAAAACAATCATAAACATTAGTATTAAGTACTATTCATTAACAGAAGAAGCATATAAAGGTCTAACAAGGTAGAGACCAAATGTCTGTAACAGTGATTGGAACTGAACTGTCAGTTCAGTGATCACAGCTACACATATCTTTGGGTAATACACAAAATAAGTTATTTAAACTCTCAAATTTTTTATCTTTACTTAAGTTTCAACTCACCAACAGAATCCTCAGATTTTTATAACAGGAAAGAGAGGGAAAAAAGTGTAGTTTAACAGCTTAAAAATACATCACTTGTATAGCATAAACAGATAAACCTGACTAAAAAGGTTATTAGTTCCCACTTATTTTTATTCAATATTTTCCTAGTATGTTTCTGAAAATGGTGGTCTGGAAATCAAACAGTTTATTCTGGAATGTAATCTCAAATGTTCTAGTGTGTTATTATCATTATTTCCATATTGCTATTTGGTGTAGAGAAATGATGGATTTCACATTATTGTAAGCAAAAAAATGAAATCATAAAGAGAGAGGCACACACTGGGGGGAGGAGGAGAAGTTGCTTACTGAGTTTACTTCTCTGAAGAGGCTTGATTAAGCCTCAGATCATTAAAGGCTTGATCACAGGAGTAGCCTATAAACATAATATTATAAGTTTTTGACTGTTTATGAGACAGCCACAGCCTCTGCCCTCAAGAGATTTCCATAAGATGGCTTCCCATAACACTCTCCTTGTCTAGCAGGCTGGAGACACACATCAGAAGCACTATGGACATTATGGCAACCGTAAACTGCAGGGGAACACGCACACAAAACCAGTGAAGACAAGCCCTTTCAGAAGGCTCCATTTACTTCATAAGCCTAACAGTAAAAGCGAAAAGGATATGAAAATAATTCATTGACATAGGTCATGGGTAAGGTGCTTCCCTCTTTCCGCTGTGTAGGATTAACAACTCCATGCTTATTAAAACACTTAATGGTATTTATGTTACTGCAGTGCCTAGAGGCCCCAGTTGAGACTGAGGGCCCTCCTGAGTGGCGTATTAGAAAATCATTATCAGATGGACTCATAAAAAGAGAATTTCCTTTTAAATATATATATTTCTTCAAACATACCCTTTGTTTAAGCCAAATTACTACCTCTGTAAGGTAGTACTTTACTGCAGGTTTTGCTGTTTAGCTCATATTCATTTTGAATGTTAGATAAAAGGACAAGCTTATTGCATATATTTACATAAATGGCAAAATGTATCTGCTTGGACAAACATTTTCATGCTCACCTGGCATTAAAATCGAAGGAACAGAAAAACAGCTCTTCTCCAAAAGCATGATAAGCTCATCCTACTTAAATACATACTGAATACACTAAATCTAGCTCTATGATCATGTGATATCCTGACATGACTTGCTGGTCACATATCTTGCTATCACATATCTTTTACAAGCATTAAGGTATGCTATGCATGGACTGAGGATGCTCCCAGGTGCCTGAGCAAACGGTCCTTTTCCATTTCCAGAGTAGATTTGTTCCTAACAGAAGTAGCAAGAGCAACGTCCTCCAAGTGCATCGGACCTCCTGTGCCTGCAATGAACAGCTGTACTGGTCTAAAAGACATACAACCCATCTTTGAGGCACTGGAGAGCTAGTCAAGAAAGCAACAAATCAAAGAAAGTTATTTGTTCAAAGTGGTAAACTATCACATTTCTTTTTTCAGAAAAACTGTTGTATTTTTCAGAAACATTCGGAGTGGATACGAGCAAAATTGCAAAGACTTGAGAAAAAGCTGTAGGAAAGCTGGAGGTGTATCCATTCCCTGGATGAAGAATTTGTATAAGAAATTGGAAAGTGATGGAAGTTTTTAATTATCCTTTGAATACAGTGATCCAAAGGACTAAGTACAAAGCCCCATGTACACATTTTATATATATATATGTATATGTTAATCAAATCATATATAAGCCAAGCAGCAAGTGCTATTCCTGTGGGATGAAAAGGAGATCACATCAAAAAGGAACAATGTGAAATACTAGAATCTACCATTATTCTAATAAGAACCCAAACTGTAAACCAGACCTATTTTCTCCCTGGAAGCAAACTGTGACTTCTGGAAAGGAGACAGTCATCAGTGAGAGTAGTTTATGACAATAAAAGTTGTATTGGGATTTCTGAAAACTCAAGATAGTAGAAATAAGACAGAGTTGATGTACTGGCCATCTGCTTTTCCCCATCCAGGCACATAATCAATCCGTAACTCCAGATGAGTATCCAGAATTATTAGTAAAGCATAGGTTGCTGAAGTCTTTTCTGCGTCTACTCATAATGATATGAACTTCAAAACAAAGCAAGTCAAAACTTACTTGGATTACTTCCCCATCTCTTTCAATCTCTTCAACCATCATATAGTCACACTTCTTTTCAAGCATTTCTATTTCAACCATGTCTCTTCCCTTAGCCAACATATACAAGTGAGAAATCTTACACTCTCCCCGGTGCATAGCTCTGAAACACAAATGTCCCAGGCTTCTCTCATTCCTTTCTGGACGGTGTGTGGGCACACATGCACTCACACAACTCACACACAGTCACATATCTATGTTATATATATATATCTATGCACCTCTGTATAAACACTTAACAAGTATGTGTGTTTATCAACATCTATATTTAAAAATAGGCTTTTTTTTTTGGTCTAGAATCCTTTCTCTTCATCCATCACAGAAGGAAATCCCAATCTGAAACCTAGCGTTAGTAGTACACCTGTGGGAATTTTGATTCTGTAACTGCAAAGTAATCTGGGCCGAATTACCAGGCTCTGAACATCCTTGCTAAGATCAAATGAAAAGAATGTTAAAAATCATATCAAATAGAAATTGCATATATTTCATAAAGGTTAATTAAAGGTTAATTAAAACAGGTGTTTCAATAACAAATAATACAAATAATTGTAAGTATAAACCTTAGAATAATCTCCTTTCTTTTTCTTTTTTTTCCCCTAATGATATGGAAATAATTTTTCCAAACTTCAAAAGCTGTTCTGCATATTTACCTTTTTTCTTTTTCACTAACTGGCCCACTAGGATCATTTGCTGTGTTTTACATTTAAGACTTGCTTGATGAAAGCTATCACAACTCTTTAGATATTTTGTTTTTGAAAAACTCTATTTTAAAACCATTAAGCACCTATTAGTACCAAATAGAAAACACTAACTGCCCTCACAGTTTTCTAGTCTGCATAAAGCAGAGTAAAGGAAAAACTACATAATCAGATCTTGCATTTTCACATGCTCTGAGATTTTGGGACAAAACACACAATTCATGATCCATTAAGTTTTCAAAAGCCCAGAACATGGTGGCATTACAGTTTGCAGGCATAACTACAACCACTGAGCCTGCTGGAGACCTGTAGTCATCTATCTGCCAAAGACACCCTCACTTTGTTGCATGTGCTGAGGGTCACAGGCAGCCAGGACTCACCATGTGTGTGCTCAGGCAGCGTGTTCACACAGAAGAGTCCTAAACCAGACTGTAAAAACACTAGTTGAACCTTTATGTAGTTTGCTTCTCATTTTATAGTGACAGATATTCAGCACAACTAATACTCATTATTCCTTCACATTTGATCCCTGCCTCCTCATCATGTTTTTGCTTTATCACTTTTACAATAAAAAAAAAAAAAAAGAGGGGTCTCTTGCAGTACAATCCTGAACTATTTAAACAGTCCCTTAAATTCATTTCGATAGTGTAATATTAGAGTTGAATAATGTGTTCCAACAAATCATCTCTGCAACAGCCCTGCTTTTATATACTTAATAAAAAATAGATCTTCAGTCAGGTGTACTATTTTCATGTCTCCAGAAAGTCTTTACCAGACTGCAAGGCTTCAGTTACTCTTTTAAAGAAGAAATTACTTACAGAGATAAGAGAGACCAAAGTTCTGCCCTCATGCACGAAACCAGACAATCTAAAGCATGAGTACAGCAGTTCTACAATTGCAGAATTATCAGTATATGTATTAACATAAATATTTTATACAAGAAAGAAAAAACACTTTGAATTTTCCTTCAATAAGTTACCTAATTTGTTGCAGACCTTAGAACTCTCCAGTAGTATCTACAGCTTAATTTCTCTACTGTAAAGCAATCTGAAAATGCAGACTTAAGAGGCTACTTACTGTACATTTGCTACTTTAACTGATACGGGAACGTGAGGAAGTTGAGTGGCCCATTTCAGTGTCACATCTTGATAAACATGCAACATGTTATTATGGTTTCCGACGAGGGTGTTTATTGTTCCTTCTGTCACTGTTAAAGGCATAAAAACAGTTTTAAGATGAAAGATACTTTCATGAGTCAATATTTTCCTTTGAGGCTTGTATTATGATGATGCTAATTTTTCTTTTCCCTATAAGCTGTTAATGGGCATTAGCGAATACATCTCTCTATATAAATATGTATCTACATAAAGAGTATTATTTTTTTACTCAGAGATTTTTAAAATGCCAAAGTGAAGATAATCACACTGACAATAACCACAGAGATAAGAGATTAATTGTGAATACAAATTCCAATTACATATTGCATGTCACACATGTTACAGCTTTCCACATTCCACATGGGTCTAGCCAGTCATGTTAGGTAATTTAAAACATGACTAACAAAGATTCATTATAATTAATATGTTAACATGCAAAGATAAACGTGACAAAAAATACACATTGGTTAATTAACATCAACTTATATAACTATATTGCTCAATAATTCACTGAACTGAGAAGACTGACAAAAGAGCTCTTTATGTTTTAGTTAAAATATATTTAAATCAGAATCACAGAAGGGTTGAGGTTGGAAGGGACCTCTCGAGATCATCTAGTCAAACCCCCTGCTCCAGCTGGGACACCCAGAGCACGTGGCACAAGGTGGCATCCAGGCGGGTTTTGAAAATCTCCAAATCACTCTTTATCCTCACCCTATTCCAGCTCAGTGGATTTTATGGGGAATACATGGCAAGATCCCTTAAAGTTTGACTTTGTGTGCCTTCTACATATCAAAATACTGCTTAAAGGCAAGTGTTATGAATATCTAAAACAATTCAAACATAATTAAAACAAGAAAAATCAAACAGCAGTACTTTGGAGTGAGCCTACACACTTTGTTTCCTTTCTGAGATAAACTGGTAGAACTTCATAAACTGATAGAATGAGAGAGCTGAATCAAGAAAAATGCACTGAAAAGCAGTGGCAGGAGAACAAGAGGGAATAAACAGGGAGGTGAAGGCACCAGGGCGGGGTGCTGCTCACAGGGAAAAACATGTTTAGAGAGACCCTGAGGACAGACATCTGGATGGTGGTGAGAGAAATGACCTTGCTACGAAGCAGGGACAGCAACAGCTCTCAAATACTGCAGGAGATGTACTGAACAAGGACCATGTTTCCCTTCTAATTGTGTAACTCACAATAATTCTACCTACTTTTAATAATATTTCACAAAAATAATCAAGAAGCTTTGGGGAAATGTAAAGCAAATGAGGGCTTTTCTTTGTAACCTCTAAGACTTTAAATAATCTATGAGATTCTGATATTTATATCACTACTAAACCCCATTTTAACCTCCTTTTACCCTCAGTCCCACTTCCCATTTATCCACAGCCCTACTCCGAATGTTTACCTTCAGAAAGTATATAAAAATATAGTATTTATGAAGTTTAAAGTCAGAGTGTAAATCTAAAAATAAGACACTTACAAATATCTGAGAAATAAATATTTAAATTGTATACTTTTGGGAGGGAAAACTAGTTTCTCTCCATCAGTAAATGACAAAAGCATCTCAAATACTAATTTACTTGCCCTAAACCTCTCGGCCTGGAATGCTTCTTACCTTTGAAGCCTGAGCAAATTTACTCAGCTGCCTTAAGAGATATCAAAATGCACGTAAGGATATGCTATTAGGATGAAAAATACTCATGTAAATTCTCAAATTTATGATACTTCACACTACGTAATATTTGAAAAGAGGCAATTTGACTAATTTTCTATCAATGTCATATTAAGAATATATTTATTCAGGGGAAAAAAGAACCTTAGCTGTAAAAATACTCAAACAAAGCTTTTTAGTTCCATTTTCATTTTACAAACCTGAGCAATAAGGAAGGAAACAACTTGGGCTGCAATCAAGCTTTTTCATGAATCGGATTTGCCCATTATCCTTAAGGCAAAAGAAGTTTCTCTCACCAAGCACAAAAACAGAAGAAACCGCTTGATTAAAGGACACAACACATATATCCAGCGCTTGCTCTCCGATGTTTAAAACCCAATCCACCTTCAAAAGAAAAAACACACTCTAGAGACCAGCTGACATTTGCGTATTAAATAGAACAGAGAAAAGGGTCAGAATTCTAATTACAAAACCAAAAATCAAGGTCTCTTTGGAAAGAAATATTCCAGCCACCCACTCACTTCTTTTGAAGGCAGTAGTGATTTTCCTCATTGTGAGGAAAACAGTAAAATCATCCAAACACTTTTTGAAACAGTCATGAATTAATGGCTATAATTCAACTTACAAAGTATTAAAAGTATACTTCAAAATACACATTTCATTCAACACAAAAATGGCTTATACTCTGAATATTAAGTCCACAATTACAAAATCATTTAAATCTGCCTCTGTACATGTCCTTTGACATCAAGGGCAGGCAGTAAGCAGAACTTATTCTACCAATATTTATAATTCTACCAATTCTATCAATGTATCTAATTGGAAAACGTAGACTGGCTTTTAGGTGCACAAGCCAACCTTCATGTTTGCAGTCACTAATGTATATTTTCAGTCTGAAAAACAGTTGCATGTATGCATGCAGATTTTCCTATTAAAGAACAAAGGATTCTCTAAGTGCAATAAAGTTTATTTTGTAAATCCAATATACAGTCACAAGTAGACTGTCAAACTGAAAACATGAGCAATATATCAAATACACCTATTATATGAGAGCTTATAATCCTCATTACAAAGACTAGTCTAGATATAGCCAATTTCAGAACACAATCTTCTTTTTTCATAGAACAGCAGGGAATTTTAAGGCCCAGCCTTAAGCAATTTGAGCCTAAAGAAATCCTAACAAAAACCTACTGGAGTCCTTCCATTGCCTTTAATGGAAGTTGGATCAGGTCCTTTGTCAGCAGACCATTTTTCCATTTCTTACTGAGCATTCAATCTTTTTAATATGCATGCAATGTACCGTACAGGTTATGTAAAATAAACAGGTTTTACCACCAGTCTTTTTCCAGAACCAAGCTTTTGTTGTTCTGTTTCTTGTCTTTCATCAGCATCTGTTGCAAAGGCCAGCACTTGGTATCTGTAATGGAAAATTGAAAAGGAAAGATAGCAAATATCTTTGTAATTAATACCTTTTACCTTTGCTTTTTGAAAAAGTAAAATATAATAATCAAATTAGGTGTATGAATGTATTGGAATATACTTATTAACAGCAAAGATTTTTAAATGACTATCATTAGAGTTAAAAGGAAAAGAGAATTTAAAACGTTTAATTTGAATGCTTAACAAAAAAAAAATTAAATATATTAAAGAACACAGATTAACAATGAGACTGAGTCCTTTGTATAAAAAATAAAATTTAGAAGCTACTCCAAAATATAAACTTTTTTATAACGGTTACAATTTCAAATATGCCCATTAATTAAACTTAGGGGTTCTAATCCTAGAGAGAGCTGTAAATTGGGATTGGTAGGTGGTACATCTCTCTCAAATATACTTGGAAAATTAAGAAAAGTTGATGTGTTTTTCTTTGCAACTGCCAGCCTGGTGTACTAACTAAAAGTCGGTAATGACGTCACTAGAACAAAAGATGTTATCTGTAACTCATATTTCTTGCACTGAATTTACACTGGTGTCATACCTTACTGAACTAACTTGTTTCYGATAAAGTTACTTTAGGTGATAATATGCAAAATATCAAAATCTGTCTTTAAAATATAAGAGTCTTTGTCTAAGTCTTTAAAAAAWAATAATCATACATACATGGAAAATTTATCAATGCAAAATGTTTTCATTCTTAAAATTTCTTATCACAGAAAAGGTCACAGAGTATCCTCAGTTTGTAAACAAAATTCAAAATTTTTTAATCTTTCCTAAGCTTATTATAATTTAAAAACAGATTTGGCATATCACTTGGCCACTCCTAAAGACCAGAAGTAAAATAACTTAAGAGACCAGGAAGAAGAGCAATGACAACTGCTCTCATTCACAATAAAAGGACAATACATCTGGTCCTGAAATAAACTTATTCATTTATTTAGAAATATCTGTTGCTCGTGGAGTAACAAGGTGTATCTAAACAAAAAAATCACAAAAGACTGTGAAGATGAAGTTTCTGCAACTTCAATGAATGAGGAGACCAAGAGYAGATCTCTGAATCTCTGGGGATTCAGAGGAAAGAAAGAGGAGATGTTAAAGGATTCCTATTAGGAAAACAAAAACCTAAGTTCAGTGTGTTCATGCTTCCCAAGTTCTCTGCTCCTTGATTGCAGAGGAGTTGCCAGGTTTAACAGTTGTTTTTAAYACAGGATATATTCCCAACAGAAAAGTGAACTGAAAATATTTACCATCAGAGACTCATAAGACACATGAGCCCAAAGAGCAAGTATGACTCTTAGCTAACAATAAAAATAGAATTCATTTTATCCAACCACTCTGCTAGGCAAATAAAGAGGGGCTATTCACATTTTTTTCCTGCTATCAGACCAAAAATGGTAAGAGAGTACATTAGATGTGTGAAATGAAATATATTCCATGTCCACTTGCAAAGGAGAGCATGAAAGTGTCATGTATCCTCTGTCAAGTAACAAAGCGAACCTTCACACAAAAGAACAGTTCCTTACAAGGAGGCAAAGCAGTAGGCCAAGCAGTGTCCCAGTTATAGAAAAAAAAATGGGAGTGGGGAAAATGCTCAAAACAGACAGGAAAAACTTCCTTGTCACTTTTAAATTTACCTTTGAAAGCACCAAAATACTGATTTGTGAKTCTCAGTTGCATTTCACTACCAATACATCTAACTTATCTGGCTAATAATATCCTAGCAACTCAATCTTGAGATAATACATCTCTCATAAAGGGGAAAAAAAATCCCCAAAGCATAGCATTAGGTCTTACCTAATTGGTTAGTACTGAATCACTCTGTAAAAGGGCTAATGTTTCCCAAAAGTAAATGTCTTATGTTTGTAAACCTTCTCATCATATTAAAAAATAAACAAATCCCTCATGTAGACAACAATGTTAAGTATAACATTCAAGCATATTCAAACATCAGTTATTTCATGACAAGTCCAGGTTATGCATTCTGTTTTCAACTGACTTCAACATCCAGAATCACAAGTTTTTGGGACCTGGTAGGATGCAAGACCCATGAGTGCTGAGGAAGCTGGCCAAAGAACTGCTATCTTTGATTAAATAAAAAATAAAAACAAAAAACAAAAAGAAAAAACAAACAAACAAACAAACAAAAAAAAGCCTTCAACCATGAAATGACTGGCTTGACAGACAAGAGAAAGCAGTGGATGTTGTTCATCTCTGCTGAAGTGAGGCTTTTGACTCCTTACAGCAAGTCTAGGCAAGTGGACAACTACCTAAAATAATTCACAAGGATGACTTGTCAGTTGTAAGACAAATGAAACTCTACAAAGTTATTACTATTAAAAAAAAAAGAAACTAAACTGAAAATAAGGACATTTGGGATTCACATATTTGGTTATTAGACTTTTAAGAATATTAGAGCATCTATTTCMATCTTAAACAGACCAGGAGATATTTCAAGCTGCTGACCATTACTCTTTAAGCCTTGCAGTTCTACCACTTTTTGTTCCATTTTATAGTTCTTAATTTTCTTTATTTGCTGATCTTTTTAGCTCCTTCAGGATCTTTATGCTTAGTATCTCATGGGCCCTGTACCCACTGACTAATGCATCTGCTACCAATTCCTTCTTATTCACAAGCTGTGGATTCAACAAAACTTCTTAACCGGGCAGCCTAAGAAGCACTTGCTTCATTTTCCGGAAAGCACTACAGAAACCTTCCAGACTGCTCAASTCCAGTGTGTTGTCCTCCCAGCAGATATCATTCCTCTACGAGAGCAAATGTCTGCAGTTAAAACGTTTCTACTCATTTAACGAAGGCTTCACARTACATGTCCACCACAACATCCCTTTCATTGTGCATCTATCTAGTCGTGGCCCATGACCTCTCAACAAGCTGGTCATCTGCTCTGTAACAGAGTCCCATGTGTACAAGATACCTATGTGAGGAACATAAATCCCTATTTTTTTTTTCTTAAGGAAGTCTCTCTTTTTCTTCTTAAAGAGCCTGCAGCCATTACCTACCCTATTTTAGKCACGCAAGCCACCTTCCTGTAACTGCACTGACAGCATTGCTGTGCGACTGCACACAGACCTCCTGTTGCTCCTCTTGGTTGCCCAGACTGTAGACGTTTGCAAACACCTCCAAACAGACTCYCAGTCATCCCATTCTCGCTAAGGCAGTATGACAGCATCCTCCACATGCACATTACTCTTGGCATTTAATTGCAGGATTTTGTACTTAACCCTCACTAAAGTGCCCAAATAGCTTGGCAAGCCTCCTCCCCTRCTTCATCAGGTGGCTGCCATCTCTTCCCACCAGCTTTAATTCCTTGAGCATGATCCTATGCTCATAAAAGCCAAAGCACTGTCAGTGACTTTTAATTTGATTCAACATTTTCCTGAAAACCGAATGGACTCATCAGACTAACATTTATTTGCATCAAAATAAAAATGATGTTGAAACAACTGGAAGGAACATCTCCTTACTTGAGCTGTCTAGTGCAGATAAAACTGAAAATACAMTGAACTACTCTGAAGCGTGGAAAAGCCTGGCACATGCACGACAACATGATGTGCTTTGTGCTTTTGATTAGTTAGTAAAGATACTAAATAAAACATTTTTTCTACCACTTGAATATGTCCATTAAACAGGACATACAGTACAATTTTTTCCACAGCTGTACACAGATATTAATTACACTCAACTTATAACATATTATTTTTCATCTTTCTTGCACTCATCTGTCACCTGCTTTAAGAAATAACACTAGTAAAGGCAAAAAAAAAAAATATATATGATTATCATTTCATTTGGTTACCTACTACTTGACATCACCAAAACATACAATAGTTACTTAACAGAAACACATACTTGTAACTCTCAACCTGTCGACACGAAGACACTGTAATGAAAGAATCTGTCCGAGAACTGTAGGTTAAAGGACCAGGTATAAGAAAACCAGGTAAAAATCGTCCGAAAGCATAGCTTTCCTGCTCAAATAACATGAGCATCCCATCCATGGATTGTATACATATCAAATCTCGACCTGAAAACAAAGGAAACAAAGCAATGTTATATAGTATTAAAGTTATTGTTAAAAAATAGATGGCACTCATAATACTTGGAAAGATAGATTTATTTCATGCAAATGTTTACTATGGGAAAGAATCCAAAGCATTCCAATCTTCACAAAAATCTTATTTATTAAAAAGAACAAAGCTCGATAACTAGATTTTTTTGTTAACATCCACAATATATTAATAGAAAAAAAGAAGTGAGAATACTTAATTTCAAGGCCAAGTTCCCAAAGACATAAACTATTAAAGTTTAAAGAAATGYTTGGATACTACTGTAAAAGTAAAACTTTTCTGGTTCTTAAACATCTGTATATCTGAAAAGTAGTCACAAGAACTTTAATTTAAAAATAAATAACCTATTCCACATTTTCAGGTTTAGCTGAGCAATATAATAAGAAAATCATGATATATACTATTCATAGTATTCATCATCATGTCATAATCATTGGTAAAATTTCCATGTTTGGTATTCACATTTTATATCTTTAAGTAATAATAAAAATAATGGATATGATCAGTTTGTTGCTAACACTACTAAAAACTGAATTAAAAAAATCACTGTAGAGTAAATGACTCCCTCAGAGTCATTGTGCAACTCCACAATTAACAGCCTCAAGACATGACTTGCTCTATCTCAGCTACACTAATCCAAATCAAAGTTTCATTTTGAAATCTTCAGAGTTTAGAAGTTGATTGTGGGTTCTACATTTCATATATTATGGCAATAATTCAAATGTAAACATTATTTACATATATTTATAAAAGAAAAGGTGCAACAATAAGATGCCAACACATTCTTCACAGTAATTGTACACAACAGCAATTTAAAATATATTATATATCACCATAATAGGTCACACAGCACATTGCATTATTTGTCCTTGTGATTAAAACACAGGATAAAGAGTTGACTTAGAGTAAAAATAGAATTCTAACACAAGCAACACATTTGTGTAAGGTGAAAGGAAGGCAAAGCACCAGAATCATTTCTGCTGGCGCCTCCTCCCTATTGAGATTCTTCTCATTTTCTAAACATTACCAAGTTCACCTGCTCTTCCTTTCAGACTCTATCTAGTCACAACATGTCCTATAAACCCTGCTGCAAGTATCAGCTATTTAGTGATGTGGACATTTGAAAATGTACAATTCAAATGTAGAAAACAATTTACATTGTTTACTTGGCAGAGGCTTAATTCTATTTCTCAGTCTCTCTGAGGAAAAAAAAAAAAAAAAAAACTTTAATTCTTTACACCAATGATGATATAGATAGACCAGCAAAACAACAGTGCAATTTTAGGAATKCTCTTGCGGGCATTTCCACCACAATCACACCACCTGCCTCTTTCTTTAGTTCTATACAGATCTTTTCTGAAAAATACTAAATTACATATCATCCTTATTTAACAAAGTTTTGTTGTTTTGTGTCTTACACCTGCTAAAGGACATATATTTTGAAGGACAATGTTACTAGCTGCTGCTGCTATCAAACACTTAAATGTTTCTTTAATAAGCTAGAAATAGAATTTTCATTCAATAAATTCATAAATTATGGAAAAGAATTTCCTTCAACAAGAGAAAACCCCTATTTATCATACTAACCACAAAATAAAGCATTCCATTAATCAAGAACAGGGAAAGGGAAAGAGAAATAGGTTGACTAAAGCTTTGAATAAAAAACTTAGCTGAGAAAACCATGAAAATTAATCTTCTTAAGTTAAATTATACTACAATCTGTACTAATCAACCAATGCTTTGTAGAAAAGCAATTCAACATGAAATACATTACAATACTGTTAAATAGCTCTCAGACTAAAGTTTTGCCTTCTACTGAAGCCAGCAAATAGTGCATCTTCGGTTTTATTTACTACTGCACGTGAGAAAGCATAAATACACCATAGCATACAAGCTATTGGCAATTTGTCTCCAGCAACTTCAATTTGATGATTAAGTCTCAAAATTTAATCTAAAATGTTTTGGAGCTTGACATTTCTAAATAGCAGCACTTTTGAAACGTTTCCTCTTCCATGTGCAGACTGAAGTCACACATCCTTCTAGGAAATTGAAACTATTTACCTCTGTTAACAGCATAAAGTCAATGAACAAACGTTTCCTGCAACTAAACCCAATAATTTAAGAGAATTATGGCTCTGACATATAGATCTCCCAAAACGTTTTTCTAAACAGACAGATTGTTTTAGAGTTATGATTTTCCTAGGGTTTTCTACACATACTTTTTAAATTATAAAGCAGGGCCTATGGCTCCTGTTCAATTTTAAATTTTATTGTTTGTAGGATTAGAAACATATTCTACAATATACAAACATATCATAAGCACATATACACACATGCCCCATATGTGGATAACTAGTAATAGACCAGATTTATTAAAAAGAAAAAAAAAATGTTATTTAACCTTTTAAGTATTTTTTACCCAGCACGAAGATCCAGTATTGTTTGATTTATTCATAAGTTAGAGCTGACATTCTATAGCTAAAGTCTGTGTATTCAAGAGGCTAAAGCATTGACAGATCACAGGCAGTATGAACATTTGTTTGTTGCTTATACTGAGTCTCTGAAGTTTTAGCCAAGAACTTTGCAATAATTTTACCAATACACAATACAGAAATTAGTGAAAATAATCTGTAGGTACATTAGACATATTTCAATTAAAATCTTAGGACTTCAATATTAAATATTTTACAATTTCACACATACTTTTTTTTATGTTCTTTTTTATCATTTTAACATCTGACAAACTACTACTAGTGCAAAGCAAAAAAGAAAAAATACACATTAAATTCATAAGAGTTGTAGCAACTATTCATGCTGATAGACTGTCACTTGAAGAACACAAAGGCTCTAATGAAACAAATGGGCTAGGCCAACCTAAAGTTTTGCTAATCTTGGAAGGGTCAGTCCCACCTACTTCCAACTGGTCTCAAATCCTTATCTGGCAGAAGACATTATGATGCCATCCAGAATTTTTTTGTTTGGTTGTTTTGTTGTTTAATTTTCAACTGAGCAAGTCATTACACTACCTAAACAAAACCACACAAGTTTAGCAGCTGAACCATTGAGAGATTAACAGAAAGCTTCTATCCTCCTTATCTCTCAGCATCTCCAAAGCTCCGTGGTAGATATCTGTTCCTCCATTTGGTTAAAATTTACAAGATTCAGTTCTCTCATATATCTTCTGACCAGTAAACAACAAAAACCATTAGAGAAGAACTTGGGATGCTCTGCACTGGTACCCTATCAATAGGTTAGTGATACTCAGCTGCTACTTCCAATAACTACTGACCTTGCTAACACCCTGCTGATATAGCCTAGAAAAGAATAAGAGAGTTAGCTGAAGCCAACTGCATCAACCTAGCTGTCAACTAATAAGCAAAGGTGCCCTGAGAAATTTGTACAAGCGGTGAAAATTTTAGTAAGTACTAGACCAGTGGCTTTAACTATAGTAGCCTTACAGTATAGCTAGTGGCAGCCAGAAATCACTGGTGGCATTTCATAATTTGGCTTGCAAGAACCAATGATTCACTTCATGATCCAGATCTACGTAGCTACTCTCATCTCAAAAATGTATTGGGACATTTCTCCCTCCCAAACACCACTGGGGAACTGCAGATGTTAGAATTCCTCAAAGGCACCCTGAACTCCCCACCTCATCACCTGGCATTAATGACCAGTTGAGCTCTCCTTCCCTTTCACAACTTCCTTATAAAGGGTACAACCCTCTAAGTCTTCAACTTCTGTTCTACAGTTTCCTTTTAATTAACCTACCATCAGCATGTGATACTATACAGAAGAAATCTCAGTCAAAATCTGTCCTATTGCTATTGCCTTAACTTTTGATTTCTCCCTGCTATCTGAAGTCTGAAGACATAAAAGGTATCAACTTTTATTTATGTTTTTACTTTTAATATAATATATATTTTATATATTATATTTTATGTTTTTAAAGAACACAACAGGATGCATTTGTTTCTCAAGGTCTCTCATTTTCCATCTTTTTTACATTAGAAAGATAACCTCCTTTTCCCCAAAAGGCAGCAAAAATGCAATAATATTGTGTGCAATTGTTTCACAAAAATCATGAAAAATAAAGCCACATCCATCTATGTTTTCATCATACCAATGTTCTACTGCTTCAAACTATATGTAAATCTTGTTTGAGATAAAGAGTGTAAAAGATTTAATCATAAATGAATGCCTTGAATAGTACAGAAATCTTGAATAATACACTTCTTAATGCTTCTCATGCCATGTCAG
Organism: Eudromia elegans; assembly: GCA_003342815.1. Taxonomy (NCBI): domain Eukaryota; kingdom Metazoa; phylum Chordata; class Aves; order Tinamiformes; family Tinamidae; genus Eudromia; species Eudromia elegans. The sequence goes on along the minus strand of PTEX01000035.1, from coordinate 3,702,585 downwards.
GTACTTCTGATGGTATGTGCTGTAGAAATGGTATCTTTTTGAGAGTTCTTACTATAAACTTTAAGTTTATACCAGCTGGCTAAAACACACAATTTACTTGCTAATTTCTAGTCAGCTAATGAAGCTCAAGAACCCAGTGTAGTACAGCACATATTATCATTGGTAAACAGTAGTGAATTTAGTAGACAGTCTCTTATGAAGTCAATAACAGTTAAAAAGAAAAGTCCATAGAAGTTGAGGTGTTACATAAGGAACATTAATACTATTTTGTGTCATATACATTACAAAATATCAAATTTAAAATTGTCAATTTTGTTACAGCATGAAAATGATAGATAGTAGAAATATAATGACAGTGTCTTCTCACAAATGTATGTCCTATTAGACATGAAAGCATTTAGTCTTAGCACACATAAGTGAATTCTTAAGCACATATACAATTATCACCATTAAAAGATCACCCATTTTAACAGTAATGAAAGATTTTAAGTCAAACAAAAGATGATAGGTTATTTAGAGCATTCCCATGATCTTTGCTGAATACTGAAGCACTTGCTGAAGAAACCAGTATATTTCAAGCACTTGAGATCTGACATAACAAAACTAAATCAGCAATGAGTTATTGCCTTTGATGGCACCACACCTTAATKTTACTAGCATTTTGCTCATATTTGTGCTGCTTTTACTTCTTTTAGTTTATTTTTAAATTTGGATTTCAACTAGTTAGTTGGATCAAACTTCAATTATCAAATCTATTACAAGTAAAATAATTAAAGAAAATTACGTTATGTATGAACTTTTTCCCTCAACTTTTTATAGGCCATCTTGTTTTCTTGGCCATTTGTTTTTAACGTGTAGCTAGTGAATGGGRTTTTTATGTTTCACTCTAAGAAATGTCGTCTTCCAAGAGCTCAGCCAGAAATGTCCATTTCAAAAAAGCTCATTGCAGCCAGTTGGCTTTGCCAGTGACATATTTATAAAGTGAAAATGTAACCCATAGTGTTTTGTGCAAATCAGATGGAATCACTTAGTGTTCTCTACATAGTTTCAGCAAGTTGCCTCAAGAGGAATGTCTCTCAGCCAGCAAGTGTTACTTTAAAGCACAAGTCCAGCTACTGTTGTTTTGTAGCTTCATTATTCTAGCGTGATATGAATACATTTACGTCACACTTTTTTCTTTTTAAACCACAATATATTTTTAGAGCTATTGCAAAGCTAAAAATGAGAGGCAGGTGGTRACTCTTTGAAATAAGCTTCTAATTAAAGCTATTTTGGAGCTCAAGTTTTTGCATGTTAATGATTTCCTCTGCTTGAGCCTCCCCTCTGGCTCCAAATCATTCCCATCAAAATAAGTACATTATGTAATCAAAAGGCCTGAGCACCAGGTGAAATCATGCAACCACAACTTCAGCATCACATGGGATAAATTAGAAATCAGAGCAACCTTCATAAAGTTACATCTTTAGAAAGATGCCAGCACAGATAACATTACTGACATCAACAGTAATTCAAAAGCTTCAGTCAGAAGTTTAGTATGGGAGGAAGTGTCAACAAAATAAAAGGACAAATTGGCATTCAAAATAGACAGTCATAAATCAAAGACCTTTTTCCTTTAGTGGATATATAGGCAATATCTTCTTAATTTAACGAAAAAATAAATCTATAGTACATTGATCAATGAKATGTACACAAGCTGCATTCCCACAGGCTAGAACAAAAGCCACTTTCCTAATGTGACATAAGCAAAGAGATTTTTATTTTCCTTCACTGAGATCTACCCAAAAAGCTTCTCCCAGCATAAAGGCACCCCCAGTTCAAAGCTGCTTTGGAGAATTCAACTTGCAGCAGAATGAAGCTCCTCAGGCAAAACAGATCTGAGTCAACGGCAAGAAAAGCACTTCAGGAATCACTTCTGACTAATGGAAAAGCCATTTGAAAAACACGCCGAGCAGTTCTTAAAACAACGTATGCCTAGTAAAAAGCCCGGCTTCGGTTACTTCTCCAACCCCAAGCAGGAAACACATGTCGGTGTGCATTCCCAAAGAGCACTGACTTGCCGAGCTTGGTGGTCTGGTGGCTGCTTGCTGCGTTACCACAGAAGGGATTGAAGTTCAAGGCTTCAGCTGAAAGCCTTCGTTTTAGGGCCAGGGAGTCTGACAGCCTCGTCAAGGCAGCATGAGGCTCTGAGCACCGAGGAGGAAAGAGAAATGCCCGTCATCGCTTGGGGCTCATGCACATGCCCCTACCTAATGATGCAAGAGGAGGACGCAGTTTCCAGCTGAGCCCTCTTCTGCTGGAAGTCACAAATCACTGCAACAGGAAGGAAATAAAAATAAGGGAAGGTGCTAGGAATTTAAGAGAACCTACATGGGAAACACTAAACCCTTACTCTGCTGATGTAACGATTTTAACTATTTCTAATCCTTTTCAAATATTATGATATTGAAGAGAGTGAACTTGTTTTACTGCCAGGTTTCACAAATCCCAACACATAAAAGATGTTTGCTCTGTGATAGCTCGCTCTTTCAGGAGTCTCCCTGGTTAAGACCAGGGAGTAAATCATGTAGTTAGTARAACTGCCTTAAGAAATGGACTTTTTTTTTCTTTTTTTTTTTGCACTTCTCAACCATCATGTTGTATTTTCTCTACCTAATCTTCTGCAGATTTCTACCTGCTATAAATCATGAAGAGTTATTCAGATTTCAGATGGAAAAGGAATGCTGAAGTATGAGCAAGGTGTCTCCAAAGGTCAAATCAGATAACTCGGACATTACTCACACAAATATCCCTTTTCGGGCTTTAATCCTCTCCTTTATTTTTGATCCAACTCCAGCCACAGAACCAGATGACACAACTAGATTGTACTATCTGGGAATGAACTCTTTAAACCTCATATGGATCTGAAAGGATCTTTGGGGAAGGGGAATTTTGATTCAGTAGGGCACATGGGACTGACATCCAGTACACAGACCCAGAGTTAGCATAGCTGTAACCACGAGCACACAGAAAAGTTTCTAATGGAAAAAAAAAACCAAAAAAAAAAAAAAAACCACTTGCGTTTAGCACTGCACAGAGATAAGAAAGATAAAAGTGCCCCTCTCCAAACTGATTTTCGTGACTACAATTTACTTGTTACAGCCCTTGTTAAGAAAAGATTCTTTTTTCAAGCATTCAAGAATGGAAAAAAATAGCTATTTAGTGCAAGCTCGCTGTCTGAGCGAACGTTGCATGAGCCCTGCAAAGGGCCAGTCCTTTCTCAATACACCTTACAGATGTTCACATTAAATCTAGACACAGTAACAGCATGTTTTGAAAAGGGAGAGGAGATGCACACATAAGTGTGGCCTGCATAATGAGGATTCATGTCAACAAAACTATTCTACAAGCCTAGGCAACTGTAGAAGGTTAGTTTGAAGACCCTGCATTTAGCAAGGTGCCGCAATATAAAAGCTCAGCCTTTTTTTCTTTTTTCTCTCCATTTGAACAATTATCAAGGGAATATTTATACAGGAAGCAAGAGTAACCCTAATCTGTGAGCCTGCCCTGATCTGAGATTATAAACACATATATCATACATTACATATACATTACTTAACATCTCAATGAACCAGCAAACCTGCCACAAATAAGAATGAAATATAGGCAAATCCTGTCAGCAGTAAGCTCCTCAGAATCAATAGCTTTTGACTGGATGRTTATTTAATGCATCTGGATCACATTTTAAAATGAAAATCACAAATAAGTGGTAGACACTCCACTGCACTCAATTAAAGTTGAAATAGAGAGTCAATTTTGCAGTGATATTTCAAGTACTTTCAAAAATTATTGGTAGGATCTTAAGTCCATGTGTTAAATCTGTCTTAAAAGACAGATTAAAGGACAGATTAGTGTGCATACACACACAAAAAAAAGCAACAGACAATTCTGATGAAACTCAGTAAAATTCTCTTTCTTTTCTCCTATTTCTCCATTTTCATTCATTGTCCCCTAAGTCAGCAACTTCAAGACTCCCAAGTGCTTCACAAAGCACTACCCAACAGACAGAAATAACTAGATCTTCCTTTGTGGTCAAATGAGTCACTGAATTACATTCCTAGAGAGAAAGAAAAGTCACCATTGTTACCAGTTTCTKTTCTAGCTATCTGAGAAAAAGACATCATGGATTTTATGAGCAGGAACAATTTGTTATCTTGTATTTTAAGACTATGGGAAGCACACTGCAATGAGTCACATGATCGTATTACTTTGCCACTAACATGGTAAAACTTTATTTTCRGTCATTTTTGGCCAGTAAATTACTTTAAGCAGTGACATATATTTTTGCTATATTCAGTTGTCATATTACTGGACAATTGAAACCATTTTAATTCTGTACAGCTAAATTTTGATGTTGAATTTACAAGGCTACTATTACACCCTTGTTCTTCTTACTACAGACACTAAGCAAATTTCTGTGGATTATTCATATTTGTTTCTATTCACGGAATCACACTAACAATCAAACTCAATCATGTTATAAAAAAAAAAAAGTGGGACTTGAAAGGTTGCAAYATTACTGCTTTCAGCTATGGATCTTTGCACTGGGCCTTACCTAAGGGGTAATGGAGCAGGCAGCTAAGCATAGCACTGAACGATGACGTTACAGAATAATTCTAATGGATTCAAAAATCATTTTTCTGAGCTTAGATTTTTTTTTTCTTTTTAGCCTACTAAACTTCTTTGGGGGTTAAATCCCTCAGAATTTTCAAATTTTCCTTAAAWATTTCAAATTTGGCCAGCTCAAATGGCAGCATAGTATAGAACCAGTGTTTAAATCATCAGTGGGYAGATATTCCCTGCCTGACAAGAACCATGATTTATGTATGTTCAAGTCTCATGGARCATAACTTTCCTTAACACACAGGAAAAAACCATGGTTGCCCTACACAAAACAGGTATATAAAGTCCACTGGCAATTTTCATTTCTTCATTTTCTGGCAACTTGGGGATGTATTTGAAAAAAATCTTGCAATTTGGCATAAGTACAGCTATCCAAGTTCTCCATCAATCATAAATCTAACTTTCAACAAGACCTAAAACAAGTTGTCACCACAAGGAGGTAGAGTCCATGATCAGCACCAGCTGGACAGTACAAAATTACAACTCTCCTCATGAATATGAAACAGAATTACCTTGTCATATTTTCTCTTATTTTTAATTCCTCTTGCTGTATTATTTCTTCGTTTGATTTTTTTATTTCCCCTGTGCTTTGAGGTTACACTAAGACCTACTTCTGCCTAAAATCCCCAGGTAAAGAAAAATCTCTCCTGAATGACTTAGCAGTGATTTCTAACAGATCTATTGATATGAAACATTCCCAATTTCCCAAGAGATTTTTACTGTAAAATTAATAGGAAAGCATCACAGCCTATACAACAGATTTCATATTTTTTGGAAGASTAACACAACCAAGGTTTGATGACCTGCCAAATTAGCTTACAGAACTAAAGCAGACTTTTCCTTTCTTTTTAAATAAGAATACTCACAGAAAGACATTAGAAAAATAAATAGAGACTCTTAGGAAGATGAAAAAGATTGAATAGTTAGAAAACAAAACTGCATTCCCTTGGAGAAGAAAAATTGTAGGGTAACTAATGAATCTAATGTAAACCAATGTATCCACATGAAATGTTGGAACATTTAATAAGAAGTACATATGTAAATAATAAAGCTGTACATAGAAGATTTGAAATAAGAAAATTCACCACGTCCAAGTATTTATCAGACAGGATAATATATACTGTATTTCTAAACTTTAGAGACAGCATCTCTAAACCTAAGTAAAACATCTGATATGATCTCAGCCAATTGTCTCACAGGAAACCAGAGAACGACAGGCAATAGCACTAAGGAGAAGAATCCAGGGATTAGAGTAGGATGATGAATTAAATATGAGTCAACAACATGTCACCAAAAAGACAAATGCAAGATTGGGTCATTATTAATATACACGTGCTATTAAAAACACATGAGGTAATTACTGTTCTGCTTGGCACTGTTTGATTCTTGGCAGGAAAACTGCAAAAGCCCTAACCCCACACACAAGATATAAAACTCTTTATACTACCGATGTACAATGACTGCACACATTTGGGTACCATATTTTAACCAAAAGAAATTAGAAAAAGCATCAAACAAAGACCATGAAATATTTGGGGGAAAAAGAATGATCTTCCACTGAGATACATAACTGCTCAAGTTATTTATTTGTACAAATAGTTTTACTGTATTTTAATTATGCCCTATTTATATGATGTACAGAATAAGTGATAGACCTAGCAAATAATAACAGAAGCAACATTCTGGTATATTGAAATCAATGGGAATTTTTAATTCAGTGAGATTTTTCTCTTCACTTTTGAAAGAAAAGTTGAAGAAGGGAAAAGGAACTGAGTGATAAGAGATTTGGAAAAATCTTCCCTTGGTTATTTTTCCTTTTTTACATAAAGTTAGAGAAGAATTTCTAACAGCACTACTTGAAAACATACTAATAGGCTTCCAAAGTTGTGTTATGTGAAAAAGAATTTAAAAAGTAGCGATTGGTAGATTTATTTCTTGAACAAAACTCACAAAGAATAAGCCTTTCAAATAATCTTTCTTTATCCACAAGCATTTTAACAGAAAGGTAATAGTTAAACACTCTGCTCCTTTTAGAGAGCTAGCCAATAAATCAAAGTCTGAATTTATATTGCTGCTGTATTTAAACATAGTCATAAGAATCATTTAACCTTGCAGCATAAAACTCAGCTGATAATTTTTTTCTGACTAACACCTAATAAAATTCATTCCTGCAGAATTGTGGAAAAGTTAAGCACAGTCTGCCCTTCTTATAAAGTTTCCTGTTACAAGGTTGCATGGTTTACACATATGTTGTGTTTTATTATTATAAAAATTCCTCCTTATAGCACCCTCTTTGTTGTAACACTCAAACATACTTTGCCTCTAGGCCACTGCTGTAATAAAAGTAAAATGAATTCAAGGCCATTTGTTGAGAAAAAGATAGGTTCAAGGGACTTTCACACTTTTTTTTTTGCTTACAACTTTTTCACGTCCAGGTTGTATTTTATTTTTTCCTTTCCTTTGCTATTGTTTTAGTATTTCTTTTTATTTGTGCAGAATTTATGGAACATCTTCAAGTAAATCTGACCAGKCTAGGAGCCAACTTCCAGTATTAAGGTTCCCAATTAAAACACAATTTCTATACCCTGGTCATGATTAAAAAAGAACCAATCTTAAATCATTTACAAACTCATTTGAAGAGGCTATATAAAACCACCATGAATTCAYTGATTTAACTCTTTTAAGTGATACAAGTGTATTTTGTGAAATCGCACAAAAKGGTAACAATGCTTTTCAAATTAAAGAGGTATTATTCATGAAGGAATGTCATTCAAAAATCACCAATCAACTAATAAASTAAGTCAGATTGTTGAACTGCACTTTCTTTCTCTGCTGCCAGATCAAATTAGCATTCTCTTTTATTGAAGGGTAACCCAATCCTTTGTGTGTCCCACCGCTGAGCTTTCCATACACTGTTTCTTCAGTTCCTGAGTGGAAAGCAACACCCATTTTTTAACAGAATAACTGGAAAAAGAAATCGGAACGTGCCAGGGATGTTCACACACCCAGCTCAAAGCACYCTTGCCCCCGCTCAGGGAGCAATCATATAACTCAGCTCTCCYCTGGGACATGTCATCTTCCTATTATAGCGTTTGATCATTCACAGATTTCATGAACCCTTCAGAAAGGAGTTTTTTCCCCCTACCCYCTCCAAGTCACACCTCTGACCCAAGAAACATACAGCAAAGAATGAAATGACAACCTAATCTGGACRTCTTTGCCAAAGACTAGCAAGGGCACTCTAATACTTTACCTGCATAAAAGCATAAAACTATTATTTTAAGAGTAGGAGGAAACAGGTTCCACAATAAGCAAACCTCTCTTTTCCAGAAGAGCAAGGTACAAATAGTGCCCTGACTCTTTCTCAAGATGTGGACGAGTTTAGTTTAACATTTACAAGTTAGTTGAATTGCAAGCCCTCCAAGAGCAATTGCAAGGGTAGGTGTAAGAGGGATTGCCAACTCCCAGTGTAACTCTTCTCAGGTATCTCCAAGGGCACGGCAATCCATTCCCCTGTTATATCTAAACACTCTCATGGAAAACTAGACAAAAAGCCAAGGCAGAGTACAGAGTATTTCCAGATACTGTAGACACACTCTTAAGACACTTAAAATATTGTTTCTCCTAGTATCATATTTTAAAAGTTTACAACAACTAAGTACAAAAAAGATGAATTTTTTTTTTTCCCCAAGTTCAAAATGGGTTTCATTTAAGGTCATTTTTGTGTAACACTGGTATAACAGAATGCAGAATGACCACACTCCGAGCAACTTGGAATCATCCGACAGACCATCCCCTCTGTAAAAAACTCGAGCATTATTTCACGAGTGTAGTTCTCTGCTATCATTACATAAAATTAAAGTCAACACTAGTAAATCAATTTAACAAAGTTTCTGCAGAACTGGAATAGTTTCATTGAAGCATTATTTTAATTAAAACAACTAGAACTAAGACATCTAAATGTAATCACAGAGAATACAAGCTACCTGATTTTGGCAGAACTGTTAACAGTACTCTAAACAGAAGAATGGAATAAAAACATTATCAAAACAACATCAATCTCATTATAAAAATCTTCAAAATGCATCACTCTATACTTACTAATAACTAACCATCAATAGAAAATAATTTCCTCTTACTGTCTTTCAATATTGTTTTCAATTTAATTAAGATAAAACAACACGTGATAGATGAGCTAATAAGAACTGACTACCTCTAGATGAATATCAGACTTTAGCCTTCATTAAGCACTGAAGTGGAGATACAGAGCTACATAAAGAAGAATAAGTAAAAGGATTCCTAACTGAAACTGTAGTGGATCCAATCCTCTTGCTTCATTCCATTCCTTTCAGGGACATGCAAACGGAGATGATTATCAGAAACCCCTGACACAAACACACAAAGAATTTTTCCATCCCATTAGTATGAATATTTCTATGCTTTCAGGTGAAACATCTAAGGAATTTCCATCAGCTAAATGAAGTTCCAACACATCAAGTCTGCCAGTTCAATACAACATTTTAAATTTATTTACTTCTTAAAAATCTTGGCACTTTCCAGAAGACACATTGGACTCTAAATATAGGCTTTTTAGAGCACATAGGGAGCTAAATATGGGCTCTAAGCTCAGAAGTCTCTACTTTAAAACTAGTATGAGAGCAGCTACACCACACAGCAACCACAAAGGTATAAGCACACCCTTCCTCACGCTAGGTCAGATCTGTGATAGCTTTGCATTTCAGTAGCCAAARATGCTGTACGTGCTGAGGAGGCTCAGAGACATTGGCGCTTACCTTCCAAACAAAAACATCAGCTACACAAGCTATTCTCCTACTATTATAAATTGTGATCAGGTCCTTTAGCATAATCTTATAAAATATAAAATRACAAACTATCTAGTAAGGACTTAATGATGTTCCACACATGTGAATACAGAAATCGCTTTCCCAGATGATGTAAGTCATCAACAAACATTTCATATAATGAAAATTGAACTGTTAACACAGCAATTTGTGGTGGAATAATTGCAGGATTAATTATGTATGATTATAATGCCACAATAATTTTATGTAAGGTCACATTAAGTGATTAAATAGGTTACATAGGATGGAACTTTTTTTTACAGATTACTAAAGATAAGATTGCAACATAAATCATAAAGGTGTATGCTACTTTTCTACCTTAGTCTTTTTAGAATAATTAAATAAAAATCAAAGCTACACCAGAACAGAGTCACCTGCAAGTCTTCATTTTTTACTTGAAATGTAAAATTAATTTCAAGACTACATACAATCTGTTCATTACTTGAGGGCTGTGACATCTTGTGACCAGGTTAAGAGTTCACTTGATCAAAAAACAGCGTTCAGCACTACTAACTTTCATGATTTTACCATGAATCATCCYTTCTAAAAAGACCCATATGGTAGAACAATGGCATCGTAGCATAAACTCACTTTATGGCTCTGAATTCATGAAGAAAAGTCCAGAAAATGGGAAAGCTGATACACACAGTGAAACTCAAGAACAAATGCAATTAAAGCAGCAAAGCAGCACCAACATTACAGACTTCATTAAAAGCTTTTTCTCTGCTAGAGATTTTTTAAATCTAATTCACAACTTTTAAATATGCCCTACCCTACATTGTGCTTGGTTTTTTTTTGTTTTAGATTTTACAGCTTTTTTCCATTTACATTTTTAACCCTTTTCTAATTTTACAAGCTTTGTTTGGAAGTCTAGCTTAACACGGTAAACGCATATGAGTTTTCCTGCCTCTTTCCCACATCCATAGCCCCTTAACCACTTTGCAGAAAGAGGAAGTCAAACTCCTTTTGCCTTTTGGACAAAACCACACAAGCCACAGAAAACATTTGGTTTTAAATCAACACAACACTTTTTACTATACAGATTTTCAGCAAGTCTTTCTGCAGTTTCTACACCTTATTAAAAGTCTTGCAGTAGGAGCACCTGGAGAAGCAGTTCTGGTACAAGAACTTTGGCCAGGAGGATGCAGCCTCTCGGCTAATAACTGTCCTGAGGGGCCCACCTAGTGGTGGCTCGGCCACATTCCACACTGTAACAAACACCCGTGTTCTCTGCAAGGCAGAGAATCTCCATCGGCAGCAGCTTTTTTACTCTATGGCTTTTGAATAGCTTTTCTAGCTTAGATATAGGCCTTGTATAACCAGAGGCAATAAATTATTTTTATTATTGCGTTTATCATTGCCCTCGTTTGCTGTCGTGATKATATGTCAATTTTTATACACTTAGACGTTGTTACCTGCATTAAACTTTGTCACTTTGRAGCTGTTAGCAAGAATGAAGCTGCTTTTGAATAGCCATAAAAATAACGTAGGACTTTATTTACCTTAAAATTCTGAGGCGCTTCAGCAGAAAGATTTATGAGGCTATTGCTTTCAATACGTATAGGAGATTGAAATAGCTACTAGAAAACCAAAATTTGTACTCAGTAGGTTTTACTCATCACAACTCACTTAAGCAGATCAACAAACCAATTTATAACATAATGAGGCAGATTATCACAGAGGAGCAGAAACCAGAGAACAAAACCTCTAGTACAAGTTGACCAAGAACCTGATGATTCCTTTCTAGGCCCTGTGCATATTATTATTTTCTTAAAATCTAAAGCACATGCAGATGCAGACTAGCTTTTTCCTGAAAAGGCTGTAGCTGTAGCATAAAGAGATAAAATGCTGCGATTTAAGCCAAGAACCTTTTGRCTAGCACTTTCAGCACTACATCATCACTATACTTATCAGATAAGGAGTTTGAGGATGCAGGACCATAGGTACCCATCAGAAGAAGAAAAAACAAGCCCTCGAGAAGAAACTTCCTCCCTCATCTTACTCAGGCAAGGATCTAAAAGACCAGTCTTTAAAACCAGAAGCCTCTGTCCCACACAATCCTTTCTGGAGGGGAGAAAGGAAAGGATAGAAAGAGAGAGAGAGAAGCCTTGCTGAGGGGAAGGAGGAAAAGATGTGCACTATTGAAACAGACTTAGTTTGCATATGCCAATAAAGATCTGTTATACATTTTTAATATTATACAATAGATGACTAAGTTACTGTGAAAAACATTAAGGTATAAGGCATAATTTAATTGAAATTTTTTAAGTAGATGGTAAGTTACAGGAGTTAATTTWTTAAAGGAATAATACAGGACACACTTTGGCCTAAACATAAATATTTATATTGTTACAGTACCACAATGCATGAACAGCAGCACTTCATGAATAGCTTCACTTCAGTGAGATGATCTATACAAACATTGACAGACTTATGATCAAAGTCCTCGAAAAAAAMCAACATACACACTTACTGTTTGTGCAGGGTGGGACTACCCAAGACAGTCAAATTGCAGTCAATTGTCTAAAAGACATGAGACCACAATAGCTCTGCTGTTTCATGAGAGGGAAAATATGTATTACAACATGGATACATCCATCCTGTATAATTCAAGGTGAACTAGGAAAGACCTCTTACTGAATGCTGCAGACACTTGCTGTGTTTCACCTGTAGGTACAAGCAGTGAGTTGCAGAGTCTACCAGCACCAAGTTCCAGATGGGACTCCACGACCTATCTGCCTTTGCAACTCCTCCCTGAAATAAAACACTGGAGGTGACATAAAAAATGCCAGTATGATGTGCAGTCCTTATCTCCTAACAATGCTCCTTTCCAAAAGCTGGCACATTTCAAACAACTGCAGAGACTTTCTTCCGCAGCTAGCACGTTAAGAGCTGTGAAAAACACTCCTACCTGAYCAGGCAGCACACCAAGAAGGGGACTGCAGGCATGGGGAGAGCACACATTTAACTTGGAACAGCTGAAGGAGACCAGGAACCTTTCACAACCAAACTGAACCAGAAAAGCAGTAGTAGAGCTCTGATAYTAGTAGCTATACCGATTAACTTGGGAAAAGTTCTGAAAGGAGTAAACTAATGTTTAAAGGAAGAATCGTGGTTTCTCCTTAAATGCAAGTTTCCTAAACACAGCAAAATGCTTGGCAAATTGTAGAGGYAGACTCCCTTCCAACACAATCTGAAACAAACTTGTAAACTTTAAGAAGCACTAAAAAATAAAAATAAGAAKTACAAAATGTATATCAAGAGAACTGTAAGCACATTTGAGCAAATTTCTCCGCCTCTTCAGCCTTGGTAAAGATGTAAAGAGGTTTCCAAGCTATTCAGAAACTAAGCTCTGAAACCAAGAACTAGAACAAAACTCGGTTCCTTTCCATACCTTGATGCCTGGTTATGGAATTGTCCCATCCTTTCCACATAAGCCACCCAGCCTCAGATTTCTGTTTCAGCTCTACAGATCTCCTATGCACACTCCTACCCACCACAACCTGTGGTGGAAAAGCCTCTTGAGGAATACTGAGCATGTTACTGCTCTTCCTCACAATCAGCCTCTGGAAACACGTGGCAGCTGCTGAAAAGAAAGGCCTTCTTCAACAGCCTCAGCTGCCTTCTTTGCAGCTCAGCCCCACTTACTCCAAGGAAGTAAGAAATGTCTTCACTTGCTTATTCTTTTGAAAAATGTAGCCATCTACCATATAGGCCAGAAGAGATGTGATATTCTGGAAAGGCAAATGTAAATTATTCACTCAAGATTTTCAGAAATCCTGTGCATCCTTACAGTATGGGGGGGACTACTACTACTATACAGTCAGGGGACTAACAGACCACGTTGCATTCCTGTTAAGACTATAACAGTAGTGGCCCACTAGACAGCAGGCTGTGTCTGCACATGGGAATCTAAATGTTAAATGATCACAGCARAAATCAATGCCGAGAGTATTTTATTTGGGGTGTGAACAAACAGTAGCAAACTAATTATTTTCTTCAGCTTCTGTGAAACTGATAGCCAATTGTAGGGAAGAAGAAAACACACAAACAAACCCACCCACCTCACAAACAAATAACATTAAAAGGAATTCAAAGAGTCAAAAAACATTTAGTTCCAAGAAAAGTCARAAGAGAACCTCAAAGTATGTATGTATAATGCAAGTATGTCACAGGACACCAGTCCAAAGCAGTGCATATTCACTCAACTCTGTGTTTCTTTTTGAACAGTTTCAAAGGGTATGATTAGGTACAATGAGCTTCACGCTTAACTACCATAGAGGCATATGATTAAGGAGATTTTGGGTTTTTGTTTTGTTTTGGTTTTTTTTTGTTTTAGTTTGTTTTTGTTTTTGTTTTTGTTTTTTTTTTATTAAAGATGGAAAAGGTAGGGGAAGGCAGAGGAGCTACATCTTCAACAGGAAAAATCTGACCCAGACAGAGCAACTTCATAGATCAAGTAGTTTGACAACTCCTGCACCATTCTTCATTGCTTYCGCTGATCAAAGTCTATGTTCCTGGGGGATCTGCATTCATCTCCCTCCTCCTGATACTCCCCCAGCACATTTTTCCTTATATACCTCTTTGACCACTACCTTTCTCTGTCTGCTTCAACAGCTCTGTAGACATGAGCCCTGAAGTGCCTCTTTCACCTCCWCATTTTTTTCCTCAGGACGCTTGAGTACAGCAATGAGGAGAACACATTATTCACAGTAAAAGCAGGAAATAAATATAAGGAGCCTCACTGTGTTTTTGGTTGGTTGGTCTGCTTTGTCCAGTGACACAGACTAGCATRGGTCAAACTGCTGGCACAGCAGTTTTGCTGCTGCACTTTTAGCACTGCCACTATCATATATTAACCCCTACTGGAGGTGAGGGAGAATGTTAGCAGGTGCCTGGCAAGTATTCCAGAAAGGTCAGTGTAAGTCAGTGAAAAATGTTTATTTATTCACAGCCTGTAGTTGGCTCTCGACTGCAGCACAGAACATCTGCCAGTGATGCAGACAGTACAGGGGGGCAAATCAGGACAGGAACCTATTTACTGAGGTTAGCAGCACTCAGCAGAACAGTATTCTGCTCCACTCCACAGCTCTTCTCCTACATCCACTTTGCCYATTACTCCTTCTTCAGCATCTGCCTTGGTAACCCAAGGAGAGACAGTAAACAGAGAACTTGCTGTGTTTTTCCTTCCAATTTAAGTCTAAGTAGAAAGCTCCATTTTAAAATAAAAACAGATTATAACACACATCTCTGCCTTGTTTCCTGATATTCCTCTATCTTAACAACACCTGAGGCCACTCTTTTTCCACACCATTAGAATCCAACACAAACCACAGCATGGGAAAGAAAGGAAAATGGATAGAGTTTGACATGCTGGGACAGAAATGCTACTAGAACCCAGAAAAAAAAACTGCAGGACTTACCAGTTGCTTTCCATGTCCTTGCTGCTCTGTCTGCCAAAGACTGGCCTTCATTTTAGCTATCCAAGGCTTTGAAAAGTGTTTGGCTGGCTGAATGAGTTCTGACGTAAACTTTGTCCTCCATCTTCCTAACTTGCAAAGATATTTTCTTCACTATGTAAAGTAGCAGCTTCCTCCACAGCTTCTCATAGGCATATAGAGGTTTGGCATCAATGCTGATCTGGCAGTCAGAACAYGACCCACAATCTCCAGGTAAAAGAACACACTTCACACAGGAAGATCCAGACAGTTTATTCTGCAGAACAGTTTCCTTGTGTACTGTGTGTCTACAGTTTACAACTGTGTGTACAGTTGTAAAGATCCCTTGCTTTKCCATTCCAGCTAATTCCAACTAATTAGTCTTGGTTCAGGATCCCTCAGTACATTTATTTCTGCAATTCTACTGTGGCAGGGTAGAAGTGCACTTCCTAGAAAATTGAGGATTCTTCGTGCTGTTAGCCAGAACGTGCCCTGGCCTTACACCCTCACCCTTCAAGGTACTCAGGATGGCACTGCTCGCTCAGAGAAACAGAGCTGACCGTTTTCCCCACRATGATCCAGATGAGTAAGTAGCAAGCTCCTCAATCTGTCCAAGGCTACTCAAACTGCTGCATTCAAGCCCAGGTAAAAGTCTAAGTTGCCTCAAAATATTACTGTGCCTCAGCAAAGTGGTACTATGCTGCCATCAGCCTAGGGACATCGTTTGTGCAGATGACAGCCACCCCCCCCCCAATACTGCAGCCAACATGACTTCTGAAGAGAAAGTGCTGCCCTGTTGAGCAAACCTAAATGCTTCCARATTGGAATACAAAAAAAGGCATCCACAGTTGCGTCACAGAAGTTCAGAGACTGAAATTTATTAAGCTTATTTAAAACTACAAACACACCATAAATATCATTTTCCATTGTTAGGTTTTCAAACAAAAAAAAATCTTTTGTTTAAAAGAAAAAAGAAAAAGGTTTGCATTGTGTATTTTTAAGAACACTCAATATTTTAGATTCAGAGAATGAAGATGTTGATTTTGCTTTGTCTGGGATAAGCAAAACAGAATAAAGCATAAAAGAACACAATCATTTTGGTATTAAAATGTTTTACAAGGGAAGATCAAGAGGTTTCTTAATTTTTTTCTCCTCTCAGTGATATAACCTTGCAATATCCTGTTCTCAAGGATACAGCTGTGAAGAACTATCATATATTTAATATCTTTTGTCTCACTTTAATTTCAGTGTTTTGTTTTGCACTCCTCTTTTTTTAAATATGCACAAGACCATCTTTCTAAACAATGGTCTCTCTATAAAACAGCACCGCACAGCTCTTCAAAATTGAATTTAGCACTCAACTTTTCAGTTAAACATGTAATGACAAAAGTTACACAGGAAGGAGCTTACCTTTTACACCACCAAATGGTCCATAAGTCATATTACAAGCAGTTCGCTGAAGATTGTGCTCATACATCAGTTTAATCTGATACTGATTCCCATGTTCCACATTTCCCAATGTTCCTACAAAAAGAGAAGGAGTGTATATATGTGCATGTACACACACGTTTGTATATGTGCACACATACCCCTCCAACTCAGGCAGCATGAAAAAATGCAGTATCAATTTACAGAGTGGCCTCAAAAAGCACAGTCTAGTCCTAATAACTGACACATGGCAGTTGACACTGCATGACACTGCTTTCCCAAAACAGCACCTGAACGCCAGAACCAGAAATAAGATTGCACTAAACGTGGTATAAAGACTTAGCATAAGACAGAGAGGTTCTATTATTTAAACATAGTCCTCAGGTCAAGTACACCTCAATGAAACCTATTAGAAAAAGCCTACTCATGAGAAGAGGAAATTTATTATTTCCTAGTTCAGTGTATTCAGTCGATGCACTGCACTCCTCTGAGAGGCTCAGCTGTAATAGCTCATGTCTCAAATTAATCTGCAGTCAAGTTAGTTTTAGGACACATTTATTACTTACCTTTACTTGCTCTGAAATTCAGTGCAGTGATTAAGAATGCAAAGATAATAGATACATGCATACAGCAATATTTTTTCCTAAAATGTCATATTGTCCTGATATATTCCTAATCCTCTCAGGGAAAAGAATCCTAAGTCTTTTGAAAGACACTGAAGTTAAGGATCATCTTTTGATGGTCAAAAGTATTTCCTCAGCTCTGCCATAAAGAGTGAAATTACTCTCTAGAAGTCATATGAGCTGGCACAATCTATTTAACAACAGTCACACAGGAAAAAGAGTCATCAATTGCTTGATTAAATAGTCCTATGCTAGATCCTCTCACAACTCTCAGGTATACACAGATCATTTCAACACTAATTTTCAAGCTCTAAGAAAGAACTGTAGCTTAGACCAACCTTTTTAGGCAATAACTCCAACTAAAAATCAATATAGATTTCCAGATATTACCACTAAAGCAGGCTTGATAAGCTATGCAGGTAGCTGCCTACCTATAATGGCAGGTAGGTAGCTACTTAGGTAACAATAAGAGAGAAGACACACATTACAAGGTACTCATTTTGTGCCTATTGTCTGTAATGCAATACCCAGGTTATACTCTGATGAGTCTTGCAAGATGCTCTCAAACATTCAGGAACAGAAACTACATGTTGAATTTATTTTACTAACAACAAGCAGCATACGGCAACAAGTATAAATCAGGTAAAACCCTGCTTTACAAATGCAGTGATTTCACCTTGAAGCAGAACGAGATAGTCATCTTCAACTCTCGAACAAGCTTGCTTAAAAATATCTGTTCAAATGATAGAGGGTTATCATTATCACAGAGATGCTTATGCCTTAACTACCGAAACATACATTTTTGTATTATAATTAWAGGATTGTAATGTGGCTTTCGCTATGACCAAAATGCTTAAATAATGTATACCAAGCACATTAAAAATCAAAACAAACTCGAGACTCATTTATTTGTTGTATGTTGTTAATAAAAATATTTAAAACTAAGCTGTTCTAATAAAAAAATTATCAGTAGGCAAAAAGGCATAAGCAAAATTAGAGAAGACCAATTATGCAGGCATCCCCAGGTAGGATGGTAATTAGAATTTGAAAGAATATGCATCTGTAACCTCTGAGGATCTCAAATAAGCAGAAAGCGGTTCCTGTAAGGAAGCTATACACATAGAGTGAAAGTAGCAACAGTTGTCACTGCATGAGGAAGGTTAAAACTGGATTAAATCTATCAAATTCTGAAGATGAATCATGGTTTTATCAGGTCTATTAAGTGCATCCATTCTGTGCCTCCAGGCACAGAAAAGGTATTTTGTGACCTTGCTGTTCACATGCAGTTCTAGTGCATCATTTAGAATTTCCAGTCAAAGATAGCAAGGAAAAAAAAAAAAAAAAAGAGAGGGTTTAAGGAGGAAAAAAACTACAGCAGTAATTTCATCATCTTACTTACTGCTAACCTTTTATCTTCTCTTAAGTTTCCAATCTTCTGGCTTTCTAAAAAACTACCTGGATTTTAGTGAAATAATTATAAAAATGGCTTAAAGAAAATCAAGGTGGGCATGTAGGCTGTCCTTAAATAACCATTTATTCACCTGCATGCAGAACACTTGTGTTTGAAATTGYAAAAACCCATTATTGACAAGCATTTTTATACTGGATCATTTGGAYAGGTACACTTAGGTACAAAGACTTAGAACTTCCACGGGCTGACACTACACACCATAAGACTAGTTATTTAGTAACTAATTTTTGAGCAGCCAGCTCAGCTGCWAACTCACCACTTCCGTGAGTGAGATCAACACCATCTTTCTGCCACTTAGCTAGAGCATTGCAAAAAGCCGAGCAAGACTCAGTACTTGCCTTCACATTATAAATCACAGTGCTTAGGCACAGATCAGCAAAATAGATCTCCTTTAATCATGAGGAAATATTCTGACCTAATTACTAATGCTTCCTCTTCAAACATACCCTTAAAGACACCATAAAATACTCGGGCGTGACCAGGAAACCCTCTTTCTATTGAATTTAATATTCAATCTGAACCAATTTTAGGACAACCTAAAATGGCTAGAAGATTTATGTCTTTAAACCCACCTAAGACAGCATACACACAGAGTTTTCTGCAGTGCAACACAGCCAGATGGAGCACTTCCGTACCACTGTAAAGAAGATAAAAGTTTCAGATTAGTTCGTAGTAGAGTGTAGCAAACAGGATTAAATTCAACTGATGTACTGAAGTTATTGTTAAGATTCCCAATGATTTCTTATTAAGCATGAACCAGACTTGAAGGATTGGGCATGTTAAATCCCAGCATACTTAACTATCTTCTTAAATTCATATTGCAGTATTTGAAGATCTCAAAGTTAAAATGAAATCTTAAAGAATATTTTTTCCAGATTTAAGTATGAAAAGCAAGCTAATTATTTTTCCAGTTTAGCCTGAAATGCACTCCAAACAAGATGCTGTTAATTCCTCCAAAACCAAATGAATATAAGGACTCTTACATCAACTATCTATTATTTTGCAACTATGCATGATACTTGAACTTTTCAGTGTTAGTTGCWCAGAAAATATTAATAAATTAAGCAAAATAAAACCTCCCACCACAGAGAAAATCTACATCACATCCACAGTCACAATTCTTTGAATCCCATATTGACCTTCCTCCTACACCACCTTTAGTAGTATTTCCTGCATAAATAAAAATGCTATAACTACAGAAGGAAGTTTTAGATCAAATCGATCAGGCAAAACATTAGCATTTCTACACTGGGACACTCCATAAGTACTAGAATAAAATAACAATTCCTTAGAGAAAAGRGTTCCTTCTGAATGGGAAACTTAGGTCTCCAAGCACAAGATTCAGAGAAGTCTTTTCCTTGATTATACAGGTTCCTCCAAGGTCCTCCTTAACTAAAGGAGGGAAAAAAAAACCCCAAACCTCAACAACAAAAAAAACCCACAGACAACTGTAAATTAGATTATTTCATATCCAATTAAATACAAAGCCTTGAGTGCCTCCTCTAGTGCACTTTTTTTCATTAAATTCCCTGATTGAAAGATCTTCGATCCTTTGACAAATGTAAAACAACTGGTAATAGATTGCATTCTTGACAGATCACAAGAGGTTACTCGAAGTTCTCTAGGTGTTGTGAAAACTCATGTTTCCYATTCTATGTTTCTAAAAAATAAGAAAAATATATGCAAAACAAAAACCCAAAATCTGTAAGATTTCCTTCCACCTGTATATCAAGCAAAAATTTGCTCTCATATTAACATGAGTACATCTTACTCATACACTACCTACTATAGTAAAGATATTCTTAATAGGTTACCAATCTGGAAAGTGAAATGCCTAAAAAGAAAAGAGACACATTAATAAATATTTGCCCTAAATATTTTACAGAATACTTTACCACACTTGTTAGACAGCTTTATCAGCAACACGGCCTGTTCACTTACGAAACAAATTTTCCCACTTCCACCTGCAGTATCGGTTCTCGTAACTGCACTTCCAAGAGCAAGTCTTCAGCCTGGAAGCCATCTCCAGGTTTCATWGGATGTGGATTAAAGATGCGGAGATATCCCATATGACTGCCCACAATAAGTTTATCTATAAAAAAGAAAAATCAAAAGAAAGAAAGGAGATTAAAGACTACAATAACGTACACAGAATCAGATTTTTTTTAATAGAAGTGGTTCAAAGAATACCTTAGAAAGATAAAATATTTGCACATAATTCTATAGATGATTTGTCTTCTAAAGATAGCAATTAATTTTTTTTCTAGCACTAGAAAAATGGTTAGCAAAGAGTCCAGTTATCATGGTGATGGCACTAACCATTGTTACTATTCCATTGCTTCACTTTGATGCTCATACTGTTGTAAAAAAAGGGTCATACTCTGATTTTTAAGAGTACTTCAGACATCTTGATTCTATATCTCGGATCTATGCAAACACATATCAAGCCAGCAGAAGCGTTACATTTTAAAACTGGGACCCGTGACATTTATCTAAATGAAAATTAAATTCACACAATTACTATGTCAGGGCAACACAGCCTTAAGATGTCTAGATCTTGGGACAGAGCTGTCATTTCCAAGAGGAGAAAGGGAAATCGCATCACACTTACTTTGGGATCATACTGTTAATCACAAAAATTTTATATATATATATATATATATATATAAAAATGAAAAACCGCAGGGCTGCTAAAATTACTTTAGAAGAATTAATAATAAAAAAACACACCTACAATTCCCACGAATCTTTTCAGCACTCAAGATATTTACCAGACTCTAAACATTTGAAAGAGTTTCACAGGACCCCAACTCAGAAGTTCAGAGCAGTTGCCTCCTTCTCCTCTCTAGTAAACTTCTCCTCACAGCCCCTAATATTTCCAAGATGTGATTGCTAACAATCCATGCTTATACATGTGCATATCTACCTATGTATTATTGCCTGCCTTCTGCACACTAATCTTTGCCTCACTTCTGCAATGTAACAGGTAGTCTACCAGAGGCAAATTAACAGTTGTGCAACCTTTATCTTTAAATGCAATTTAGTTACACATTCCTTAAAGATATTAAATAAGTTTACGTAGAAGATGATCATTTGCCTTAAGGTTGCATTTACTTTTAGTTCTGAACTCTGCAAGAAGCGAAACCTTGTCTAAAATCGAAGAGAAAAATACAGTGTTAAGAAAGTCAATATAGTGAACTACTATTACACTCCCACAACACTGTTTCTAACTGGTATGAAAGAAGGGCGTACTTTCTCATTAGAAATAGATTCCACATATCATCCCCTCAGTTGATACCTATCCAAGAAACACACAAAAAAAAGTTGCATAGCKTGACTATGTTAAAATTCTTCTGAAACGGTAGAGTTTTAAAAAACTCCGGAAAAAAATAAACCCTACTCGAGGACTTCTGCTGAGTAAAAAGAGGTCTAAGATACCACACGAAATTCTATTAAAAGACATCTTAAATATTTATTATAAAATAATATTATAAATACATATAAATAACATGCATATTTATATATAAGAATGCTTCCTGAGAAGAAAGATCATTAATTTTTGTTAAAATGTGGCCACAGAGACACATCAATTCCACACTTTAATCTCTTAATTACTACAAAAAAGAGCAAGGTTTCCTTTAGTGAGGTGTAACTTAATTTCAATATGTCCTTATTTTTGCTACATGGACATTTAAAAAAATAAATATACTTAGCATATGAAAGTATTTAATGTATTAGCCATCACCCTGCTTTTTCCTCCTCCTCTCCCTCCCAAATAAGTTCAATGACTTAAATGAAATTTATGTATTTTTTTCTATGACTAACTTGAAGTCTTTGTGTTAAATATATCTACCAGAAAATATATAACAACACTGAAAATATATAAAACATTGAAAAAGCTGCTATGGAAGATCAGAAAGGCTTAAAATACAGAGACCTAGAAATATACAAAGAGTAAACAAAAACACAAGTTCTCAACTTGTGTTATGAAATCTACAAGAACATACTGAAAACAACAAGACCTTAAACTAACTAGCCAACTAGTTTGGCTAACAAGCTGTAACCCTACACTGGCTTTGTTAGAGCAAACTTGCAGCTGTGTAGCTTAAAAGTCAGCAGCCATTAATTGAATTTACCTTGCCCACTGTTATCAACATCAGCAACACAGAGACAGCCTTGATCGAATTCTTCCTTTTCTCCAAGCACAGTGGACCACCAGTCACGCGCCTTGAACAAAGACATTCTCCTTCGCTGAAAGGGAAGCGAACTCTTGTTAAAACCTGCAGCTGAGGGATGACTTCAGACAAATTGATTTGTATTTAACATTAATGATAGTTGTTATATTTCTATCTCTTATCTTTACACTACTTTAACTGAAAAAAAAGCCTTTAACAAAATACTAGATATCTGAAATTATACTTGATATAATGTATATATTACCTGAAATACCATATATCTGAAATTTCTTTAAAAGAAAATAACTTGTGATGAATTCATTGGCTAATTGCCATAAGCACTGGCAATCATGAGAAAATACATAAATCATGAGAAAATACATAAACAAGAAAAGCACGTGGTTCTTCTTAAAACTGTTTCAAGTCTTCTATAACAAGCATTTTTAAAAAAATAGATATTTTCAAATTAGACTTTCCCCTCTCACAAAAGGGAATTAKGAAAAAAATAGACCCCAGTGTAGGCCCTACCTATGGAGGTTTATCTTAGAAAAGTCCCCCAAGACACAAGCAGCCTGTACCGGGACCGCGAGGAGTAATCGCCTTAAGGGTGCCCTGCTGACGTGACCGCAGACCTCGCTGCGAGAGGSCGCAGAGCAGCCTTCCCGCCCTGCATCTATTTTAAGAAAGGAAGAGGCGGGGGGGCAGAAAGGGAGCAAATGGAGCTAATCGCTTCGTGCACTACCGCAGCTCCCACTTCCTCAGCCCTGCGCGAGTCTCGCAGCACAGCGGGACCAACTGAACAGAAATCCAGAAAAAGGAAGCGGAAAACCCGGGGAAARGGGGTGAAGAGGCGCGCGGGSTCTCACCGCGRGGCACGGAGGCGAGACGAGAAACCRCTAACACGCTCGCGGCRGCACCGCGACCGCCATCTTCAGCGCCGCTGCCCTGGCGCCCTAGCAACCGGCCCCGCCCGCCGGAAGGGCGGGGCACCCGCCCCACCCGCCCCTGGGAATTGTAGTCCCGGAGAGGCGGAAGCGGCGCACAGCAAGGATGGTTGGGCGCTCTCACTGCTTCTAGGCGTGGGGGGAACGGGAGAAATAACGGCGTTCCCTGCGTCCCTGAGTTCGCACACAGCCTCACGACGTGCTCTTATCCTCCTCAAACGCTGCAAGAAAACCTTCAACGCCTCCTCGCCCTCGAGGGCGCCTTCTGAGAGCGTTCTACTCCACGGCGCTCCCCCCCCGCCTCCCTGGTGGTACCGCCGGCTGTCGGTGCGCACGTGACGAGTGCCCGGCCGTTGGCGGCGCGTGCCACGAGGGTGGGGGCAGGCTGCGCGGCGTCGCCGTTGCGCGGCCGTTGGTGGCAGGTGGCCGGCGGCCCCGCACAGCCACCATGGACAGGACCGCGGTGGCGAAGATGGGGGCTGTGGCCAGCGCCAGCGTGTGCGCGCTGGTGGGCGGCGTGGTGCTCGCCCAGTACATCTTCACCATGAAGAAGAAGACGGGCAGGAAGACCAAGATCATCGAGATGGTACGTGGTGGTGGGGCGGATTGAGCGGCGCAGCGCCCGCGGGCTAAACGCGGCTTTGCGCGGTCCCGTGTTGACAGGAGGAAGCGCTGCCTCGTGCACCTTGCTATAAAAGGAAGGTTGAGTGAGCTTTGCGTCTGCCGCTCCGGTTAAACGTGTTGTTCAGAGGATGGTTTGAGTGGCTGCTGCTGAGGAAGTGGTTGCTAAAAGGTCCTCGCTCTTGTCTTGCAAGAAAACCCCCCGAATTCGCGTCTGAGATTCAGACACCACTGTGCTAAGGAAATGACCTGAAATGGACAATCAGGTTGCTTCATGATAGACCGTGAATGTTCTGTAATATCCTCAGTAAACCTTTACATGAAGCTCTTTTCCCTCCATTTTTTACATCAAAACATGTTTACAGAGAATTACTACAGCTGCATATTCAAATGGTGAAGTGTCTATTGACTTGACCATGTAATTCAACAGTTGCTAGGGGAAGTTATATAGAGTAGTAATAATAATAATGTGTAGTCAGAGAAGATTACCCTTGTGTGCTTTTATAAGAGTCATCCTACTTACTGCTGGAAAAAAAAAAAAAAAAAAAAAAAAAATCAGTGCTATTCCCAGTCACCAATCCTTTCATTCAATTATTTGGGGTTGATTTGCTTTTTGGTTTCTCCTCTTATAGCCAACAGCTTGTGCAAGAACAAAATGTTTTGATTGCCACCTCAGAGAGGTTTTTGATTGTTTTTGTAAATATGCCTCCAAACTGTATAGTAAGATTTTATGAAATTCATTTGAAAATCTATAGCAGTATGATACTGATTAGCTAGAAATTATTCTTTTATGTTTAATACTGATAATACATCTTATTTGAGAAAGTTATATGAAAATTTAAAAGCTTGACCATACAAACACTCAGACGCAGTTATGATAGTCTCACCAACTTGTGCTCTCAGTACCCCAATAAAGCTGTAATTTAGAAAATGCCTAATAGTTGCTAAGGATATATTTGTAATTATTTTTCTTTAATTATTTTTAAATCATATCTTCCCTAGAGAAACTTAGCTTCAACATTCTGTTGTTTTGGGAGTTTAGCTTTTATTTGGAAAAAAAACGTTTGTCATGTCAATAATAAATTAATCTTTTAAGTATGATCAGCTAGTGTTTTTAGAATGATATTCTCTGATACAGATCAATAATCCTAGACAGATACATCTGGAAATTTTGCCTTTAGGAGCAAAGCTTTTCTGAACTCTAAATTCTAAGGGAAAAACAAAGCTTGTCAAACCCTGTCAACTTAATTACATTTAAATATTTTATCAAATACATCACATGAATACAGTTTGAAACAGTAACTCTCTGAGTTGGCAGTGGATTAATTAGTATTGGCAGCTTCCTGAGCTTACAAAATTTAGTTCTTCAGCTGCAAGTCTTTTTTTTTTTCTCCTTGGGAAGTATTTTCAGTGAACCTCTATAGTCAGGCTGTGAAATTTCTTTTACTTCTGAAATAGAATAGTTATGTGAACTTTATAGCTAGGATTTTAGCTTGGCAAATAAGGGAGAAAATGTGTTTAAGTGTTTGTTTTAGTCGAGCATTGCATGTTCTGTGGAACTTCCTTAGACAATTTTTTCCGCTAAAGCCGATTTGTTTCAACATCTGTCATTTACAGGAGACAGTGTATCCATTTCAGTTTATCAGGAGGGTCTCCTTTGGAGCCCTTGCRAGAAGGTGCTGTTCTCCAATCTGTAATTTAGCCTTAAATTAATATGAAGAGGGAAAGAAGACTATACTGCTTTTTTGAAATCTACTTTTTGCTATACACAAACTGCTATGCCAGCCTGGTCTTCTACATTAGAGTATCTACTTTAAGGTTATTGGATTATTTATTCTAAAACCGGGGAAAAAAGTCTCAGGGATTACAAAACAGGAGGATAACCATGTTTTAAGGTTAAATAGTGAAATCAACAAATTCATAAATATATATCTCTTACTTCAGCAGGTGAATGTTTTTAATGATTATTTAGCCCAGTACACACATTTAAGCGTAATGGAGATGATAAAATTACTGCATCTAATTTAAAAGCAAAGTTTTACATTTGGAATCAGATTAAGGAATGTATGAATTGTCTTCACCGTTTAAGGCAGATTTTACTCTGCGACCTTGCAGAGTCAAATTGCTGTCTCTGCGATTGTAAAAATATTCCTACACTCAGGTGAACATAATAGTTATCAGTAAGGTTACTAACTTTGATTTAAAGGGAAGGTTAATTAGATTCTTCAAGTAACTTATTAGTTAAGGTTTGATAGCTACTGTAAAGAGATTAAAAGGTACAGTTCTAGAGTAGCACTCAACTTCTTGGATTTTCCAGGCCCCAGACAGTCTTGCAGTGAAGCTGTGGATCCCTAAGAGCAACACAGGTGACTGGCCATAGACACAGACATTTCTTGGCTGGCATTGAGAACCCCGTAGCGAGTATGCAGAGATGGAGTCGCTGCAGACAAAAGGGAGGAAAAGGTCATGTTGTTAAATGTTTCTGACCAATTTTCTTGTAAATCTGTTGAGAGGAGATGGAAATGCATGATTTTTTTGGCATATTAAAGTTTATTCTCATCAGCACGGCAAAGCCGCCGTGTCCCGCACGGGTTAGGGATCTCCAGGACTGGCCACTATAGGTGACGCTCCATTCGCGGTCTTTTCATGGGAGTGTTTACGCTGGTTACTATAGCTACTGTGACGTCACAGGGCTGTGATCATTGAGTGGAATGGCCTGAAGGAGCGTGCGTAACGTGGCGCATGCGCAGCGCCGCGCTCCCGACAGCTCCAAAGGGCTCGGGCGTGGAGGGTTCCCAGGTAAATGCAAATTCTTCGAAAAWCCAGAAAGTGGAGGAAGTAGAAGCTGGAAAGGGAAGAGTTTGGACCATGGACTCRCTTTAAATATCGCTGTAGAATGTGATCAGTTTCTGGATATTGCAGTGATAATATTTAAAATTTTGTGACCTTGGAAGCCTGCCACTGATGTGGTCCATGTTGGAATATTACTGTCCCAAAGAAATAGTGCCATGGTATGAACCAAAGAAACAGAACAGCATGTGCATGACTGAGAACCCTTACATTCTAGGGGGTAGACTATTTGAATAATTTTTAGAAGACCCYATTAGAACTGATATGAGTACAGGAGATTTCATATAGCTATGAAATGTGATTTTATTCAGACTGTACTTCTCAAGAGAAAAAAAACACTTTGCCAGTGACAAGCATCAGCATGATGAGTAAAAGCTTATGTTGTAGACCTTTCTGTGCAGTTAATTGTGATGTATGTTCTAGGTTACCTAGAATGTGGTTTGTAAAGTGAACTTGTATGGGGACAGGATAAATAATTTTAGTGTAATTCATATTGATTTTTCTTAGATATTACTTTTGTTATTTTCTTCAATTCAGGTTTAATTCAGGTGTAAATCTTAAATAGCACATTTCTTAAGATCTGAATTGCTTTCTTCCAAAATCAGTTAAGAATCAAAAAAGTAATCTTATTATGCAGACTTTACTCATAGCAGTATTTAAGCTTATTTAGCTGATTCATCCTGCTCATAACAGTTATTAATGAATTGTGATGATCAACTTCACCTGGAAAAAATGGACCTCAATCAGTAAACAGCAACAAGCAAATGTCAGGATACAATGTATAAAGTTAGGCTCAGAACAGTATTAAAGAATTGTGACTTTTGTATATCTTTTCTGAGAAGACTTCCTTTGAAACAAAGAGTAGAGCGATCTTTTTGTGAGTCGTTCTGCCCTGAGGCACTTTTACCTTTTCCTTTTTACTTTTTCATAAATGCTTTGTACATGTAAGACATGTTAGCTTGTGATTTAGTCCTATTTGTGGTAACTCTTAACAGTTTGAGCTATAATTTCATCTCTTCTATTAAACTTTATACAGATTAAAGCCAATAACAAAAAATTGCAAATGTTAAGCATGTTACTTTTAACTGTCAAACAATATAACTATTCTTTTTTTCTGAATATATGTGGGAGCAGATTTGTTCTTTTTACGCATTCAAGATGCACAGCATTTCAACAATCAGTTTTAACAAGAACTATGAAGCTTTATTAAAATTAACAAAATAGATCTATGTGAAGAGAATCAAGGCATGGATTTGTGCATTTATGGACAGAAGAATTCTGTGTGTAAATGCAATAGTGATTTTAAATGTACTTAGTTTGTATAAGCCTGGAAAATATTTTAAACTTTTGGAATTCTATACTTCCAAAACCTGGATGGGCTGACTCTTGCCTGTTATTAGCACTTTAAATTATTACCTACCATACAGTGTTGTTTTTTTTTTTTTTTTTTTTCCTGTTGGCCTGTTCTTTGTGCTAGTACCCTTCACGCTTTAAGCTTCAGTCCTCTCCCCTCTCTACACATGAATATATACAAGCACATTTGGTGCTATAACTTGTAAAGAGTAATTTTTTTCAGAGAATTTTAAGGAAAATTTAGTATGGAAGAGTTATATGATCAGATTTCTGTAACCTAGCATCTTTGTCTGATAATACTTTCTAAGTATTTGAATTTTAGCTAGTTTAGCGGAAGGAGACAGTACCGAACAGCAGGTGGCGCTCGGGTGAATTTTGTATTAATTTGCATGTTACATCTCTGAGGGTGGATATACAGTGCTTTTAAAGCAACTTGTCATTTAAGAAATACAGTCCAACAGTGGCTAGCTTTTCTTATCATCTGCTAGCTCCGGATCAGAGCCGTATGTGAACGGACTGAATCCACTTGCAAGGGGCCTAGCGCAGCAGCTACGTCTCTACTGTCTGTCATGCACCGTGCTGAAATGTGGCTGATCCCATCACAGCTAATTGCAACCAAGAGGCAGAAATAGCTCCCAATTGCTRTTCCTGACCTCCTTTTATACCCAACGTAGAAAGAGATATGAGGCCAGGTAACACCAGGCAAGAGAGGCTGGTAAGTAAATACACTGTAGTAGGGGACAAATCTAACTTGTGGCTTTCTTCCAGCCCAGTTACTGTGCAGCAGTAGTGACTGTAGTGACTGTTTCTTCCTGGGGCAGAGCTATTTCTACAGCAGTTGTTTTGACCAGTTTGTCAGACAGCAGCTTCTCTGTTTCTTATCCAGATCAGTCACCAGTGATCAGCTGCTGCAAAACATCAGTGAACTGACGACACAAATTCTGGACAGATCCCCAGTCCCATGTTAATCCTGCAGTGGTTTGACTAACACTGCCAATAAGCTGAAACCTGCAGCTATTCTGTTGGTCACCTCTATTTCTTTAATTGCACTTTAAAGGTTCTCTGGATTTTTCTAATTTAGCTAAACTTTTTTATTGAATATTGCTTGATTTTATTTTTTTTTAAAAAGAGGTGTTTTTTAGTACAAATGGACATAGGCTTAGGTTTCAGAACATAAGTCAACCAAGACAACCCACAAGTTTTACTAGTAAAAGTAACTATTCATATTTTTGTGGGGTGTTACTAAAGAAGACAGAATTGTACCAGCTTGCTCACAGACAATAAATGCAAAAAGAATTTTGTAAATAATTATTATTTAAACTAATGTAAAGTATGTGTAGTAATAGGAGGAAATGCAGCTTCTGCTTTCATGTATGCCAACCTTTAAAAAAAAAGAATTCACTTAGTAGTTTTAATTTTAATAATTTCTTTTTAAAAAGAGGTGTGGAAAAGCCCACCTTGTTGTATGCATGGATAAGATCTGCTCTCAATCTCCTTGCTGAACAGGCCCTGCTCTCTCAGCCTTTCTTCCTAAGACAAAGCAGTTCTCTCTCTTTGGTGTTACCATATTAGTTATCAGTCAGTTTTTCAGTGCATTTGGTTATTTTTATGTAGATTACATCAGCCCTTGTAACGAATAACTGGAATACAGTGTTTTTGAACATGTTCCATATCACTTCCAAAGAGCAAATACACAGAGAAACAAGAAGTAAGGAACATCCACTTGTATCGTTAAATGGATCCAGCATCCAGAAACAGACATGAAAAAATGGGACATGGAGGCAAAACAACCCATCACACCACAATCCATCCTGCTCCCTCTTACCTTTACAGTGAGCGATAAATAGCTGGATTTCATCTTTGCGATTACTGGATAATTTTTAAAGGAGTGTCTGTACTAGAAGACATCCCAATAGTAGAGAAATTAATGTAGTTGTCTTCATACGTAACTTTAATTGCAAAATTATTAACACCACATTCTTTCAGCAGAGCTTAGTGTCTGGTTATTCCTTGTGGATTAAACTTTGTCCTGGAGACTTTGTTTTCAAACTAGGTCCTGCAACCCATCATTTAAGGGTCAGAGTTTATTTGATCTAGATACAGCATTCTTAGGCTTAGTGAATCTAAGCAGATTTTTTTTTCTTACAAGCAGATAAGAGAAGAAGAGAATCAGCAGCAACTGCTTCAGTCCAGGCCTTGGGTTTAATGCAAATTCCATTCTAGATAGTGTTACATGGGAAGCTTCTTCTAGGAAAACAAGCACTTACTGTAAGTTCTTTCAGTGTACAAATATACATTTTTTTAAACAAAATATCCTGTATATGTCTAAAGGCAAACTTACAGTTTAGAGAAGATCCAAAGTGTAGCTGATAGTTATGTTCCTGTGCAAGGTAAAATTTCACACATAAGTGAAGATACAAAGATACCACAATATCTACATCGTGTTGATACTTAAAGCTCTATATTTTTTTCCTAGGTATTTTATAGAGGGATTAGTTGTACCAATAACCTCATCAATAAACTTTCCTCCAGTGAGCGCTAGAATGTGTGTAATAAGGGAGGGAAGTAGGTCTTTCAGGTAGCCAAGCTCCAACATTTATCCTCATATATGAGGATATCCTCCAACGTGTCCTCAACATGGCAGTATTAAAGAAAACTGAATATCAATCAAATTCAAAAATTCTGTCATGGATGAGTTTTCTATGTCTGTCTGACAGAAAATGTTAAAAAAAAAGGGGGGGGGGGGAAAGAAGGGGGCGGGGAAGAGGGAAGAAAGAAGTAAATAAATAGCTATCCTGAGTCATGAGTGATTCTCTATGTCATGTATTACAAAACAGAAGGGTGACTTGCCTTCCATGAACATGATTTCACTTAATGCCATTAGAATGTATGTAGCAGTTGCCTTAGAGCATATGCATAGGGAAAGCATAAGGATGGGATAAGCAGTCATGATTCTTGCCCAGACTGCTTTTCCAGACATTTATAGGTGTTCTACGTTTGTTTTGTTTTGCTGGCATGCACCTCCTGTTAATTTCAGATGATGATTCCTCAGTCTTAAACTGGAAAAGACGATGAGCAACCTTTCCCTAATAATCTCCCCTATGCCATCCGTTCATTTCTTTTCCTGGCTGAAGGAGGAATATATTGATTTGTTCATTGTTTTGTAGCTTTTCATATCATGGCTCTTTCTTACTGCCTTTCTCAGTACCATTTGTTGTCTCAGCTCTCTAAGATGGGAAGACCAGAGTTGTATTTGATATTTAAGTTGCAAGTGTATAATGATTTTATAGAGAGAGATATGCAGAAATGATTCATGAGAGTAGTCACAAGTGCAATATTATTACAAAGACCAAGAAAATCATCTGTCCTGGGTTGAGAGAATGTTGAAGCACAGAGATGAGTTGATTCCCCTCAGATACAACAGGAGCCAAAGATGCCAGCTCTGAGCTRTCTTCATTCACTCACAGAGTTTTCAGAACTGGTTCTAGATGGTTTGTACACTCTGTCAGAATTGGCCTGGGGTAATGACTGGGAGGGGGCAATCACATGAAATACTGAAAATTGAAACTAGTACTGGTACTTGCTAAGAGACTTCTACGGAGAATTTGACATATCACATCAAGTATCAAAATTCTCCTTTCACAGTTGTTGCAATTTGTTCTCAGCTTTAAGACTTATAATATGTAATTATAATTTATAGAGGTATAATCACACCTCTATGTTAAAGAAAAATGTCTGTTGTTAATATGCAAGTCCACCAAAGCCCCTTAGTCATTCTGTTACCTAGACTTCAAGAAAGAAATTAAAGAATATATTTGACCTACCTTCATTCATATTTTCTTGGGAAATGCTAAATGTACATTGATTTATTAGCAGTAGGAATCTCTGCTATTAAAGTGTTCTTTATAAGCACAAGTGGAAGGTGCTAAGGGACCCACACACTCCTGCTGAGTGTTTTATCCTTTCATCCCCACAACCAGCTTCATTCTGAATTGCGACAGGCATGGTCTTCTACAGGTTTCAAATGATGCTTAATCTCTTATTTGTTTTAGATTTCTAGAATTGCAGAATCAGATAAGAAACTTATTTTAAACTCCTTATTGACTTTCTTAGAGTAACCACCTTGAGAAATCATTGAAACAAAGTAATTTATTTCACTTCCAATATCTTAATGTAAGTTAATTATTGGTCCTGTTGACAGGACCACGATTATCTTCTTGAATTTAAAATTTATCCTTATGTAGCCTTATTTTAATGAGTTACAGTGGTTTTACTGAGATAAAATTTTTTCAGTGCAACATCATAACAATTAAGTATACATCAGAAGTTTAGTTGTTTATACATTTGAATGCATGTTTGAGGGTGATAGAATAGTTTTCTGTAGCCACTTTATACTAAAAGGGAAAACTATACATAATCACTCATTTTCTCATGTATGACAAAAACTGATCTCCAATCAGATCTAAAAAAATCTGTATTGAATGGAATTGCTAAAAATATTTTTTAATACAGTATTTACCTCCTAGCATCCATTTTGTGCCTGAATTTAGTGTGTTTTTAAAATATGATAGTTTAGTAGCCAAAACACAATCTCTGGTAAAATGATACTGATGAATCTTAAAGCTTGCTATGTTAACATTTTGCTAGCGTTCTTCCTACCACTTGCTGCCTTTGGATTTATTAATGTTCAAATATTTATTCTTCCAAAGGCAGCACTGTTCCTAACAGTTATATTCTTTGGGAATCCAGARTAAAATCTCTTTCTAAGCATTATTTTGTAGCAAGAGCTGTTTTGTTTGTTTTACACCAAACTTCTACAGTAAGCTTCTAAAATTCCCACAAAATACTGTTCCAAAACTTTATTTATCCTAGTTTGTTTAACATGGTGCTTATGTTATTCTCCTTGTAATTGTCTCTTAAGAATATAGAAAGATATTGCTGGAACCAAATCAGTATTCTGCACATCAGCTACATTCACTAAAACACAAATAAAGTTCATATTTAGATTAGAGTCTTTTATCTTGGTCCCTTTGTTTTGCTTTGCTTTGGTGCTGGAGTGCTCAAGTTCAGTCAGCATTCCTTGTCTTGTGGAAACTAACTCAAATAGTTTATTTTGAAATGTATACAGTAAGTAGACCTACTACAGAAGAAAAAAATAGGGGAAAAAAATCTAAAAATCTTAATGGTTAACAGCAATCCTTGCACTAGAACAGCAGGCSCGGGTAACACTGCTTAATGCACATGGATATATTCAAAGTTGTTCCTCTGTAATAGGCTTAGCAGACAAGACTAGGAAAGTAATAAGCTCATGAAAGGTTAGTTCATATTTACAGTATACACAGGATTCAGTCATCTCTGATATTTATAGGAAATGTTCTAATTTTTATGAATGGAAATTACTCTCAAATGTGACTGCTTTCTTGATCCTTAAAACCTGGTGGCAGTTTAGTTCAAGTATTTATCTTTCTTATTAAAGAACCGTTCAGCTGACTTGCTTACGTAACTCATCTGTGCTGTGYTCTTTTCTTTCTCCAAAGAAATGGGTGAAACGTAGAGCAGAGGGACCAGTAGAACCATTTTTTTRTTTGCTTTAGACTAACAACTTTCAGTATTTTATGCTCTTTGAGAACATTCTGAATCTCTTTAAAACACTCTAACTTAACACAACACAGTATAAGACAGAACCCGTGTCCTGGTTTTACAAGGCAGACAAATCATCTGATGTCTTAAGGCAGGCTCWTTGCTGCTTAGAATATCTTGCACAGGAGATGTGTATTTCATTGGCCCTTGGCCAAAGAGAGAGGGTTAAAATAGAAGTTATCTCCTGAAATAACTATCCTGCTTTAGTCAGTGGTGCTTAGAATATTTTTAACTGACTTTCGATATTGAAAGAGTAGAAATTATTCAGGGGTCGTGCTGGAGTTGATCTCTTTTTTAAAAAACAAAAAGTAATTTTAATTTGGCTCAGAACAGACGTTAAACAGTATAAAACAAATCTTAATATGACTCAAGTCAGCAGGAGCAGAACATGGTCAGCAGTAGCTGTTATTTTCTGTTGGTCACTTAAGTAAAACATTTCAGGTAAAGGCTTTGTTGAGATGCAAAGACAGTCCTTTATATTTTTTAGGTGAACAGTTTCATGTACTACATTTTTGTAAAGTGAAATTACATTGTTATTAGGGATACAGTAAGTGCCTTTTTCTAAGAAATAGATGTTGSATGTCTTTATGTTTATATTATGTAAAAAAAAAGCTTTACATATTTTCTAGTTCTTTCATTAATGCTATATCAGTACTGTTAAAATTATAGCTATTTTGATATACAAAAATTATTCTCTAAAGGTTAATTTCTGTAACCTTTTCCTTCAATTAAACCATAAATGAGCAAAAAAGAAAGACTGAAATACAGGAATTTTTTGTCAACTTCACCAAAGAGCAAGCTGATTTCCTTATATTTGTTAAGAATTTTTTTTTCCTAACTGAATGACATCTGAGAAGCACCAGAATATCAACAGCCCAGCTGCACCACCCACAAGTCCCAGTCTCCTGAGGTTTCACAAAACATTTGTGCCCATAGCTCTGTCATCTTTGAAGCTGCCTTGCAGCTACTTTATATCTAGAATGCATAAAGTGTTGCCATTACCTGACTTACATTATTCAGCTAGCAGGCATACTTTTCTTCAGTGTTCATAAAACTATCTTAAAATAGAAATCCTGTTCTGCTATAAGATACAGCATTTGTCATGCAATAAGTTCATATCTAATCAAGATGAGATGTTATATTGTAGCTTCCTCATACACTACTGTGAAGGTAGATGTTCGAGTAAATAATATAGGAGGTAGCGTTATGTGAATGTTACCTGTTACAACAGTGTACTTGATCAAGTAGTGCTCTACCAGGTGGATGTAGTAAGAACTGTAAGTCCTGGCAAATACCAGCACCAACTAAGTTTTGTGTAGTCTTTGCAGGGTTGTGTTACATTTCTAATATATATTTTTAAACGGTTCTGCTGCCCAAGAATGCAGCAGACCTTAGCTACTATGTTTTGGGAGTCTTGTTCAATTTTTACCAGAGGAAAAGTTGCCTCTTCTCAGCTGAAGTATTAATTAGTTGTTTCATTGTTTCAAAACGCACAGAAAACTGAAAAATGAAAGTAGTTTATAGTGGTCATGGTTTGAGGAATCCACATAATGTATATCAAGCTATGGTTGATATAGTCACAAAATGTGTAGAGATCTACTGTACCATTCACAAAAGAATCTACCAGTCCTTTTGAAATGTAGAAAAAAAGAGTATATAATCTTTAAAAGTAAATTTGCCTAACTAATAATTAGTTTCTGAAAATACAATAGAAGTTTCTATAGCGAGGGTTTTGCGTTCCACAATATTAACCTTCCCTTCCTCTAATTCTGGCAGTTGCTCCAAGCACTTCCATGGCCACATATGAATTGTCTTGATGTCTTGATGATGTCTGTGGTTGTTTCCAACAGCCTGAGATAAGGGCTTAAAGTTAAGCAGGAAGTATGAGATGGTACAGGGAAGCTGGCAGTGGTGCTGTAGCATTCTATAGAGTCCTCAGCAAGTAAAAATCAGATGTGATACTTCCAAGCATCTACACAACTGTAAATATGCATAAGGTTAGAAATTACCTTCTTTGTCCCATTACAATTAAAAAAATAATAATAATAACAGTTCCTTTTTAATGCCTCTCTTGTGTCATGGACATGCAATCACTGCTCTGGCAGTATGCCCAATGACAAAGTCCCAAAGCATGTTGAGGCCCTTTGTTTCCCAAAAGTCTGGATAAACAAGCCTCCTGGATTTCCTGTTCCAGTATTGCATAGATAATTAAAGTCAAAGCGAGGACTCATTAAGTAATTAATTTGCTACTTCTACATAAATAAATCTGTTCTTCCTTCAAAATAGTAATGCAACCAGTGGCAAAGAGCTATAAGAAATTTGTGGCGCTCTGCAACAGGAAATCCTAAAATCCTTTGAAAGATTTTGCAAAGAAATAGCTAAAAAGCAACAAAGCTTTGGCTTTGCAAACCAAGGGCCTTACTCTGCTGCAGCAGCCCCGCTTTGCCTGCTGCACCACAAGAGGCAAGCGCTCAGGCAAGGTCAGAGGATTGTTGTTGGCGCAGCACTGAGTGGCTGCAGCTGCTGAGCATAACAAAGTGCTGCGCTCGGCCACTGCGCGTCACAGGACCCGGCGGTTTTGCACAGGGATTAGTCAGGCTGTGTTTGGAAACGCCCTCTACTGCACCTTGTGCTGCTATATTAGTGTTTCCCAAGCAAGAGGAATTTTCTTTTGCTCCTGCAGCTGCTCCTGCAAAACCCTCCGGTAAGTGCGTGCGGCTCCTTTCAACAGCACTGGCTGGTTTCTGCTTGCATTTTTAAACCAGGGTTGTTACTAGCTAAGTTGTTATTTACAGTTGTTTATCCTGACAAATTACATTTTCAAGTGTAAGTTTGATAGCATAGAATTATCAACAGTATTAAAGTAATAAATGCATTTACCATTTTTTATTGAATAGGTTAATTATACTTACATTTTCTTCTACTTTAAATATGTATCAGAATAGCATTAAATGTAGGTACTTCCAGAGTGCTCTTGCTGTGTACCGTACGTGTCTGCTTTCATTTCTATGCAGCAGGAATAGCAGAGATCAAGTAATATAGCAGACCAATTCTTAAAAGGATTTGGTTGGTTTCTGTTGGCAGCCTGTATGCAAGCCCTGCATCTCTGGACTCTGCTTGCCACCTGTGCTGTTGCAGTAGGACAAAATCAAGGACAGAAGAATCAGGAGTGCCCTAAGCTCAACGCACAGGTACTCTCCTTTAGTAGCAGTAGGGAAAACACTGCTGTCGTGTTTTCTGTCTACCCTGTCTCTCCAAAACCTTTTTTCCACTCCCTTCAAACATCAGGATCCAGCATATTTTAATTATATGCATTTTTACACTAAAATTGGAATAAGAAAATCAGGGAAAAAATAGTATGCATCCCAGTGCTTACTACTACGTTATTTATTTGGGAGTGATATAGGCTCAGGTAGTGCAAGGTCTTCCATTCCTTTCACATAGCCAGTGCTGGATCTCTAATTTTTCAGGTTGCTATCAAGCGAATGTGATTATTTTCRATGCCCTGTCCTTATATGTCCATAATAAAAATAGTCTGTTATGAGAAATAGTCTTAAATTAACTTAAAAATGAAACTACAAAAAGTAATTTACTAAATACAAATATAAATTGCTATATGGTCTTGCTTATGGTAACCCAAAGGAAAGGTGCCTGCCCTGAGCTCAGATTGTGCCAGCAGCGTGTAATGAATAGCACAGTCCTGCTGACTGGCTGCACAGAATGGAGTGCCTGATGCGGCTGCACTCAAGTGCAGTAGCTTTTGATGTCCCTGCCCAAAAGATAACTCTACTAACAGTTGGGGCTGCTGAGAGAAACCTCTTTTGCACTTATGAGCCACAAATCAAATTCTGTCTGAATTAAAACCAAGACCCTTAAAAGCTCTACATGACCACCCATGTGTATCTAGCTGGAAGAAGTAATAAACACACACACTCCCATCCAGCCAATTTTCTTATGGCTTCACTGCAGTGTTTTGCAACTCATACAGTGCAAATAGCTTAAGTTACATTATTCTTGACGGCTTTTTAAAAGTTTTCTGATGAGCTTTGTTTTGTAGACTCAGCAGATCAAAATAATGTTCTGTAATACCATCAAAATAAGTAGGGAATGGTAAAGAAGATAAAAATATAAATCAGGCAGCATGCCCGTTTTCTTTATAATTTCATCAAACTGTTGCTTTCTCCCACGAGAAAAGCTGACATCCRATTTTCTTTAGCTTGCCACAGCATTGGATTTCACAGCTATCCCTGATGTCATGCCTTGCCTTTTTTTGGTACAGTTTATAAGGGAGTATATATGATAGCTAGTCTCAGGTCTTTGAATCGAGCATTTGCAGTTCCCAAAATAAATATAGTTTCTTCCTGGCTTTTACCATTTTATGTGGAAGCTATTACCATAAAGTAGGATATAAAATTTACAAATAACAGATTCTTATCCTTTTTATCATTTTTGATTTGCATTTTACTTGCTCAACAAATAACATAAGTAGCTCCCTGTCCTTGCTATGCCACCCTCATGTGTTCTGTGCATCAGAAGTTGTTAGTAGGTTTGGAACCAAGGCTAGTCTAAGGCAGGCTTAGCAACAAAGTTTAGAAAAGAAATCAAGTGATAACTGAAATTCTCAGACTGTCAGTATTCACACAATTAAAATCTAGTATAATGGGGKTTTTTTTACATTATCTTATCCCTTTTATGATTTATTATTTTTATATTATTATAGTTGCAAGTATGAGGACAATATTCCTTTTTTATTATTAAGAATTTAGTCATGAGATACTAATGCCTAACCACAAGTATTCTATCAATCAGTGAGAACTATCGAGAAGTTCCCTTAAAACTTTATCAGTTGCTAATGCACAGTGCAGTGCTTTTAGAGAGGCATCCATCTTAGATAAGTCTTTGAGTAGTAAGGAAACCATATATGCCAGGTAGTGTAGGYTTACAAGGTAATCAGTACAAAAATACTTTGCCCTTGTTTTTTTTATTATGAAGATGTATGAACTGCTTTGCATAAGGTTTAGTGGTAAGATGTCACATTACATGTATGGCTTCTGTTTTAACCTTTTTAGAACCACTAGTATTTTCCCTCATCTTTCCACTAAACTTGTTGATGCTGGGACCATGCTTTGGCTCTTCAGGTGTTTTTCCTTGTTTTGGCTCTCCCCACACAAACTGTTTATATGCAGCACCCAAATAAGGCATAAAAGCAGCCTTGTTCACACTCTTGCAATTCAGTTGTACGTAGGAAACTATTTAAAATCTGAAGTTCAATATGCTCTTTACATTAAGCAGTTTTCCTGTTTATTTAACCCAGTTCCATAGCTGCGCATCTCATGTACTTGTTGTTTTCAGAACTATCCTTGCTGTAAATGACACATTCTGTGGTTTGTAGGACTGGGGGATTTCCAAACCTGCGTGAACCCAGTACAGTTCATTCATCAAGGTATGATTTTAACACTATGCACTTGGAAAAAATTTCCTACATCTTCAGTCCAGTCATCTCCTATCACAAAACATCCTATCTTTTTACCTTTCCATAGCTCAAGCAAGTACAACCTGAAAAATATTTTCTTTCACTTTTGTCCTTCTTGCTTCTCTTTAAAAGTTCCTTAAAATCCTTAGAGACTAAAACTTGAGTATGCTTGTGGCCAGTGTGTGTCAACCACAAATGACCTTTGGGAGTTGTAATCTTTTAGCATTTATTTCAAAATATACCTTTCTCAGCAACCTATTTCTGTAACATACATGTGTAAAGCCCTTCTCAGACCTTTATATAATGATAGAATAAGTGAGGTCACTTAAGTGTTTTGGTAATGTACTTTCAGGTGTCACAAGGAAGCACAAATTCCTTTTCCTGTGCTCACATAACCTTTGTCCAATATGTAGAAGCTGCTTGCACCTAAMAGTTTTCTTATACTTGCTAGGTGCTGTGGAGTTCTTTTTTATTGTTTTTTTTATTAGTTGTTTATGCAGTTGCATTCTTCCCACTTGGCTACCRCATCAGGAATTTGGAGGCTTTTGTACATACAGATTTGATGCCTAGAGCTTTCCTGAAGAATTAATAAAAACACATCTTATCAGATTAATTGCATTTTTCTTATTAGCATTATTTCATTTTACCTTGTTCTTTCATCAGACTTATCAGTTCTTTCTGTCTTTAATCTGCTTTTCTTTTTTTCTCCAACTATGAAGAATTACAATTATGCAGCAAAAACAACAGCTAGTCTAGGCAGAAGTTTAGAACTTCGGAGAAGATTTTGTCAGAAAACTGGTGATTGCTGGAGTGATTATAGTGATATTGCTTATAGTGATTGCTGGAGGTCACGCTCAGTTTCATATGCATGTAATAATGATGAAGCCTAAATAAAGTAATTACTGTGTAATGTTTAGTTGTAAATATAGATGCAAGGAAATAGAGATGGCAACACGACCTATTTTGACTAAAGATACTTGCCAGAGGCTTTATTCACGATGAAGACTCATTTCTGCCACAGAAGACTTTTCCCCCATGTTAGAATACTCCCTCTTACCTCAATATTTGTGTGGGAAAAAAAACCTGTATTCAGAATAAATTGACTAGCGGAACTGATCTTTAGGAGTACGGCATGTCAATTTACAGTCTTAAGGAAGCTTTTATCATACTCAGTCTTAAGCAATGTCTGCTTTAACATCATCATCTACTGAAGTGTTTACTAAGGGTGTTCTTCCTCAAGTTGTTTCAAAACCTACAAGAGTCTGAAGCAACACAGCAGCAAACAGGTCAAGTGTCCTCGTACAGGGTCTCCCTCTCATCTCTCCGTCCCCTCCAGCAGCCRTTCTGTTAAATCACCTATATTATGAAGACTGTTGCTTGGTATCTAAGTAAACCAAATGTTGTTTGAACTACTTCTTTCAAAGGGACTCATTTCCCTTTGTTTAGTTTCTGCATTCTAACTCTAAAAGCATATAAACAGTTTACCTCCTCAAAGCCAAAGGAATTTTAGTAGTCATTTTACAGTGAAAAAATTGCAAAACAGAGTCAAAGTGCTTTATCTTTCAATAAACAGCACTATGTACCCACCAAAGAGCTGTTATCTGCCTATTGCAGTTTTGTCTACCAGCACTGTTTAAAATGCAAGAGAAACACCATAAAACATTTTGGAAAGAGTTACAGATTTTTGATGTTTTCTTTCATGCAATAGGTCACTTGATACTCCTGTTCTTTTGTATTTGTAAATAAATATAAGTGCTCTGCAGATGTAGTTCCCAAAAGAACTCCCTAAGAATTCCTTAATGAGCATTTTCATGAAGGTTTTGTTATGATTATTAACTGTCTCAGAGATTCCAGACCTGGTACAAACATTTGGAAGCCAGTCC
Source organism: Eudromia elegans (assembly GCA_003342815.1). NCBI lineage: Eukaryota > Metazoa > Chordata > Aves > Tinamiformes > Tinamidae > Eudromia > Eudromia elegans. The sequence continues at coordinate 3,661,165 of PTEX01000035.1, read as the reverse complement.
AAGGACACGTCTTATGAATTTGCTGCACTAATAAGAATAACAAGGAAGAGCAATGACACAAAAAGTAACTACATCAGTTTAGAAGGTGCTATTTTTACAGAAAATGTCTCTACCTTCAGGTTTTCTTCAAGTCGACAGAAAACAGGGAAGAGAAATTCTTCCAAATTAAATTATTCTCACTGTGTGAGCAAATGAGAGGGCCAGTAAAGGGAAAGTACAAATAAAAGGAAACAGATGAAAAGGAAACAAAACTTAATCTGTTGAAGGGAAGAAGAAGGATTTAGTGAATTATAAACCATTTGCTTAATTCAGTTCCCAGAAAAAAAATACATTTTTCTAAACACTAGAAGTTAATATAGAGATGAGCAAGTACCAGTAGTTCATCAAGAATAGTTAATGTGACACAAATCCATTTTCTTTCTTTATCAAGCRTATAGTGCTAATTAGCAATAAATATTACATCATTCATGATTAGGCTTTTAGAAGATCTCTCCTGCCTGTCCTCATTAGCATCTTTGAGAACATCAGCCAGAAACTGGCCATGAGTATAGTGGAGGATTAAAATTATTTGTTATATTTGACAAATGGGAGCATTAGTCTGGAAGAGCAGATGTATTCTAGTGAGGCCAAATGCAGAATTTCATACTTCCTACAGCAATTTCTACCAACAGCAATTTTGAGAAAACAGTTGCAAATTACCAACTGAATTTGAAGCAATATCACCATATTATTGATAACAAGGAAAACTTACTTATTCAAATGTTTATGGAAAAATACTACATGAAAGACGTGGCCCAAAGTTAGTCTTTCAGCTGGACCCTTTTCAGTGCTAAGCAGTGCAAAAAGATTGTGTYCAGCTCTGAATCCTGTTTCAAGAACAGTGTCAATTGGATGGAGTGGCGAGGATCACATGAGGAATGATCGAGGGTTCAGGCAGCAGCAAAAAGAGGACTGAAGCAACTGAGCAATGAAGAGAGAAAAAGGAAGCATCCTCAGGAGCATATACATTTCTTCTTGTACATTTTGGTCAAATAAGCTACAGTTGCACTAAGAAAGGTTAGTTTAAAGAAGGAGAAAGAGGGAATGTTAGCAAATAAGCAAACTTTTCAGGACCAGAAATAAACACTGTGAAAATCACTGCAAAAAAATGAGGAATGCCTGAGTAGAGGTGTTGGAGAATAGGTTAGACAAGCATCTGTTCAGAGTGATGCTGCAATGACCATTTCCAGCTGAGGACAAAGAATGGACAGACAGATACTTAAGAGATCTCTTCCCACTGCTTTTTCCCATGACACGTGTTTCTATTACGAATGCGTCTGTGTACAGGACTGCTTTTGAGAAACTGACATGGGCAGGTTACAGGATAGAAAGGAAGGCAATAGTACTACTGTATTGAAAATTGCTCCTTTTAAATGCTCCCCTTAGTAATTCTGCAACTTCAAAGAGAAACTTTCAGATCAAGTGAAAGTTGACTTTTTTCTTTTTCCGAACGCAAATTTAGATATTTAGAAAATACTCTTAATTCAAGAGAAATATTTGGTGTGGCAATGTTACTTTGGAAGTTTGCAGCCAAGTAGGTAATAGGAAGATAGATAATAGGTAATCAGGAAAATAGACTGATGGGGGGTAGTGCAACTTATCAACCAATGCATGTGCAGCATTCTCAGCTGCAAAAACAATGGGGCTCTGAAACCAGACTGTCATCTTTGTCTGTGTTGAGCCTTTAAGTGCTTAGTAATTGCACACAGAACTAGCGTGTTTAAGTTGCACCATTTCCTTACGACTTACGTCAGCTACAAGGTGACTCTGGATGTCCCATTTCTTTACATTTCCCTTATTTCCTGCAAGTATGATTATCTTTTCTTTGAATGCAAACTTTTTGAGTAATTTGAGAAGGGAATGAAAACACAAATGAAAAGCAAAAAAAGCTCTTATGTGCTCCTGAGTTAATACATCCAGAGTTTCAATCTCGCTCTTGTCTTCCTGTCCTGATTAAAAAAMCTGAGCTGGTCTTGATATCATGTGAAACTGTCTCCATGTGCAGAGTTCCCGTCTGGTGGGTAGCAGGTATTGCTTTGTAAGGTTTCTCTGCAAGTATCTCGTTGCTCTTACTCCATAGATGCCAGAATTTCAGAAGAAGACTGTCCATATCAAGGACCCAGGAAGAGTAGAAGAGATTATCTGTGGCCTTATCAAAGGTGGAGCTGCCAAACTTCAGGTAAAAATAACAGGAGTAACCAGATCAGAAAGCAAGCAGTTTGAGTATACATATAGCAGAAATTAGCCTTTCAAGAACATATCTAACAGAAGTCAGCCTTCCCATGTCCTCCAAAATTTGTATCTGTCAACTCTCTTGGTAGCCCTTGTTGATTCAAGCGTAATTCAACCAGTCTGTAATAAGGAAATGATGTAGGCATAAGATTTGTAATTTCAAGAACTATTCAGACCAAAGGAATTAAAAAAAAATCCTAAGCAAAAGTTACTGTGATGGCACATTGTAGCTTACGTGACAATAGTGCAGTAAACTAGGGAGAAATCTGTGATTGAATTGCCTCGCAACTGCAGTTGTTGATTACTCAGAATTTCTAGCCATTCTTTAATTTGTCCCTTCTCGTTGTAAGACAGTTTTGCTTTTTCTTTTCCTAAATAGATTATTACAGATTTTGATATGACATTAAGTAGATTTTCCTTCAATGGAAAAAGATGTCCAACTTGCCATAGTGAGTACTTTTTTTTTTTTAATATGAAATGTTTTGTTCAATCTTTTCAGTTTCTCCCAGATTTTGATTTTCAATGTCACTTACTTATCCCCCAATATATAAGATTTGRTATTAACTTGTTAGCTAAACTGTATACCCTAATGAAGACCTAGAGCAAGTATCTGTATGTGATTTTATGTACATATATATTTTTAATCGTTATTAATGTGAATTAAATTCAGAGACGTTCATATATAATTACAAGCTGAGTTTTGAACTGTATGTTGTGTGTGGTTGTACATGGTTGACATATTTTTCTTAAGAGTCCATAATCATCCTGACACTAAGAATCAAATATAAACTCCTTGGAAGTCTTGACACTTTTCCTTTGTTTTTCAATGCCACAAGATGAAAAGAACCAATTTTCTAATGGACTAGGATTACTAAAACACGTAGGATGCCTGATGATTATTTCAGAAACACATCTTAAGAAATAGAGTAATTGCCTTTTCAACCTTTTGATTCAGGGATGAGGGGAAGAATACATCTTCGTGCTCATGAAAAACAAACACCCCCCCAAAAAAAGTAACATGCCTTTCAGTTGTTTTTTTTGGTAATACAAGTTCTGAAGAAACAGTTTTTTATCATCAAAMGTTGCCTTCTATGCCATTTACAATGTTGTAGAGAAAAGCAGAAAGAAATRTGTCTTATTAAGGCTTTTTCCCCCCCCTACAGATATCATTGATAACTCCAAGCTCATCACAGAGGAATGTCGGAAAAAGGTAATCAGAAAACATATTAACTGCTGGTTCCTGCTATAGGCAACTACTTTTATTCTCTGCCTCTCCTTCATGTTTACTTACACAGCARTATAAGACAAGGATACTCTCAAATCTTTGCTGCTCTGAGAGAATCCTCACCGACTGCAAGRGGATTGGAATTTCATCTGTTACTAACAGAACAGAAATGCTTGTGTTCTTCATAGCAACATATGATTTAATAGTATTCATTTATTCTTCTTGGGTATAGCCACAAGTGAATTCTTTCTGTCTGTGCAAAGGGTATTTTAGATGCCTTATACCTAAGAAAAAGAACTAGAGAGAAGGAAGTTATTWTGATTACCTAGGTCAAATATATTACACATTTTTTTCTCTCCTTTCAGTTACTACAGCTGAAAGAAACATACTATGCTATTGAAATTGATCCTGCTCTCACTATTGAGGAAAAATATCCGTATATGGTGGAATGGTAAGAGGCATCTCCCATCCTAAAACTGTACCAATATTAGAGTTAATACTAAGCCTTTAAAAGCTGTAATTAGCTTTTCCTAATGCTTTGACTGAATTAATCTCCAGTGACGTGTCACAACTGCTTTTGCTGTGTGCAAAAACCTGAATGAGCAAGAATTACATAGGATGCTTTTGGTGATGAGATTTAATGATATTTCTTTAAATCAAGGTTTTTATTTGTATTGTAGGTACAATAAATCTCATGCGCTACTCATTGAACAAGGCTTACAGAAGGATAAATTCGCAGAAATCGTGAGGGAATCAGATGTTATGCTGAAGTAAGTTTCTTTAGCTTTGAACAGTACTGAAAGTGAAGTGGTTTTGGTTAAAAAAATACACAGAACATGACASTATTCTTAGAATGCAGCAAGTTCTTCATGTCTCCTCTACTGATATTTCACAGCTAAAGCCAGTGATGATCATACGGGATAAACTGGAAATCTGAAAGTACAGGGATTTAGCTTCATTAAAAGCTTTATTTTGAGTGCCATCTCTACAAACTTTGTTTCTGCAGACTTTCACGCTCTCAAAACTACCCTGCTTTTTTTTGTTTTGTTTTGTTTATTTATTTAAAGGGAGAATGTAGAGTTCRTCTTGAATAAACATTCCATATTATAGTTTGAGATAAAAATGAAGTGACTTTAAGACATTTTATTATGGTATTGATTACTGTTCTTCCCCTACAGCTAAAGGCTATTTTAAAAGCCAGCAAAATCCTTGGCTTCCATTTATTTTAAAGTTCTCCAAAATAATAATCTGTAAATTTTGAACTACTGAAACTGGTTGTTAAAACTTAATTGGAAGAAGTGTTTATCACACTGGGTAATTTCTTCTCTTTTCGAAGAACAGACATTTGCAGTCTGGCTCTTTGAAAGCTTATGTCCATTTAGGTTGAATCTTCGCTCACTGGCCAAGGTTCCAACAGGGACTTTAAGGCAGAAGAAGGAAAAAAAAAAAAAAAAAAGAAAATTCTACCCGTCAATACCTGTGTGACACATGGGTACCTCATTTGCTGAGATGTTACTTAGATACTGGAATACTGTATATTAGTTTTGACTTGAGTATTGAAAATTTAAAAAGTTTGTTTCCTACTGTAGAGAGGATCATTTAGCCTTACAAAAGATCTAACTTCTTTTTATTTTTTTCTTCATCTTTTTATTTGRGATTTGACTTATTTTACCATCCTGTGTTGCAGAGAAGGATACGAGAACTTCTTTGATAAGCTCAATGAGCATAATATCCCTGTGTTCATCTTCTCTGCTGGGATTGGAGACATCCTTGAGGAAGTTATCCACCAGGCTGGCGTCTACCACTCCAATGTCAAAGTTGTTTCCAATTTCATGGATTTTGATGAAAATGTATGTATGAAATACACTATTTTCAAAAATAGTAACGATAGGAGTTAGTAGCTATTTAGATGTGCTATGATGAATTTTTCAGTGCAACAAATGTAGCCAGTTGCCCTGCCATTCTGAAGATGAACACTGCCTGGTCAGACACTCTGGGGCAGAAAGGAAGCAGAAGGAAACAATTCAAAAGCAGAGCGCAACCAAGATGCCATTTGTTTCCTTTAGTAACAACTGACTGAGGAGCCCTCAGCCAGCCCRGCACTCAGCCATTCCTCCAAGCAAGCAAGATCTGTCTCTCATGGGCCCTAGCAGGGCTGCCACAGGGATCTTGTCACGTAATAGTAATTTATCTGGCCTAATTAGAGGATACATACGTTGTTCAACGCTGCTTCTATCTAGACTGTGTCTGTTGATGTAATTCCAGGAATAACTTGTGKTTTTTAATAGGGAATATTAAAAGGATTTAAAGGTGAATTGATTCATGTTTACAACAAACATGATGGTGCCTTGAAGAACACAGAGTACTTCAAACAGCTGAAAGACAACAGTAACATCATCCTGCTGGGGGATTCCCAGGGGGACTTGARCATGGCAGATGGAGTCGCAAATGTTGAACACATTCTTAAGATTGGCTATCTCAACGATAAAGTAAGTTGCCTTGTAACCCCATAAAATTTGGGTGAAATATGGTGAATTAGCAATAGGTTTGTTATAGAAAGTATCAAATGTCAAACCAAGTACCGTCATGAAAGGCATTTGTTTTTTGGAGTCTCAAACATTTTCCATGGTCTCCTTGCTTTGTATTTTTTTTTCTGACCCATAAGTTACAAAAACACACATGTAAATTGTTTTGCTTTTTGTACTGAAATTCTTCTGGAAGAGAAAAAAAAAACGTTTTGGGAGAGGAATTAAAATTCAGAGACTGAAGAAATTAATTTTCTGAAATTCCTTTTTCTCTGTCCCTTCGCCTTGCAATACCAGATCAGGAACTGAGCAGAACTATACTCTTCCACATAACAACCTAACACTGTGCCTGCTGTCTTGGAGGAGACAGAACCAAGTGTTTGGTGTTTGGTAAATTATAGTGCATATCCAGTTGCATATGAGAGAAAATTCTTCTCCACTTTCTGGGTTTTTTCTTTGTTTTGGTTTATTTTTGTTTGGTTGGTTGGTTTTTTTGGCTGCCTTTCAGGAATCTGAGAAYATAGTTTCCCTTTCACTACCCTTAAAAGTGATTCCTGGGGTGAACTTTAAGTATTATTCCTTGGAATGCGCACAGAGTTCATGTTAAGTTTCCCTACCCTCTGTTGTCCTGTGGAATTTGCTCACAGGAATAATAGATACTGGCATGGCTCATTCCCTGATTTTGGTGGGAAGACTGCAATATTTTATTGCAGAAAAATCTATTAATATTGTAAACCTAAGTGACACTCTTTCTTGTTCTCTCTCCCTCCTTTCTGCAATCAGGTAGAGGAGCTTTTGGAAAAATATATGGACTCTTATGACATTGTCTTGGTGAAAGATGAATCTTTGGAAGTGGCCAACTCCATCCTACAGAAAATCCTGTAAAGTACAGTCTCGAGTAACTCCGTTCCTTCCAGGAGGCAACTGGACAGAAGAGCACACTTGTGCCATCATAGCTGTGTTTATTACTCATTTACAGAACTGTTTTATTTAATTTAAATCTTTACCATCATTTTGGTATTTTGAAGTATATATGCTACCAGTTGTCAACTAGAAGCTCCTTTTACTCTTGTTATGCTGTTCTTTGTCTCACACTCCTATTATAATAGCTAGATTTAAATTGGATTTCTAGATGTGATAAACTCTGCTGCTGATGGAGCACTACAGTTCACTTTCTTCAGGGGAGCATTTTAGAAGATGTGGCTGTTCTGTAAAATGGAAGGGGTAAATGTTCTGTGATGCAATGTACATGGGTTGGCGCTGCCTTTTTACTGAGGAATCGCTCAAGGAAGACACTTCTATCTCAACTGCACTTTGAGGGATCTTATTAATATGCTACAGATGTTCAAAGAAATTTTTCATATTTTTCTTCAGTAAAAATGCTTTATTCACCTGATTCAGGCAGTGTTTGCTATCAGTAAGATTTTTTGAAAAGTTTGATCATTACAGAATATTCTGTTTGCCTACTGTTTGCTTATCTTTTGTGGAACCCGGGAGAGGGGAGGAGGGAAAAAGTCATACTCTTCCAAGTCAACATATTTGAATTAAAGGGAGCGTCTCATCCCCGTGAGACAGGGCTACAGTGTTAGGATGCACGGCCGTAGTTCCGTGCCCACCCTGGATGCTGCAGTTAACACCCGTGCGCTCCATTCTGCTGTCCCAAGGCCAAGCCAGAGCAGTGCCCCGGCCCCAGCGCCGCCAGCCCGGCACTGCYTCCCTCCCACGCTGAGGTAGCCTTGGCATTTTAGGAGTCTGGTGGGGGCCGGGGGGTTCAGCTTCTTTTTGCTGCTTGTTTGTTTTTTACCTAAGGGATTACGCAGGATCATTTGCMACGGCTCTCAAGCAAAGTTCAGAGGGCAAAGGCCCCCTGAAAACCTCCTGGTGTCTGGACGTGCTGCTGCACCGTGATGCAAGCAGTTGGTCACCAGGCCTTGCCCCGGAGCCCGCAGACCCTGCAGTCAGTTTTCCCAGGCTGCTGCCTCTGGAATCCAGATAGGAGGATTTAGGGCACACAAAAGGCAACCAACAGGCACCACTCCCAGCACACACGAGCATCTGTGAGGCATTTCCGATGGGGCAGGACTCTCCTTCAGGCTCTCGTCTTGTTCGCTTCAGGATTTCCCGTGAGCTCGTTCATGCTCTCAGGCCTCTCAGACTTGTCCTGAGCCACAGCCAGCTCCTCAGGGTGGCAGCTCTCCCTTCTTTAAGTGGGATGAGCACCACCACTCAACCCAAACAGGATTAAGAACAGATTGAAAAATAGAAAAACGCATGCAAAGCAGTAGTATCTTTAGAAGCAACCATGAAAGCAGATATCCAACTCCATCTTAATTAGAGTTAGTAAGTTAGTACTGAGCCAGCTGGAGACAGGCAGTACCAGTCACCTGATCCTTTTGGGAAACATCAGACTGCTTCCAAAGCTAGCCAGGCAAGCACTGAAAACCTTCCGCTTTGATAGCGGATCTCGGGGGACGCAGCCGCCCCCGCAGCGTGGCCTAAGCAGGACTTAGCATCGGTTATGTGCTCAGGGCAACATGGAGCCGAGAGCCACGCAAGAGCCAGAGCCCATGGCAGCTGCTCGGCACAGGGCCTCGCTGCCCTTGCAGCAAGGTGGGAGCGAAACCCGCAGCGCCTTCCCCGCCCCACCATGGAGCCCGGCCCGTGCAAGCCCCACACCRGCCTGCAGGAGCAGAGACATTGCACTGAACCAAGGAAGCCCCTTCCTGCACCAAGAGGCCTCCCCTGCCGTGAAGTTTACTACTTGGACGCACCACGTGCTCAGCTCTCTAGAAAGGAAGGCGTCACCTCCTTGATAAATCTGAATCAGGAGGCGTGTTTAAAATGATCCTACGTATAAATGGGCAGATTACCAATATCCTTCCTTATCTCACATCCAATAGTGGGGAGAAAAACCAAAACCTATTTACAGATACTCTCCACTTTTCCAAAACAAAACAGAAGATGCTGTCTATTTTTGGTCAAAAATCCCATAATCATATTATTTTAGCTAGAGGAATTAATACTGTCAATCACCTCTTTAAAAACCACAAACAAACAGCTGACCAGTTACCTCAACCCAAACTGACATGGGAGTCTAAGCTCATAACCTAAAATTGCCATCCACATTATTCACTCAGTTTCAGGAAAGAATTATTATTATTATACCACAAGAATTACGGTAATCGAACATTTTGATCATGATCAGCTTGAAAAGGAAAGTATCAAACGCGTTTCCTCAAACCTTTACATAACCAAGTGTATATCTGACATCTAAAGCAAGCAGTGAGAAGCCGAGTTACGCAGATTGGGCACTTRGTTTCTCCTCTGCTCACAACATCTGTTCTCTGTGCAGCACATGTCCCACGCCAACTCTTTGAGACCTTTATCTATCTAGGAACGTTCCCTCCTGCCAAAGGGGTGTCACAGCCTCCTCAGGTGTCCCCTTAGTGCCCAGGAACATTTGCACCAAGACAGACACTTGCACCAAGGACTGGCTCAAGATGCCCTTTCTAGGCTGAAGGGATGGGCTGAATTAATACTTGCTCACACCCAAAGTTAGCATTTCAGCTCAACAACTGAAAAAACAAAGGCAAACTCATTTTTGATTTCCAAACATCTAAACCATGAGCAGTTATATGGTAAACTAGAGTATTAAAATCATGCAGGAAAATAAGAGCTTATAAATACCTGGTGATTATGAGTAGAGGCCTCTTCCCCAAGGCACCTCTGCCTCAGGCCTGCAGCTTCTCTYGTCCTCACAGGGAGCAGCTGCCCATGTCCCAGCCCCACACCTGGCTGCAGCCACTAATTCCTGCTGCTGCCTTCCCCAGCATGGAGTCTCTCTTGAGCTAAAGAAAACCACTTAATTTCATCCAATTACTGGTGACATGTAAGGGGTGGTGCTGTGTGTCTGAGTGGGTATCTCAGATAAGCGGGTAGGGAAGCCTCCAAATGAATCTAATTTAGAAATTGGGAGGAGGTGCTCTCCCTTCTGAGGAGGGTGGATGGCACAAGGATTAATCTCAGCTGGTGCAGGACCTGTGTGCAGCCCTGTAGCTGCTGCAGGATGTGGCGCTTTCCCTGCAGGCTGTGAGTGCTCCCTCACACGGGGGTTACAGACGTGTCCAGCCATCCTGGACATGTCCGTACAGACCCCAGCCTGGAGAAACATCCCATTCCCAACAGCCACAAGAACAGAGGGATAATTCAACAAACTCCTTCCAAGTCCAAAGAATGATTTATCTTCACCCATGTGAACTATGGAAACAAAACCTTTTATTATGGCTTATTATCGTCAATCATTTTGAGGGCTGCAGCTTGAAGGGTGCTTCCTTCTACCTCCCCACACAGCAAAACGCCAAGGAAAACACCACCAAGTGCTGGCAGCAGTAGTTGATCAACATTTTATGTAACAAAAAGATCAGTTATCCAACATCTACTGGTATCAAACCCCCCAAATTTTCACTTCTCATTTTCTATAACAACAACTGTATTAAAAAAATCAATACCAAAATGTTCTCACCCAATTGAAACAGCAGTTTGCAAAAAGAGCATCTCAGGGAGCTTAGAGCCCACACGTACTGATTGAGGAAAGCAAGAAACGAGATACAAAGCACATCACGGCAGCACAACTCCCCTCCTCTCGCCTTGGTCAGCATTGCACTCGGCAGAGTCGTACTCTTGACTATACTGTGAGGGGATCATACACCTTTCTAGAAGAACGTGTCTCTTGAGGGTATTTCTGTCAGACAGATGGCTACGATCACAGATAGAATGGGGGGCTGCCTCAGTGTCCACTGCACTCCCAGGGCTCACTTTGCTTTGCRGGATCCACCGGGACATTTGTGGGCATAAACAGACAGCTTCGCTCCTTGGTTTTATCACTGTCTTTTTGTTTGCTCGCCATGCCAGGCTGCTCCACTGCATAACATCCAAGTACTTACTCCCTAGCCTAACAAATCCCAAAATAGGAGACAGAAGCCTGAAGTAGAAACAATTTTATCCAGTACTCGCGGCAGTATTTGGGCCACGTGACACTAATATTTGGAGTCTAAAACACTATAAATAAGACTGAAACTAGAAAAGTTGGGGATCACRGCTCTGAACACTGCTTTAGCATGCCAGCGAGAAGATTCAAAGATACTAATTAAATGTGGTACAGATGGTAGCAAGTTTTATTTTGTAAAGCAGAAACCCAACACATACACAGCTACAATTCTAGGTCTGTTTATGTTCACAGCTTATAAAAATTTTCCAATGGCCTAGCTACCATCTGCATGGTCTGCAAATYGGAGTTCCTGCTGGCAGATACTCATAGGAGTTGGTTTAGGGACTGGGAAGAGCATCCCTGCCTCCCAAAAGGAACTGGCGTCCCCCTCTGGCAATATTTACAGTCTATTTTCATGAGAAATATTTTCTGATTCATTCTCCTGCAGAAACATTTTTAAATACAAGAGGCTTTTTATAAACTCTCCTAAGAGCACCCTGTAAGCCTACCCACTACCATCCATCCAAGTGACTGCGTATCGCTCAATGACGACTGCCGATTTCTAATATAAAAACAAACCACATGGTTCACAAGCCCATGCTGGCAATAGACTCCATCAGTTTATAAATCCCACCCTGAGGCACTTAATACTGTTTGTTTGGTTTGGTTTTTTTTTTTTTTTTTTAACAATCCTACCTACGAATCCCAAATAAAAAACTCTTCCCATKTTGACACCTGCCGGCGCGCGTGCACCGGCACGTGCAGGACGTGCGCCCCGGCTGGCGCCCACCTCGCTCAAACCTCCCCCAGGACACACGCAACCCAACAGCCGTTCAGCCCAGTAACCTCCCTCTGGCCAGCTTTACAGTTCATCGTGTTGCTCTTTGGCCTCTTGGTCTTTCAGCTTGAATTCTTCGGCTGTGACTTTTCCGTTTCCATCYCGGTCCTGATTGCTGAACATGTTCCTGACAATCTTCTCAAAATCGAAACCTGGAGCTAGTTTCCCTTTGCCGGAATCAACTTGGGTTTGAATGTACTCCGAAAACTAGATGGAAGGAAAGAAAAAGAGCTCACAGTGAAACAGATAATGAAACTGAGCAGACATTTACAATCAAGAATTTATTTGCTTTTGACTATTTAACCCCAAAGATTAAAAAAAAAAGAAAACAGGAGAAGATGGAGAGCACGAGCAAGAGAGACCTCATTCCTCAATATCTTGGAGTGGCGGTGCCACTTGGAGTGGTGGTGAGGAGAYGCTCAACCGCCAGGGTTTTCCCGTTTGGGCCTTACCTCGTCCAGAAGAACCTCTCCATCGTGATTCTGGTCTATCTCCTCAAAGAGGTTGGGAGAGACCTCACCGTTCCACACAAACATGTAGCCCTCGGGCAGCCCGGACACCAGCTCCAGCAGCTCGATGTCGAAAACCAAGACGGCGCTTCCAGGCACTTCTCCTTCTACCACAGCAAAAGGCAAGGACAGGGATTTACTCCCTCATGCCTGATCCCACGTTGATCCCTCTGCCACTGATCTTGCCCTGCATCTCTTAACCTTTTCCGCTGCCCACTATCCTTTTCTCTCAGAATTAAATGTGATGATCATGAGGCAAAAGCAGAGCAAGAGGCAAACACAACACGYCAGGCCCTTAGCTCTGGTTCACCGGAGGCACATCTGCAAATTTTAACTTTAAACCACTTATGTATATTTCCTGGTACAGGGATTGTTTCCACTATCATGTTTTAAACAAGTTTCATTTCAATTGTTCCGGTAAGCACTTAATATAAAGACCTATTCTATAGTAATTCTGCAACCTTTCTTTTAAAAAATACATAGACTAGAAGTTGTGGGAGAGAACTGATTTTCCTTTATCTCTCTGCTGCATACATTTATTTTAATTTATTCTTACAAAACCAGAATAAATATCACCTATAAATTCTGTGCAATAGTGAATAATGGTAGTCTCAAAGGAATATGCCAAAACACCGATAASCACACAGTGTTTGAGACCATGGATYGCTCTAACGCAATCCGAATGATGCCAAAGATCCCAGAGGGAYGTCTTAGTGTCTTTTTAACATAGCWGCTGTCTTTTTTATATTTACAATAAAATTTTCAATTCATTCTAATTGCATGTAATTATGTGCTGTTATGTAACAGTATAAAATGTCGCATATTTACAACACTCAATTTTTCATTAATAGCTTTCACAAAAGCCAGGTACAAGCAAAAATGCTTATTATCCTTCTTTACAGATGCAACCATTTTTCATCTCAACCAGCTTGTGGATCTTGGTGAGCTCCTGACAGACTCCTTTCCTTCCAGTCCTTTAACTCAGAAGGCCAGTAGCAACCCCACATAGTAGGAACTTGTCATTTCTGTTTGTCTTTTTAATTATTGCTGGCCCTGTCATTAAAAATCAGCAGTCCCAATGCTKTGAAATAGGGATTCCCAAACTGCCTTAAACGTGTTACTGCTGGCACTTCAACAGCACTCAGGTAGTTCCACATGCTGCGCTCAGCTCAGGTGGTTTTTGAGTTTCCCGCCTCCTCTGTATTTCCTAACACGTTAGTGCTGGAAGGTGAGTGCCCTTTGCTGCTGTTTGCTTCACAGCACATCGCACGTCCGAGCGCGACCAACTCACRGCGTGTTGGAGTTTCCTCCCCTCTGCAGCACCCGGAGCTTCCCACTCTAATGCTGCCACACTCCTGGAGGCAGGACAGCACTCCCCTTTGGGCCACCACAACCTTTGCACTGGCTCAGAATAACAGTAATGACTTAAAATGCAACAAAACCACTATGTTCCTCTCAATGGGGAGGCTAAGACAACGAAATGAAAAAAACTCCAACAGGTTTTTCATGTACCCCCATGCAGGCATTTTAGTGAGGCAGCTGTTACTACCTTTACCTTGCTGACGTGTCTGTTATTACAGTCACCTTCTGTGTCAGAGCACAGCAAGAAACAGAACAGGCACCCTGTGAATTCCAGTCGCCCGAGGGTAGGTTTGCACTCACCGACACCCTCTTCTCCATAGCCGAGGTGGGGCGGAATGACGACCCTGCGCCGCTCTCCCACACACATGTCCTGCAGGCCCATGTCCATGCCCACCACCACCTGCCCGGATCCCAGCACTATGTTGTAGGTCTTGCCAAGGCTAAGTCTGYGGATGGTGAAGAAAACATTATTTTTTTAAAAAAACAACACATAACAAAATCTCTCTGCTTCAACATTACCATGTGAACAGCGCCTTTTAATCACTGTCCTGCCACTGTCAAAAATCAACTTCATGCCCAGTGCTCAGTTCTTCCAAACAGCTRGCTGGAGCTGTTCTCAAGGCAGCAAGCTACAGCCAACACCACACAGAGGCACCCCTACTGTCAACCAGGACTGGCCGAGTCCCCCAGTATTAAAATTATAGGTGTCTTGAATTAAATCTAATATAATCAATCCTGCCAACTAAACCTCCAAAGTATATTATCTTTAAACAGGGGATTCTTGCCTTGCAAATAATTTTAACTAACGAAGTTGGTTTTTTAGCAGATCTAAAAACCCCAGATGTAAATTTGCTCCAGAAGTACAAAGCTGTAAGAATCTGAGTATATTCACATGTGCCAGCCATCCCTCTAACTAAATCATTCACTTATACACTAGTCGTTTAACCACAGCAGCTTTGAAGTCTAAGAATTCTACAGCTATTTAACAGCACCATACTGTGAATTACACCCTGCTGCTGGTATCTTGCTTCTAAAATAAGACATTAGCAAAAACTAGCAGAAAATCCCTTGGCACTCGTTACTTGGAATGATGCTTTCTTTTGTCAGTCTGCTTTCTTTGGTCATTTGACTTGGTGGCACCATTGCAAAAGATTTGTGCACCGGAGGAAATTATTTGGAAGGAAAAGAACTCAGTGGGTAGGAAGCCAGCCTTAAAAGCAGGAGCACAAGGATCACAATCTCCACAAACTGCTCTAAGTGACAAGCTCAACATCCCTTGTTTCCCGATGTAAGATGAGATTTGAGCATTCTGTCATATAAAAGATGATGTAAAGCTAAACACATTCACATTGTGTGCTTCAGTGTAAGCCAGATTTGCAACCCTGCAAGCTACTGTACACACCATGAAAACTAGGACCTGCTTGATATATTAATTACATTGTTTAAAAATAGCTTTTTCCAACTCCCCATCCCAAATTAAATTACAACATTATTTGGATGACAACTGCCACCCACAAGATGAAGGTAGAAACAAGAAGCCAGAAGAAGACTTTATCTTTGTGGCCATAAGCAGCACTGTGGGTTCAATGCAATTCAGCACCAAGTACCTTTCACATCACAAAAGCAAACACGACCCACTAGGAAGGAGCAAAGCTGCCTGGCAAAGAGTCCCAACTGCTCTTGGAGTGAGGAGAGGGAAGAAACAGCAGCAACCTCTGCTTTCCTCATAAACTCACAGGCAGCAGGAGGAGAGAAGGGCAGCATCACAGTCCCAGCCACCAGCTGCCCCACTAACAGTTTCTCCAGACTGACCTTTATCGCAGCATCCCCATACAGGGGAACTGGGACTCATGTGTGGCAGAGACCCAGTAGTGACTATCTCCTGTACAGCCACAGTCTCAGCCTGTGCCATCGCCCTGCCTGCTCCTCCTGTTCCTTCCTAACTCCAATATCCTCCTTGCTCTCAGGTTGTTCTTTAAGCCATGACCTATATGCCCTAGGTAAGTGCATGTGACTGACATATCCCAACATAAATAGCCWATTTTTGACACAAAAATGCTTTCTTCACCTCTAGTGCGTTTTGCGGGTAGTTCGTTCTGCTTTCACATGTACAAGGGGTGTTTTCTTCAGCAGGGGATTTACTTACGTTGAGTCCAGCAAGGTGCCATCCAGGAGCGAYGCGTTGTAGTGATACTTGAGATAATCCCCCTTCTTGCTCAGCACGCTGCAGTTGGAAGGTTTGTGGTTAACGGTGATGCTCACCGAATCCGAAGGGTTGTGGAAGTCGACCACGTGGATGTCAAAGATCAGCACTGCAGAGCCTGGAATCTTTCCTAAATAGGAGGAAATGGCACCCGAGCAGGTTTACAATGGCCATGTACTGCACCCTGTATAAGAACATACATTCCTCCTACGTCTGATAGTGACTGATTCACTCTTGCCTCCCATAGTAGAAGGACAGCAGCTCCTCTATGTGCAGCATGGGTGCCAGCAGCACCCCAGGCTGGAGAGGAAAAGCAGCACATAGGCACTCGGTTCAACAGCAAAGGAAACATTTTCATCACCTGAATATAAAAATTATGCAGAAATTCTCCCAGGATTTCTCATGCTTCAAGGAATGACATTGTGCCTTGAAGGTTTTATTTCTTGAAAATATCCTGAGAGCAAGCGACTCCTTTCCCYCTTTCCCAGGACAACGTGCAATTACATTTTCAATGACAGACACATCCAGAACCAACAGTCAGTTTTASGGGCAGAAAAAAATAATTCTCAAGTCACCATAGTAGAATTTGAACAGAATTCACTGAAAAGAATCTTTTTGTATGAGATGTCAGATAACCCATACAGTATCCCTGGAGGTAACTTCTGCCATAAATTTGTGATTGGTTAGAAGGATTAACATATTCAGCCTCCCACAGTCCTCGAGGAGGATTAATGGTATGTTGAGGAGTTCTCATGGTATGTTGCACACACACCCAGCTTTGCTGCTACATGCATCCACGCTACACAGGTGACCTAGGAGCCCGCAAAACCTGCRGCTGTGAAAGGAATGGGCAAGAAAACACTATGAATTCCTTCCAGCACAGAGCTTGGCAAGAGATACAGGAAGGAAGACGTCGCACTGCAGAGTTCCTGACACCCGGGTACCACTCTGCATGAAACATTCGTGAATCGAATGGCTGAAGGTCACCAGTTACATGAGAGGTCGCCCTGCATTCTTACCATCCTACCCATTAAGCTAATCAAGGTAATTTTACAAATTAATCCTATCAGTTGCACAACTACCAAATAACAGAGTAATTCATAAACCTTTCAAATGTGGAAAAAAGAAAAAAAGAAGTGGAGCGAGTATTTTAAAGTGTGTCTACATAYATACAACTGCCCCAAGAAGCGAAGGAAACACCACTAGTCAGGGAAGACTGTAGCAAACAAAAAGCCAGGCTTACCTCTTCCTTCTTCCCCATATCCAAGATGGGGAGGGATTGTTATCCGTCTCCTTTCACCAACGCAGACGCCCAGCAAGCCCTCATCCATGCCAGCAATCACATAGCCCTTCCCGATATAGGTGTCGTACGTACGATTGCGCGCGTAGCTGAGGAAAACGATTGCTGTTTAGCAGTGGTTGGCACGCACCATCACCTCTTACTTTAGCTTCCCCCAATCCAGCATGGCCTAAATAAGAGCTTATAAACTATATATGRGGTAGGTGACACCCTTCACACTATCTCATTTTGCAACAACCACARCGATGTAGTTTAACTGCCACAGGTATCAGGTGGGAGAAGGAGGTTCACCTCAGATGCTTAGAAGAGAAATGAGTCATGACAAGAGTATCAACACCACCCCTCCCTTCTAGACTATGCYAATCACTTAAGCACAGGTCACAGGATCTCCTTCCACACCTCAAGATAAAATGAGTCCACAGCAACAGATGACGCAAAAGGATGCAGCTGTGTTCTGCCTTTTCAGAGGCATGCTACCTAAAAGCTTGATGAAGGAAATGCAGACAGGTTTTATTTCAGCCTTAGAAGGTATCTCTGGGAATGCACAAGGCCTGGACAGACCCTGATGAAATTYAGAGGCTTGTTCAGCTACCTGCTCTAAACCCTGGCAGCCACTTCTGCAGCCCACTATTACAGAGAAAAAAAAGAAAAGCACAATGGAAAATGCTTAGCGCTCCCRACCCCAGCCACTAGCCCTGCTTGGACAGTGCTTCTGTTCTGCTCAGGAAGTTTTCCAGGCCAGCTCTAAGGCTCTCGAGAGCTCCTGGCCGCTGCTTCACCTCCCTTCACATAACCAGCAGACTTGGCAGGGTCCCTGCACAGGCTTCTCAAACACTGGCCTGACTTGGACCTTCCACAGGAAAGCAGGGAATGGCCAAGCAGCCAATAAGCCCTTGTGAAAACTGTCAGCTCCTTAGGTGACCTAGAGGTTGCTGCCTACAAAGCAATTATTGCTATCTATTGACCAYAACCCTTACATAACTACCACAGCCACCTTAAAAATCTGTAATTGCTAGATTGCTCTAATCTCTAATTGCTCATAGCTTGGCTTATGTTTGCAAGCTGCTCCCGATCTTCAACTTAGTGCATCCGCAGAAGTGCAAAGCAATTTTCTACAAGTTTATTTTGTAAAACGTTTCACAGTGGATCATTTACAACTCTTTTTAGTTACCTGTGCCAGCCATTCTACCTGGAGTAGGTAAAGTAAGCTTCTGCTCATTAAACAGATAAAAAACACCAAG
Organism: Eudromia elegans; assembly: GCA_003342815.1. NCBI lineage: Eukaryota > Metazoa > Chordata > Aves > Tinamiformes > Tinamidae > Eudromia > Eudromia elegans. The sequence goes on along the minus strand of PTEX01000035.1, from coordinate 3,642,704 downwards.
GCATCAGGAAGCTATAAGGATATTYATTATTTAGCATATAATTCTGCACAACTCTTACGTGCCCAGAAAGCTTTGACTCCCAAGTGACAATGATCCTTTTTCCTTTATCACGGAAATTCCATTGCTGAATTCTGCTCTGAATAACATTATCCTTCAAAATGCAGACAGACACTCCCCAAAGACAGCAGGAAAGACTATGCAGAGATTAAGGTCWGGTTTAAATAACCTCAAGCTAGCCATTTACTCACTGCTTCACAATTCTCTAGGTGTTAAATTGGAATCATATTTATCTTTTCTCTCTTATTAATAATGTAGCTATTTCACAGATAAACTCTTTGGCCTAAAGGTCTTCAAGCACATTGCTCCATCTGGTGGATCATAACCCCTAGATGGCGTCTTAGGCACTACTCAAAACAGGCCTTGTTGCTCTTGCTCTGTGCACAGAAAATGATTGGGAGGGTTTTCATAAGGGAAGGCTCCAATTCGGCTCACAGATTTCAAAAAGGAAGGAAAACYCACAAATTCTATTTGGGTATATATAAGCCAATCCCAAAATGGGATGCGGAGCTGCCAAAGGTTTCATTACCTGGAATCAAACAAGGTGCCATCCAGAAGCGTGCCGTTGTAATGGTACCGCACGAAGTCTCCGGCCTGGCTCGTCCGCTCGCAGTGCTCAGGGACGTGCTGCTTCTCAACAGCAACACCATCCTTGGGGTTGTGAAGATCTAGTAAAGCCACGTCAAAGACCAGAGAAGCTTGGCCGGGGATCTCCTTACCTACGAGGTTATTAGAGCAGAAATCAGTAAGAAAGAGCAGAGGGGTTAGAAGGAAGTTACACTTTTCTAGGGAAGAAAAATAACYTATTTTGGAGTATCAGTCGCTTCCCCTACAAATATAAATGAGTATAACCACTAAAGCCATCTTTTATTTCATGTGTGTGGATTTGTCACTTGCATTCAATTACTTCATTTTGTTCTTATTACAATGCCCTCAGATCACCAAAACCTGCAGGYTCTTTGGCAACACCTACCACATCCACCTTACAGCAGGTCCATCTGCACTACGGGCTTCAGTCTAGGAGTGTTTCCAACATACTTGGTGAAGGCACATGAAAATAACAACGAGATGTGGCACTCCTGCTCTTCCTACTTGMTTGCAGCAAAGCAGAAGAGCATATGAGGGGTAAATCATATAAATCACCCATTTTAAATGGAGTCTCTCAGTGAAGAAGGACCTTTCTATAAGTTCACAGACAGAAAGGTATCAGAACTTAAGACCTTGGCAAAATTTTAAAAAGTAACAATCTCCGTGAATAACAAAACTCTAATGGTAAATAAAGTTAGGGAATGAGTATGAAAACTTTTACACCACAGACACAGACAATCCTCAAATATTTAGAGCAGAAAGAGAATTTAAGCAAGGAGGAGTCCCCAGATCCGCCCAGCTGTCCCCTCACTCATAGCAGGGAGCTCAGCATATGACCTGCAGGCTGCATACAGCCTGCTAGCACAATTAGCCCATCTGGTAGTTATTACTGGGGGATTTGCTGCCAAAAATGAACAAAACTGGAACTACGAATTGACTTTCCTGTTTTTAAAGGTTTTCTGCTCTCTGTAGCAGTCAATGGAAGAATCGCGCAGCCACCTAACTTCTGATTTCCTGAATATTAAACACAGAGGAAATTTTCTGAAAGGAAATTAAATTTGAACATTAAAAGGTTAAAATTAGAATCAACAATATGTCAACTAAGGAATTTATTGTCTGTGGGAAAAAAATAGTCTTGCTTTCTGATCAACTACCTCCTACACATCATACATTTGAATCTCTCTTTTCCATTAGAACACGCCACTTGTCAGTAATGGTAATAAYGCTGCCCCTAAACTATAAGAGGGCACAGGTTGGAGTCAGAATGTAGATTGCTCAGGGAAAAAAAGAGTAACTTTTACCATCTCCTTCTTCTCCATATGCCAGGAAAGGTGGTATTGTGATAATGCGCTTCTCCCCTACGCACATTCCCAAGAGACCCTGGTCCATACCAGGAATCAGCCACCCAATTCCAACATAGGTATCGTAAGTTCGCATCCGATTATGGCTAGAAATGTAGAACAAAAATAAATAAAAAATAAAAATGTTTTACAGGAAGAGATAGAACTATTCCTCAGAGGCCACACCACACACAGGAACAGTACAGCTTGCAAGACGCTGCTGGAAATATATTGCTCCTTGATTTACCAAGGCCTTGCTTGGTAGCATTTTCAAGAGCACTTAGCTGGTTTATAAACCTAAATATTGTTTTGAAAATTGGCTTGCAAAAATATCAGTATTAAAGTAACATTTTCCTCAGAACATTAATGGAGTAAAATCTCAACGTGAGAGTGTTACCAGTTAAACCTCTTCAGCAATTGTGTCTGCTCAGCCTACAAACCTTGCATCTAGCTTGAACAGCAATGCTGCAGTTATTACAAAAACTACTAGCTGACTGCAATAAACAGTAACATGGATCAGGGAATGAGAGAAAAACTCTGGGCTTCTGATGCCCATGCAGAAAGAATAAAATTGCTTTACTGGTTTGAGTCTGTGCTGCCTTGCCATAATCCTGAATAAATTACTGACACTGTACGATGCTAGCTTTAGTTTTTTGCAAAACCTCTCTGCATTTTGGGGAAGCTCTAGCATTATTTGAGATATCAGTGGAAGCGACAAAAAATATTGCTCTAGGTGCCGTCAGATTAAAACGCACAGGCACAAAGCCCAGCTGCACACCTGGAATCAAAGAGGGTCCCGTCTAGGAAGGTTCCGTTGTAGTGGTAGCGAACGAAGTCAGAGACCTGCACGGTGCGCGGACAAGCCTCGGGTTTGAAGTARGTCTCAACCTGCACTTCATCCTCGGAATTCCACAGATCTATGAGGAGCACGTCGAAGTGGAGCACAGCGTTGGGCGGGATCACGCCGGCTGCAAAAGCAGAACACGAGCGGTCACACCAGGAGCAGCTTTATCTCCTTACATGTCACAGGGCACCAGCAAAACCAGAGCCTGCCCACACGTTCCCTTACTTCTTCCTTTTGTGTTTAAATCCCCCCGTCCCTTGTCACTGGTGCAGTCACACAACCAGGGGAAGCCTGACAATGTGACCCGCTGCTTGGGCCATTCCCTGGCACCCTGTGCTTCAGCTGGCTGCTCYGGGAGGGCTTCGAGCAAGGCTGCCCTCGCTACGAGCAAAGCCTTGAGCCGAGCTGCACCAGCTACAGGTGCATAACAGGCAGGGAGGGGCGAACGCGCACCGAGCCCCAGCTACGACGGTTCGTTTGGTGACGGGCTGCGTGTTGTACTCACAGACGCCCTCGCTCCCGTAGGCGAGCTTGGGGGGGATCTGCACGAAGCGCCGCTCGTTCACGCACATGCCAACCAGGGCCTTGTCCATGCCGGCGATGAGCTGCCCCTTCCCCACGAACACGTTGAACGTGGACCCCCTGTCATAGCTGCAGAGGGAACGAAGGGCAGGCAAAAAATAACCAGGGATGCATTTACTGAATACCCTGCATGTTATCTCAGAGTTTAGTTGCTTTCTACTTGGTTAGCATAACTTTATTAAGAGAATGCGGCTAAGAGAAGAGACAAATCCAAGGATTTCTCAAATTCCATCTCTCCCTTCCCCTCATAGGGCCTCTCAAACGATTTCTAACGTGTGACAGCTACTGCAGAAACCCCAAGCCTGAAACAACAGCTGGTTAATGCTAAACTACTGCTTAACTAGTGTTACAAGCAGCACTGGAAAGTTAATAACAAAAAAGACAGACTGAACACTATGATAAGATATAAAAGGATGGCTGCTCCCACAGTAGGTTCCCAATCTATTTATATCAGTTGATTCTGATTAACCAGAAAAATAGGATGCAAGATCAACAAGCTCTATGAGATGAGACCTCACGGTTGGAAACTCTCTGTGGGAGAAGAGGAAAGGGAAGAAGGCGCCTTTCTGAGTAACAGTTGTGAGACTTGGCAGCTGGCTACTTGTTTTCTCTTCTGCAGTCGCAGCTCTCATTTCATAGAGACTGGAATAAATAGCGAAAACCGCAGATGTGCTTCAGGYAGCACGTTTGCAGGATCAAGAATTGATACATCCAGCTAAACCTTACACTGTGATAATGCGTGAACATTTGGYGAGTAAAAAAGAATTGTGCTTAGATGACAATAAAATATTCTACGGACCATTGAGAGCAGCAGTGCTAATATGACTTAAAACTAACTCTATCTGTCATGGTCAGAGTTTAACTTCCCTAAATTCACACCGTGATCTCACTTTGCCATATGTGAACTTGTGCTCTTACTCTCATTTTATTAGAGCAACCTACAAGAATAAGACAGGCAACACTTCAAATGCTTCTTGCCTAGTTTTAAGCTTTCACTTATTTTTCCCAAGCTCCTTTTACAATTTAAAAGATTTTTTTTTTTTCGGATAAAAGGGAGCACTAAAAATGAGAAAAGGGCACATGGGCCTTCGCAGGCTGAAATATTCTGGGAARCAGCCAGGAGCCAGCTATCGCTAGGGAAATGATGTCAAACTTTCCTTCGAAGACGGAACACATCACTTCCACTACATACCGAGCCTCCAGCAGGCCCAAGCCTCAAATCCCCCAACTATTTGTGCAAATGATCTCTCTGTTTAYGCCACGATTTTCCTTCTGGCAAACTTTTTTTCTTAAAACAGATATCCTTCTGTACAGAGTGTTCACTGCTATGGCACAATTACTCCTATTCCTAGAGAAGGAGGGAAAATATTTAAACAGGCTCCTGACAAATTCTGCTCTATGTATGTAAATACAGAATTAAGATGTTAAGATTAATAATAAAAGATTATGAAAAAAAAAAACCCACAAGTTTTATCAATTGCTACAGAGTAGGACCATGTCTTGGACAGATTTAGAACAAAAATGGATTCAATTCTTGGTACCTGAAAGGAATCTACAAGTTAGAAAACTTTGTCACAAAGCGAGGAACTGAACAAAGCAGTGCACACACCAAGCAGCTCTGCATGACTGACTGACTTTGCAGATTCCTTAAAAATAAGCAAAATCAGTTTCCATTAATGGATATTACCAAAGTCACRGCAGATGTACATGCAATTGAACTCAGATTTTATGATCTGCGTCATTTTTAGGCCTCATTTAGCCTCTAACACTGAAAGAAGAATATTTTGGGCAGCTGAATAAGAAATTAACCCTTTGTTCATCACCTGAAGTATCTTCTAGTCCAATTTTATGGTAGAATTTGACTAAACKGATGCTTTATTAGTAAACATTTTCATCAAATTAAAAACTGAATAGCCTTTATGAGCAGTAAAATAATGGGCTTTTTAGATATAAATTGATTATCTTAAATTTGTATGCAGCAAGCATATTTTTTAAGAGACTATGGGTTTTAAGAGAAATATTCCAACTTAAGAAAAATATTCCAAAATATTCCTACAATTAACGTACGGATCTCAGTTACAGTGACTACCACCGGTATTACTGGCCGTGATGATATTCAGGGGACCCAAGGAGCTAAACGCTGCACGGTGCCGCACTGTCCGCTCCAGCACCAAGTAACCGGGCACAAGGACCGGGTGCAGGAAGCCGAGCTGGGCCAGCACTTCCAAATGCTGGCGCCGGGCCCGCTTCCAAGGGCTCTTCCAGGTGTCCTGCCTCGCTGCCGGGGCTGCTCCGCACAGCGGCGAGGCGCTGCACGCAGCGGTACAAATCAGAGCCACGTTTCTGAACACATGGCTGGTCTGCACGGCTGCGCATGTTTTTAAAGTGAGCACTGAGGATAAAGGCCCTGTGTGTCCTCCGGTCTGTGACTAAGTTATTTTCCAGGGCTCCCGGTTGCCAGCAAATTCACTGTTTTTGCGCGTTGTCTYGCTGCAAACTGCACCAAGCAYGGCCAGGCCAGCGACGCTGCCGCCRCAGGCAGCCACCGCAGGCAGCCACCTCCTGCTGAGGTGGCAGCCCGGGCAGTAAGGTTGAGCTTCCTCTGAAGGACGGTTATTTCCCCAAGGCYRTGGATTTTCTTTGAAGCCACAATGAAGATTACCGGGATTACTGGGAATATATTTTGGGTTATTTTTTTCTTTCTGGGTAATACTTTGATCTGTGGCAATGAATGAATCAAGAAAGAACAGTAAGCACTGAGATGGCAGTATCGGCATCCTCAGCATTCTCCTGACCCACTGCGCTCGCATTTTCCAGTGCCAAAGAAGCACTAAGACGGGTCACATTTATAGAGCAGTAACTTATACAAAGCTTCCTGAGCAAGCACAGCCTGGTAATTCCTGCCCCATTTCTTTTGTGCTCGTGCTCCAGTTAAGCCCCCCGGGTGACCGTCCTGGCAGCCTCTCCGGGCAGGAGTGGGAAGCCAGGGCCCTGCGGAGGCACGTGGGCCGCCTGCAGCCACACACGCTGCCACCCCAGCATCCCCGTCCCACCCGTCTGCACTGAAAGGGGCACACGGATCCTAGGCAGAAACGGCAGAGGGGCCAGGACCCGACCTCTGCTGCAGCCTTCACCCAGTGCAGGGTGTGGACACCGCTGCTGGTGGCCACCTATCCTCCCCAACACCCCTTTCCTGGAACCATCTCCCCCTCCCAAAGAGAGTACTCGCATCAACCAAACCCCAGGGGAGGAAAAGTGGGATTGCAGACTGCAGCCCGAGGGGATGTGAGCTCAAGCCCTGAGGGAGATGCACACCAGGATGAGGGAAAGCAATCTGGAGACGGGAAGGGGATGCAATCTGGCCAGATGCAGGATGTGCATCGGGGGCTGAGGGATGCAACCAGGACAGGGGCAGGATGCACATGTGGACCCAGGGAAGGAGACGCAATCCGGACCAGGGTTGTAGGATGACCTAGCACTCAACGGATGCAAGGGATCCTGGACCCAGGCAGGATGCAAATGAGAATCCAGCAGAAGATGCAATCTGGACCAGGACTTGAGGGATGCAATCCAGACCAGAGCCAGGACACAAACTGKGACCTGAGGGATGCAGTCTCAGCCCAGACAGGGCATACATGAGAACCTGGGGGATGCAATCCAAACTGGGAGCCGGCAGGGCAGGACACAGACAGGGACCCAGGGAAGGGGTTGCAATCCGGACCCAGGCAGGATGCAAATGGGGTGCTGGGAGACACAATCCAAACTGGGACRTGGTAGGGGATGCAATCCGGATCATGGCCGGGCTGCACACCAGGCCCTAAGGGATGCAATTGGGGCGGGGCCAGGACGCCCCCGCACCGYGGGGGATGCAATCTGCCCCGGGGCAGCACGCAGACGGGTCCCGCGAGGGGCATGCAAGCCGGCGCGGGGGGCCGGAGCCGCCGCGGGGCGCACCTGGAGTCGAAGCGGGTGCCGTCGGCGAAGGCGCCGTGGTAGTGGTAGCGCACGAAGTCGCCGYGGCGCACGGCGCGCGGGCAGCGCGCGGGCACGAAGCGCCGCTCCACGCGCACGTCGGTGCCGTCCCAGGGCGCGGGCGTGGGCGCCTGGCACGCGGCGCGGCCGCGCAGCAGCGCGCCCAGCAGCGCGCCCAGCAGCGCGGGCAGCGGCAGCAGCCGCGGCGCCATGGACGCTGCTCCTCCTTCCGTGCTCCCTGCCTGCCTCCTGCCCTCCCTCCGCCGGCTCTTCCTGCGAAACTTGCAAACGTGGATGAGGCGCCGCCGGCCCCTTCCCTCCCGCCGGGAAGGGGCGGCCCCGGCGGCGCGCTCGGCCCCGCGCCAGCGCGCGCCGCGAAGGCGGCAGTATTCACCCGTTCTAGCCCGTTTTATGCGTTACATCCTGCGATATATGCGTTAGGTCCCGGGATATATGCGTTATATCCCGCAACCCTCCTTCGGCAGTCCCGGCACATCGCGGGATATAACCTATACAAGCCCCTCTTTAGTGCCTGCCACCCTTGGAGCTGGATGTCCCTGGGGGATCCAGACTTAGAGCTGCCCCCCCGCCCCGCCTGGATTCGGGGTTTCTTTTTACTCACTTGGGTCTCACGCACACCGGTAAAGGCGAACGAGCGACTTGGGTTTGTTTCTGCTATGCTGGAGTGGTGCCAGACTGGAAAAAAGAACAAGGGAAAACTCTTTAGTATCAAAGCCTAAACACAAAAAGATAAATAATGCAGTATTTTTGAAAAATAGATGCTAGATTTTATGGCATTGGTTTCCTGGTGGTCTTTCTCAAGTAACGCAAGCCCCAGGAATACCCTTTATTCAAAAAGTTATTCTTAACATCTTGCTAATTTTCAAAGCATATTTATGCATTTATTTATTTATTAATAAACTAACATCAGCAACAACAAAAAAAAAATAAGTCTTATTCATCTTCTGGTTTGTTCAAACCCTAACCCAGCTTCCCTGGAAGCATCCTGGGGATGCTGATCATGACCCAATTGCCTCTTCTCCAGTCACCTCGAAACACAACAGTGTCTAATACAGTCTGACGAGCTGGATCAGTATGGACATGCCTGAAGCTGCTGCAGAAAACTGTCCTAGGGGGAGGATTATCCTTCCCACACTTACAAACACAGTACAGCCACAGTGCATTCTCTCTTTGAAAATGCAGCCTTCAGGAATGTCGCAGGTTAGACCTGAAATGAGGACCAAGGATCACGGAGTTACCTGGGGACAGGAGTGCCAGCCCCTGAGGGAAAATTCAGCAGCTCAAATGGTAGGAAGGCACATATGAAAATCCCTTCATGCTGCTGGTTCAAAACACATCTGAGAAGTATGTTAAAAAAAGGAGGGGGGCACGAGGGGCATGCTGACGAGTCACTTCACATTAAGAATATTTAGGGCAACATGGAAAAGGAAAGGAGGTTTCAGCTGGAGCTTGAGTTTGGCAAGATCCTGCCCAAGTGTAATTTGAGATCCGAGCTTTTCCTTGGAATGTGCTTGAAGCCAAGCGCAAGAGCTGGTGGGCCTGATGCAAATTGAAACCTCTGCAGTAGAAGAGCCATTCAGATAAGTATAGGAGAGGTTCTGACTAGCGAGATATTCTGCTGTGTAGCCATTGCACTCACCCAGTGTTTAACCACTAATTGCTGCTAATGACCCACCAGCGGGCTGAGATTACAGACCTAAGGAGTCCATCCCCAATGCCTCAAGTTCCTATCATGTCTTGGTAAGTGGGTTTTCTAAAAAGGTAGCATGCAAAGACAGAAAAATATAGACTGGATATACACTGCTTTCTAAATACTCTATCAATTATAGATCAAGAAACACAGAAATAGCTTTTTTGTTTTTCCTAGAAAGAAAATGTCAGACAAACCAGCTTTAAGCCATGACAGGCAAATTTGGTGTGTTCTGACAGATACTGGGAGTAAAAAAGTTAGCAATGAGAGACATCGCTCAGTTTGAACTGATATCAAATGCAATTTAAAATAAAAAAGTGTGCCTGTGTTTAATCTTCTGGTAGTATTCAGAAAGATCACAGTGTAGTATTGGTTTTGGCAGTAAAACCTAGAGGGGGATTTTGTGAAGGGAGTCTGAATTATGAAAATAATTCCTCAAAATTTTTTCACAGCTGCTCCTCTCAGTAATTACTCTCTTTGAAGCTTGTAAGCTCTTTAGGGAACAGTTCTTGGTTTCAACCAATATGAAAGAACCATTCTGTTCTCCCTTGCTGAGCTGTTCTCCCTTCCTTTTGCCAAAGAAAAGTAAAATCCCCAGTTATAACTCAGCACTAATTTCTCATTTGAATCTGTTAGGTTCTTGGAGATTTTCAGATACTTTGAAACAACCACAGATTCACAGAATATTAATACTGTTTCTATATATTAAATATGACTAGTGTATTTCCCTGAAACAATTCCAATAAAATTAGGGTTTAGTTAAAAGTATTTGAATTAATACTATTTTGTTTTTATAGCTACATGGCAAACTCAGAACACCTACAGTCAGAAGTATCTCTTTGTACACAAAATATTTTAATCTACGTTTCACCAGTTACACATAATTTAATAGCAGTTTACTGTCAACAGCATGATTCAGCAGGGATTGACATGACCCTAACTAACGCTGAGGTTTGCTGTTTCTCTTACCTGTATGTTTAAACACTATTAACTCCACAGTATCTCCATTCTACAGAACTTATCCATTTTGGTGGAGGTTCACATCTGGAATGGACACATTCTAGGAGACTACAGGGGGGTGGAAAAAAAGTAGAAATCAACAAACTAAATTTAGGCTTGTATCTTACAAAATCCAGAAACCCATGAGTCTCATGTAACTGTCACATGCAGCAGGTATGTCCTGCAAATCTGTGTTGCTCAAATCATGCCAACAGGCATTTCCTGCAACAAGAACTCTTATCTATAATATTGCTATTCTGCACTGCATTAGAAACAAACACCATCGGAGAACAACTGTGTAATTTACCTACATGAAAGGTCTTTCCTGCATCAGAAGGGAGGGCAGAGGCACTACACATCTGCTTGATTCTACAGTCTGAAACAGCAAGTGCTAATTGGGTAACTAATTTATCTTGCCTAAATTTAAACTGCCTAACCTATTGAAACTGCATAAATAAATTTGGCCAGTAAATAAGGTGTGGACCATGACTCTAGCCCCCAAAGAACCCTTTTTTCCAAGTTTCAGCCCTCTTTCATAGGCTTACCTGTAACTCCATCCCTAGCCTATAACATTTTATCTATAAAATGGCTTCTGGAAGCTGCCTGCATGCATTTGGAGGAGAAGAGGATCCAGTTCCTCCTCAGACAACTCGGCACCGTGTGAGCTATGCAAACTTTCCTGAAATGTGAGGGCATCTGTTCCACCAGAAGCAAAACCAACCTGCATCTTGACACGAGCACACCACAAACTCGCTTTGCGTGTCTTAGACAAAAGGTGCATTTTCAGAGGTGAGCACAGAGAGAGAAGTCCAGTTCCTGCCCTGTGCACCAGCATTTTAACTACAAGTGGCCACTGCTTAAGAAAGCTGGAAATAAAACACTGTGTTATTTTCTCCCCCGTCATTAATATTCATGCCTGGATTCCTTGGGAACTGGCCTGCAGGGCAGAGCTACCGCAGATGGAGACTAACTCATTCTCACAGCAGTTGTAAGCAGAGAAGCTTGTGCTTAGCAGGTTTCCAGTGCACACAGATCACTGCAGTCATCTCTGCTGGTTGCTATCATTTAACACCTCTGGCAGGAATTTTTGTTCACATTGTCTATCTTGAGAAAGAAAAAAATGTATGTTTAAACATCAATTCTAAGAGCTCCCTTCTACTAGAAATTTGAACACAGTTACTTAGGAAATTCATAGGATATTAACTGCATTTCTGAGCATCTTGTTTTTGAATTACTATGTCAGGAGCAACTGTGGGCTGGTAGTCCAAATTCAGGCATATAATCTATGTATTAAATAATGTTTTAGGCTCAATCTTGCAAAAGGTGTTTCCAGATCACATAACCAAATGTATGTGTTTGCACACAACTAGCAAGACTCTCCTGAGCACTGAGCGCTTTCTGATGCTGTTGCTGTGCTGCTGTGCTGTAATTACAAATCACAGCCTTTTTATTGCCCACATTCTCCTTCAGATGTAGTATATAAATTTTAACAGCCTGTCCTCCAGGTTGGGGTCTTGGCAAATCAAAAAGTTAGTACAGCCAGTTACAATGACACTAAGTCTTATAGTCCAAACTGGCCAATTACTGCAGCTCATGCAATAACAACATAATTAAAACCACTACCATAAACTTCCTAGCGTATCACACTCACCATCCACCACCCCTCTGATCCAAAAGTCAGTGACACCAGTTTTCTTTATAAAAAGTGAGGGTTGGCTACAGTGAGTTGTTTTTGTCATTAACTACAGTGTTGTTATTCCTGGTTTCTTCTTCCTCTTTGCCAGGAGGAGAATAATGTGGATGCTGGGCATTTCTTCACTTTAGGCCGTCTTGCAGTCATTTTTATGCATTTGCTAACAGCTGATCACTTGGTATTTCTACACTGGTTCACAATTCCATGTTCTATCTCACTTTACGACACGTGATATGTTTTAAATACATCATAGACCTGTTCTTTCTTTCCTCTGTTATACCCCAAAATGGATTTATTCATAGCCCAAGGCTTCATTTCTGTAATAGCTTGTATTAAAACATGAGTGGCTTGCATCTATAGCCAAGGCTTCTGCAACTCTCTTGTGCTTCAATTTTCAAGGTTTCCACTTGCTTTGTGTTTGTATTTTGGGAGGCTTAAAATTCTCACAGCCTTCAAGCTATGGTTTCCAGACACCTTAATGCTTTATTAACACACCCTAACCACCTGCAGCCAATATCTAGCAGTTTGGTGATACCACTGATACATTACTAAAATTATTTATGACAGGGTAGAATACCTGTTGTGTCTTGGTCTGTTCAGGCCTGAGCCAAGAACACCCCAGAAGGCAGACAGCAGGCAGCCCTGCTGAAGGATGCTATGCTGAACCTTTCACATATGCCACAAGTGACAGACAGGAGCACTGGCCAGGCACAAATCTGTCAAAATGCAGGAACGTTCTTGGATATCACTCATAGCAAAACTAGTATGATGAGATAAAAATATGGCAACTTTTAGCCTGATGTGGCAAAATGTCATTTTTGTGTATGTGGCATGAATTCCAACACCTTGATACCCTTTCTCCTTGACAGAGATGTTCTTGGGTTAGAGACGCTACCTTAACATGCTTCATGACTTTAACACTTCTACTCCAGTCCTTCTGTGTTAGTTTCTTGGAAGGGGCAGGGAAAGAAGGTGGTCTGGAATTGTGAATTTCCACTTACTTCTTTTCAGTTACCTAAGGAGAAGCTGTTGGTAACCTAACATATGGCAAATATGTTAAATTTAAAGAGCTGTGAACTTTGGATAGGAAACAACTAACGTCTAAATGGGTACAGCTGTCATGCAAGGAACTAACTGATTGGCCATTTTAATAACAGAAAGTCATCTTCTTGTTTAATATAGGCAGCTAGCAGAACAAAGAAGCTTTGCCTTAAACCTTTTAGACTGTATTTTTCATCACTTTATTTCTGTGAGGCACACAAAAATGCTGGGGCCCTTTTAGGCAGTTCCACTAGACTGCCGGCAATTCAAGTGGGACACACCAAGGGCAGATGCTGGCATTGAGGTACAACTTGCCTACGTCGCTCCATACACTGAGCATCATTTAAACAGGAACTGCTTTATCAGTCGCTCTACTTGGGAATTTCAGGAGGTAAAGCTGAGGGAAGGAATCTGCTTTGGCAAAGCAAAAGTTCTTAAGAATAGATCAGTGATTTAAGAATATTGCCAAAGAGGGGAAGGAGGAATTTCCTGCAGCTGTAAAATAAAACTAATAAAAAAAAAAATCTGTATACCAGGAAAAGCGTCTGGCCTCAATCCCTATTGAAGTCAGCAGCAAAACTCCTGATGACTTTGATGACAGACCACTTGCTTTAAGGGTTAAGCAGCAGTTTAGCTTTAACACAAGAGGAGCATCCAATCTGAAATAATCATACCCCCTCTAATAAGGGGTTCAAATTGCAGCCAGCTTGCCTCAACCCTTCATTGGGCAGAACAGAAAAACAGAGAATTATGACTCCATTGCATCTGGCTGTTTCTTATGAAACCAAAGTCCTGCCCACTGAGCCTGGGCACAAGCAATCCCAAAAGCGCTGGTACATTTTGTAAGTAGCTGGGAGGCTGCCCAAGGGTTCTCAGCCAAAACTTCCCTCCCTTCTATTGTTATATAATGTGCTGTCTGTGAGTTCCCGCTACCCAAAGACTTTCCCCATGTGCTCATTCCTTCCCGAGGCAAACTCCCTCAGCAACTACACAAAGCCCTGCCTCAGTCATGACTTTTATTGGGCCTCCTATTAATAGGAGATACTTTCTCAGTGTGTCTCAGGAGAATGTAGCTTTATCAATGCTGTATCACACAAATATAGTGTCAAATAGAGCCCTGCTCCTCAAAACTGTCTGTGATATTTAATGCTAAATGGCTTGTACTAAATACAGTTATTTGCATTTGTTTATAGAAATCAATAGGCAAAGGGCAAAAACTTACAAAAAATCTATGTTACTTACTGCTACTGCATCTTTCAAGTTTTAAGTTACTTAAAATAATGCAAAAATATCAAAGATTTAGCCTTTTCACTAAGTGTAAAGTGTCCATCCTTGGTCAATTTCAAAACACAGCTGGACACAGTCCTGGCCAACCTGGTCTAGGTGATTCTTAGAGCAGGGAGGGAGACCAGATGATCTCCTTTCCAACCTCAACCGTTCTGCAGTTCTGAGATGTTTTGTAATGGCTTGAAGAGAGGGTGAGTGTCACACTGCTCACAGAACAGCTACCCAACAGCAGCACTACAGGCTCCAAGGCATCCATATGGCGGTACATCCACAGGAAGGTGGGGGGAGCTCATCCATATAACCAACTGCCAGAGGCTTGAGGAAAATGTGAGATTTTACAAAAAGGGAGCCACTCATTTCCCTTGCAGGTTCTACTTTATCAGTCTTTGGGATAGACTCAGTAGGAAGAGCTTGAGGCCAAAAATGAGATATCAGCCTATGAAAAGACTTCAGTCTAAAATTGAAATGCAAAAAAAACTAATTCCCAAAGACAATTCTCTGCTCAGCTGTAAAGCTTTTCTACAGATGCACATTTCTGCATACCTGTAAAAACCTTGTCTGGACAGAAATAAAAAATTCAGTGCCTAGTCCATATCTGTGCTCGGTTGGAATCCAAAACTTTTTGTTCTTCGGCTCAGGTTTCCTGGAAGACCTGTCCTTGCACACAGTTACAGAGCCTTGAACACTGACAAGGTCAGGACTATATAGAATGCAGCTGGGGCCATCACTTTCTTTCAAATACGTGCTCTTTCACTGCCTTTCTGCAACAGCCAATGGCAGCAAATACCTTAGCAAAGGTTTAGTTTGCATTTTACAGTAGGAAGGTTGGTTCCCAGTGCTCGCAAGGGTACCCAGCTGGGCATGGGTACCATGAGCAGCCAGGTTCAGACACACTTAGACACACTTGTCTTTCTGCCACTATGAATTACAACTGCTTTTCTGCACTGCTTACACAGAAGTGAAATATGAAAGGAGTGACTCCCTGCATTAAAGTGGCAGTTAGGCTCGTTGTTAGGGCATTTTTTCCTAGTGGGAGGGGAGCCAAGGGCCTGAGGAAGAAAGTGAACCCAAGTCTCTCACTTTCTACTCATTAAGCTCTTTCACAAAATGTGGCAGTACTACCACTTAATGCTCTTTTTAACTCTCTGCAAAAAAAAGGACATCAGCACCTCGCTTCAAGGCTAAGGTTCCCAAGTGAGTGGATGGATCACTGCTGCCTTGGGGGACAATTCCTTGAGCTCAGAAATGGTCAAGCTACTAAGCTCACACTGATTCTGAATGTTTCCTACCAACTAGTGCCAGGCAGCCACTGCCTGCTCGTGCCGGGCTCAGCTGCTCAGCCCGCTGCTTGTCCTGGATCCTGGTAAGAGGTACTCAACTTCCCATGGAGTCTAACACGGGCTCTGGATTCCTCTCCTGTGCRTAATAACTGACACGTAATCAGAAACAGAGCCTGGTCCGGCGCTCTAGCCAGCCAAAAATGGAGAAAAACAGACTGGTTGACATTCCACCAGTTACATTCTCTCAGGCCTACTGATGCCTATGAGATGACACAGACATAAATTAATTTGACCCAGTATTATCACTTGTAGTTGAACCATTCAGTTGATTACAACAAAATAAAGTTGGAGTAGATATTATGAAACATCTAGGTCTTTCAGATACTTCACACAACAACAGAAGTTGCAATGTTTACACTCAGATGTTTTGCTGAAGCTGGGACTGGAGCACCATGGTGGTCAGAAATAAAAAAAATGAGTTCCTGAAATGTCTGAAACACTATATCCAAATAAAGAAAAACWACTTTCAAACAGATCACCTGCTAAATAGGAGGAACAGCCCCTCATCTAATATAAACTCTTTAAAATAACATTTAGGATCCTGAGAATTTTGGCTCCAGAATAAATAGCTCTGAAAATAACCATTTCAGATTTAATCCTGCCTCTAAACAATTTTGAAAGCTTATAAACACCTGGGGAAAATACCACTAAGTGCCAGCAGTTAGCCACGGGAGAATTTATGTAATTATTTTTATAGTTCTAATGCTTCATTTTTCTGTGCCTCTGATTATTCATCAATAAAACAGGCGTATTACTTGTTGTACTGAATGTTATGTACCGTTAAAGAATTCCGAGAGCCTCATATGACTGACATTAAATATATATATTCATTCCTACCATAACTAGTAATACACAATTTGCTTTCACCTACAGAAAGAGTGTACCGTGGCCACTATAAAAATGAGCATAATATCAGAAACATTTGCAATTGTTATTATACTCTGAGGGTTTTAGCACTTGCTGCTCCTAGAGGTCCTTTTCTCAATAACACCACTGAAGGACACTCCCTTCTCCTACCAACTATACAGCTCCCTTTCAAATTTTTAGACATCTTTGTCATGTAAAAATGTCACTCACCTGGCTTTAAGGCACTGAAAATGTCACTGATTCCAGGACCAGCTTCAGGACTCTGCAATATGGGTCAGCCAGCTTTACTGAATCTAACCTAATGAAGCTGTGTGAGTTCAGCAACAGAGGCACTAAATTAACATTGCAGCTGTTAACTGTAACATGTATCTCAACAGCATGATAGCTTTTATCCATAGCTCAGGTCTGAACAAGATTAGGTAGATGCTCCTTACAAACACAGTGCTTGCAAAGCAGCGAGCTGCATGAATGCTGCAGGTTTGGGCTCACTTCAGCTCCCAGTGTAGCTTATGAAAAGTACAAGCTGGCAATTTCACGTTTCCCAAGTTTTACATTGGTTACAACAAGGAAGAATGATGAACATTGGGTTAATTTCATGAAATGTGACTTACAGATATTTAAAACCTGCCTGGACACAGTCTTGGGCAGCCTGCCCTAGCTCATCCTGCTTGAGCAGGGGGATTGATTGGAGCCGGTCATGTCCTCAGGTCCCCTCCAACCTCAGCTGTGCTGTGATTCACGTAACTGTAATTGTTGGCCTCAAAGTATTCTTCCTGCCTCACTTGCTGCCTAAATATATACGATCAAGTAATGGACTGATTACAACTTAACATGTTGCCACAAATTAGCTGTGTCACAAGAGCAAAACTCTTAGCCTGCAGCAAACATCAAATCATCTGCTTAACCTATCCATGATCAGATGATCAGATATTTAATTCAGATTAGCAGATAAACTGATTTTACCTCTGAATCTTAAGCAGGATGATTTCAGTGGGAAATGACATGATCGTTTGTCCCAAAGCAGTATAAAATCACAGAATCTTTAGAGTTGGAAGGGACCTCTAGAGATCACCTAGTCCAACCCCCCTGCACACGCAGGGTCCCCTAGAGCACGTGGCACAGGGTGGCATCCAGGCGGGTTTTGAAGATCTCCAGAGGAGGAGACTCCACAACCTCTCTGGGCAGCCTGTTCCAGGGCTCTGTCACCCTCATAGGAAAGAAGTTCCTCCTCAACCAGAAATGGAACTTCCTGTATTTCAGTTTAAAACCTCTGCCCCTTGTCCTATCACCAGCCACTATGGAGAACAGTTTAGCCCCTTCCTCTCTACAATCACTCCTCAGAAATTTGTATGTGTTGATTAGATCCCCTCCCATCCTTCTCTAGGCTAAACAGGCCCAGCTCGTTTAACCTCTCCTCATATGGTAGGTGCTCCAGTCCCTCGATCATCTTTGTTGCTCGTCTCTGCACCCTCTCTAGAAGCTCCACATCCCACCTGTACTGAGGAGCCCAGAACTGCACCCAGTACTCCAGATGCAGCCTCACCAGGGCTGAGCAGAGGGGCAGGATCACCTCCCTTGACCTGCTGGCAACACTCCTCCTGATGCAGGCCAGGATCCCATGGGCCTTCTTGGCCACGAGGGTACATTGCTGGCTCGTGGTCAACGTTGTCAACCAGAACTCCCACGTCACCAAGAGGTGAACTCTCCGCGGAGCTGCTTTCCAGCATATCAGCTCCTAATCTGTCCTGGTGCCCAGGGTTATTCCTCCCCAAGTGCAGGACCCTGCACTTGTCCTTGTTGAACCTCATGAAGTTCCTCTCTGCCCAACTCTCCATCCTGCCCAGGATCCTCTGGATGGCAGCACAGCCCTCTGGAGCGTCAGCCGCTCCACTCAGTCTGGTATAGTCCGCAAACCTGCTCCAGATGCACTTTGTGCCCTTATCCAAGTCACTGATGAACAAGTTGAACAGCACTGGGCCCAGCACTGACCCCTGRGGGACACCACTGGCCACAGGGCTCCAACTAGACTAGGCCCCATTTATCATGACCCTCTGGGTTCTGCCATCCAGACAGTCCTCGATCAACCTCATTGTCCACTAATCCAATCCATACTTCTGGAGGTTTCCTGTAAGAATGTTATGGGAGACTGTGTCAAATGTCTCGCTGAAGTTGAGGTAGACAACATCCACAGCTTTCCCATCATGCAGCCAGGCAGTAAACAGTTTTACAGTAAAGTTTTACATTACAGTTTAACACAGTAATGTCTAAAATAATACTTGACTAAGTAATATTTTTGAAATAATATTATATTGTTAAATAAATGCCAGAATCATTAATTCTCTTGAAAAAGACCAGTACTACATCAGCAGCACCTAATGATTCCTCAAATTGCAACTGGGGTCACAGGCAGGAATCTTCAGAAACCACAACCCGAACTAAGCGCGGCAAGAAACTCACGTATGAGAAGGCGCTGACCGACAGATGCTTTCCAGGAGCGCTTGCCCTCCTAACGCCTGCCCGCCTTCACTCCTCCACGCGTAACACGGCGCTCACGGCTGGGAACAGCACCGAGCTGGTGCCGGGCCCTCCGTGGAGCGGTGCAGGGACGCGCACGGCAGCAGAGGGCCCGGCCTGCTCCATGGCAGCTCACGGCAGGGCGGGCCCCACAGTGTGGCGGGAGCTTTGCTGTAGCACAGCGGGTCTCCTGGACCTGTCCCAGCACGGGGCACCGGCATGCCGTCAGAATGAACAAATAAACGGCCCTGAAGCAAATCCCCCTGTGCCCAGTGCACGTGGATTTGGGTCTCCATCAAGGGTGGCCTGGCGCTTCCATGGCAGCCACCCTCACCCAGCCCCTCAGCACCCCTGGGGGGACACGGCAGCCTCCCTGCCAGCCCTGAGCCTGGGTGATGGTGGAGGAGGTGCCCCACCGAATGGCTGGGCCCTCTGGGTTGGGCCTGGCGTGSCATCATGTTCTCCCAGGGCCGCCATGTTCTCCTGGGGTGCCCTGTTCCCCTAGGACCACCATATTCCCACAGGGCTGCCATGTTCCTCTGAGGTACCCTGTTCCCCCAGGACCACCATGTTCCTCCGGGGCCGCCATGTTCTCCTAGGGCTGACATGTTCCTCCAGGGTGCCCTGTTCCCCACAGGCCGCCATGCTCCTCTGAGCTGCCCTGTCCCCCGAGGACCACCATGTTCCTCCAGGGTGCCCTCTTCCCCCGGGTCTGCCATGTTCCCCCAGGGCCGCCATGTTCCTCCGGGGTGCCCTGTTCCCCCGGGGCAGCCATGTTCCTCCGGGGTGCCCTGTTCCCCCGGGGCCGCCATGTTCCTCCGGGGTGCTCTGTTTCCCTGGGCCGCCATGTTCCCCCGGGGCCGCCCTGCTCGCCGGGGCGCGGCAGCCCTGCCCCGCTGCCGCCCTTCGCAAACCACGCGGGCGCCGTGGGCTGTTTGGAGGGCGCAGCGGCCCACGCGGTACGTGGAGGCCGCGGGGCCGTGCGTGGAGGCGCGGCCGCGGGGCGGGCGGCAGAGGAGGCACTGCCCGGCGCCGGGAGGAAGTCCCCGCTCCGCGGCGATGGGAAGTGAAAGCGAAATGCGCAGCAGGGCGGGAGGAAGGGAGGGCACGGCAGGGAAGGAGGCGGGCAGCGAGGCGCCGCCGCGGCCTCCCTTGCCGCGGCCCGGCCCGCCGCGGCCATGTCCCACAAGGCGCGGAGAGGGGAGGGCGGACAGGAGGGAGAGGAGGACGAGGAGGAGGATGAAGAGGCCCGGAGCAGCCAGAAGCGGCACAGGAGCCATCACGAGGCGCCGGCGGTCGGCGGCAGGAGCCAGGAGCGGCACGAGAGGAAGAGGAAGAAACGGGAGGAACAGCAGCTCCAGAAACTCCAGCACCTGGAGTCGTTGTAAGGAAGTAGGGGGGAGGCTGCCCGCTGCCCCCCGCCTCTGCCCGGGCGCCCCCCTCCGTGTGTGTTGGAGGGAGGGGGATGGAGGACGTTTTTCAGGGCTGGGTGGGGTTATTTTATGCTAATTTTTTTTTATATATATAATATTTTATATTATTTCATTTAAACGGGGCTGCCTGTTTCCGCGGACATGTTTTTTATCTATCCACCGCGGTTCCTGCGCCAGCCCCAGCGCCGCCTCCTGCAGGCTCCTTGTGCCGGGAGTGCCCTGGAAACGAATGCCGTTCCCATCAGGTGTGACTGCAGGGCACCAGGTCCCCGGAGTAACACGCAGGGCCTTGGCGCCTCTGYGTATTTATTCCCTGTGTGTGATGTGATCTGGGCCCCTCTGAGCCATGGGGACGGGGCTGGCTCTTCACTGGGGACATGTGTCCTGTCTCTGCGAAACACACGTGTTTTGGTGCACGAGTAGGTGGGTGTTTCACCCGCTCACCTGCGGAGTCTCTCTCGGTGCAGCGTGCGAGGCGAGCAGTGTCTCCACACCTGTCAGCGTGAAGGTTTTCGTACCCGTAATACACCACGGAGGTTTTGAAGAGCACCGCACCTTGTTAGTGCCATCTCTGACACCTTTCAAAGTGTCACCTGCCGAAACTTCCTCCTGRCTTTGTAAGGGTTTCTTGGGGAAGGGGAGTCTCTCCTGAAGGGGAGCCTCTTCCCGCAAGTCTGGGAGCTGCGGCAGAGGAGCAGAAGTTGTTGATCAGGTTTCCACTGGCAGGGTTTAAARGAATAAAAGATAAAAAGGTTTGAGATATGCTAAAGGACCTCATTAATAGTCCACAGTGAAGAGTATGTGCCGTTGTACTGAAAGGAGCTAAAGARATAGAAAGATCAGGAAGTTGTCTAGAGCATAATTCTGTCCTTTCCTAGAGGAAGTTATGAAATGTTATAAACAACACTCAAAAAGCTGTCATTGACAGGTCAATCCCATTGTTTTTTTGGTGTTTAACTCCTAAGTATATACAGGTTATTTTCAGTTGCTGTGTCCTACATAGCACCTGCTTGGTATTTAAATTTTAATAAATCTTATATTTTTTTKGAGCAATATTGCAGAAAAGATAGTACAGTTGTCAGCAAGACTCTACATTTAGATGTCAAATAGAGAAAAGATTTGTTACTTTATATGAAGTTGAGCTGGCAAAGCTACATTTAAGGAACAGCCTGATTTGACATTTTCAGCTGAGTCTAGCTGTGAGTCAGCAGTGATGGAGTAAAGAAACTTGGATGAGGAAGATCCTGGGCAGAGGATCTCTAGCTACAGAAAAAGTTAAGAGAGCTGTGAATTTATGGTAACTGAAGCTGAATCACACGCATGACATTGCTGTAAAGCAGTGTGGCTAAACTAGCTGCTCCCACACAARAATCTGAAGGATGTTTGCAAACGATGTACATTGTGATATGACTTGGCAGTTTGAAAAGACTCTGGTTCAGTCTACTTGCATCCAGGTATCTCTGTTGTGCTGTAACTCCTAATAATTATTGATTGATTAAAATTTAAGAGAAGGTGTGAGGTGAAAGTTTTGATACTATACCACTGAAGTGGTGTATTTTGTCAATTTATTTGTCTATACTAAGTTGGAGAAAGCAGAGTAACTATATTTTCTCATTATTTTTCAGCTATGAGAAACCTCCCCCGGGGCTAATAAAGGTTAGTAAATATATTTTAGTACATCTTTAACATTGCAAGGGGTTTTTACACAGCTTGTCTTTAGCCATCTACCTTCAGTGTCTAGGTAATCTGTATAAATTACAGAGAGAAGTTGGTACTCCCAGAGGATATAAGAATTCCTTAATTACAAGCTATTCAAGGGTAAGGGAAAATGAGGTAACATTACAAAAGAGTCAAGTATTTTGGACCCCTTATGAGTTACAAGAAAAGGAAATGGTATGGAGGAAATAGATCTATGTTAAAGGAGGGCCTATCTGCTTAGAGTATTTATTTATTTATTTATTTTCTTGTTCCTATCCTTTTCCATAGGAGAATGAAACAAAACCAGAAGACTGCATCCCTGATGTACCAGGCAATGAAAGTGCACGAGAATTCCTGGCACATGCCCCAACAAAAGGGCTTTGGATGCCTTTGGGAAAAGAAGTCAAAGTTATGCAGTGTAAGGATGAATAAACTCCAGACATCCCTGGACCTTATTTTTACTCAGAGGGAGGGCAGGATGTCTGGCAGAAGGATGATGAGATCCAAGTAGACTGGCATTATATTGGTATGAAAGCAGCCTGTACCTTGAAGACTGTAATAGCCTTAAATTTTATGAAAGTTACATTTATCAATGTAGCACTTGTATCTCTGTATCTGTTCCAACAAAAAGAATATTTTCAATATAAATACAGTTATTCTGAGCTGGCTCAGAGATGCAATTCACTGCTGCCTCTTTTTTTTTTTTTTTTAAGGTTGGAGATGTAAACGTTACGGACACAGAACAGGAGATAAGGAATGCCCATTCTTTATTAAAGGCAATCAGAAATTGGAACAATTTAGAGTAGTGAGTACAAATGCTGTAGTATTTTTGCTTTTCTTTTTGATATTGATGAATAGTTTTGCAAGGGAAAAGAAGCCTATTAAATGATGCTCTATTAAGGACTCTTCCTCTGTCTCTAGTATAATATGGATGCCGAAAATCTTCTAATAAAGAAAGAGCTACAGATGTGGTTGGATGTTTGACTACTTTGCAGCAAATCTACTCTTCAAGAGGAAAATAATTAGTATTTATATTTAAATTTGAAATCTACAAGAAGCTGTTTCAACMATTATATCCAATCAACCGTTGCAGCATAAGTTTTATGGTAAAATATAACAAAAGTTTTGTCAAGCTTGAGCTGCCCACATTACAGCTACTTCAAGCCTTCTGCTCTTATTGTGAACAACCACATCGTGAAGCCTGTTGTCTAGGTCTGTAGTCCAGTCATTGTGTGTGATTCCAATCTCCTGCTACGTGAGACTACACCATAGTTTTGCAAGTTCTTTCTGCATTCCAGTTCTTTAATTATAACTTTCCCTATTTTTCTGCACCGTAAAACTATATTTCAAGTTCATATTGTTTTGTTTCTTAGGTCCTGCTTCCTAGCCCTGAAAATGCAATCAGGGCTCATCTTGGCTAGTCAGCATGCAACTGCAAATAGAGTTTTTATGCTAGTCCCATGACCAGATAGCTTCTCTCCTGCATTTATTGTTTTTTTTAGCTCGGGCTTCTTCTTTGTTGCAGCAAACTCTTGCTTTGTGTCCAAGGCCCTTCATGGTTCATTCCCAACATTTTTCGTTTTCTACTGTAATATCAACTCCCATTGCTGAGCAGCATTTGACATTATCTATCTATCTTTTTTATTTTTTTCCATTAAATTTTCAAGAGAAATTATCACTCTCTTTTTGCTGCTTTCTTGTTTAGGATGAACTCATTTTAAACATCCACAAAGTTTATTTGCTATCTTATTTCAAAACTCTCTTTCACTGCAATGCAAACTGTGAAAACTAAGAATGGCAGTATGTAGTGTGATGGGACAACTCACACCTCATTACCTATTTGTCTTATAATTCCAGCTACTGTATTCCTACCTGATTCCCTTCATCACATAAATAGATTGGTTTATCTTAAGGAAAAGTTTTACAAAAACATTTGCCAATGTCTGAGAGTATGCTTTTTAGTTAAGAGCTTTTTTAGTTAAGAGTATGCTTTTTAGTTCATCTTTTGATTAAAGCTCTCATGTTAGGTTGCTTTTACTTACTGTGTTGTTTTGTTTTTCTTAAGAATGAAAGGAATCAGTGGTAAAAGCCTTTTCTTTACTAAAATTGAATTTCTGTTTTCCATTTCCAAAGGCACATGAAGACCCAATGTATGATCTAATAAGGGAAAACAAACGTCATGAAAAAGAAATGAGGTAAGTGCATCCTGCGTTTTCAAATAGAGTTTTTAATTTTGATAATGTTTTACTAATTTAAAATTTTAAGGTGAAGCATTGTTGTAAGTTACCCACACCACTTCAGAGCATCTTTTCATGGGAGCTTCTTTATGTTGAGACAGAAGCATTTCTTAATAATTTGCATCTGTTTGTGAAAGCTGTAATGAAAGTMATAGTCCAGCCCTTTGCATGCAGCTGCCATTAGTCAAGCTAGATGAAAGCTAGAATAAGTTATTACGTGGTGTGTATTGGGTGAGGGAGCTGGAGAAGATTCTTGTTCATGCTTTTAAATGTACTCAGGATACAGCAACTGAAGCAGCTCCTGGAAGACTCTACCTCAGATGATGATGATGACAGTGATGGCAGCAGTGAGGATGATGACAAAACTAGCAGCAGCTCCTCTTCCTCAGAATGTAGAGATAAACACAAGAAAAAGAAGAGAAAGAAAGAGAAGAAAAAAAAAGAAAAGAAGAAGAAAAAAAAGAAAAAGCATAAATCTTCTAAATCTAATGAGAGGTTGGAATCTGACTGACAGCAGCTCTGTGCTGCATGCTTATTGACCCCTACTTGTGAACTGTAAGGAAACATCCAAAGAATGGAGAAACCACCTCTGGAAAGTGCTTTATAAAACTCAGAACATAGAGAGATGGAGATATATATATATGTGCATATATATATATATATCATCCTACATTGGCTCAGCTTTTCTGCCCCTCTGCAATGCTGCAGCCAGAAAAAAGATGCATTAAACACTGGTTTTACTCAGACAACCCTATCTCTCTACTGCAGAACTGGTGCTAAGGGTCCTCTAGCTGGGTCCCACTGGGCCTTCTTGCCCCATTGACAATGGCCAGAAAGCAGTGACTACCCAACAGAGCAGCAAAAGCAGCAGGCTGAAGTATGTTTTGTCCATGAATTTTCCTATATTCAAACAGTCACTGCAGTGTGGACTGCAATGTACACTGTGCAAAGCATTGACACTTCATTTACAGTAATCATCATGAGCAGATTGTGCTGTATGTTTTTCTGTAAACTGCTGTGAGTTYCCTGTACTTATTCCAGCACCTGCAGTAGGGGAAATAAAAAGCATAAGCTGAAGGTGGGGTGGGGGGAGATGGGATTTACTTCCAGACAAAGCCACAGTGTTAACAAGACTTGTTTTTAGGTATAGCAGAATCTCAACACCATCAGCATTAATGGGGCAGCTTTGCAACACTTCAGTGTTCTCCAAATGATAGAATGGGAAGCCAAGCATGAGATCTAGGTGSCATGTATTGATTTTTACTGTAAAAAACTAAAAATTTTAGTTAAGAGGGGAAATGAGAGCTATGCTGTTCTATACACATTTCAGTATCAGTTGTTTTGATACATCTTGATTTTTTTCCTTTTTAAAAAGGTTTGGGGAGGTAAATTGCAACTTGTTTTGGATGTTTAGTAGAGTTATTTTGATTAGTAATATKTTATGAGTCATACTTCAAGAAGAATCTAAATTGGGGAAGGACTTCAAAAGGGGTTTCAAGCAGATACATTTAAGCGAAGACTAGTAGCAAAAAACCTACAAGCTGAACAGAGGGAAAGTTCTGTGTATTTAACTAACCCTGGGCACTGACAGCAAGATTGTTTTCTAAATGACCTT
The DNA here is from genome assembly GCA_003342815.1 of Eudromia elegans. Taxonomy (NCBI): domain Eukaryota; kingdom Metazoa; phylum Chordata; class Aves; order Tinamiformes; family Tinamidae; genus Eudromia; species Eudromia elegans. Next base: position 3,616,886 of record PTEX01000035.1, on the reverse strand, counting down.
GCAAGGCAGATTTGACTGAAAAGAGAGATACARGTATAAATTGTATTAGAGCAAGTGTCTCTTTTTCAAAGATCAACAGTTAGTGACACAAATCTGATTAGAGGACCTAGATGTTTATAGGTACCTTGAAAAGGGTAAAAAAAGCATAGATTTGCTTTGAAATGACTAGATCCTGTTTGATCTTATGCAGAATCTAGTTTTTCCAGTTGCATTTATAACAAAAACACAATAAAGCTCTAACATGACTGGCCATTAACAATGAAATTCAGGAAGAACAGACTAAAATGCATTTAAATGTTTTTGAGATCTCTCTCAACCTCTGGAAAAGGTGTCAGGGRAGTAGATGTTAAAAATTAGTGTTCTTCCACCTTTACATTCTTAAAGTTGTAAAAGTCATTTAGTAAAAATGACTGACCTTGCAAGTCATTCACAGTACTTTCTGGAGAAAATAAGATGGACAAGGTCTACTTAGAGGAATATTCTTCATCATTCTTTCCCTCGCATTGCTTTGATGATTTTACATCTTGAATAAGCACTGGAAGCGAAAGGAAATCCCATTCACTGATAGAAAATTTTAGATTTTACTATATCCTAGCAACTTTATATGAAAATGTGTTAATCATAGCAGTAACTTCAGGTTAAACTACTGAATAGACTGTCATATCCCCAAAGCTTGAATTCTGGAGTGTGGGGTGTTTTGTTTTGTTTTTTTCCTCAAATCTTCCACTGCTGTTACTTAGTAAGCCTCCCTGTGAAGAAATTTAGTCAGTCATCAGTGACTCCCAACAATTCTGTGTATCAGCATTTTCATGTACTCATTAGAAGCTCCCAGCTTTTTCATCAGAAAGTTGTAACAGCTGAAAAAGCATGAGAAGATTTACAGGGGCCCCATATATTTGATACTGAGGAAGTGTTCTTCCAGACTTGGTGCTCATTGGAAAAATGCTGGAAGGCCTGGGTAAAGAATGAAGTGGTAGACCTGGCACATTCACCTGGTACGTTCTAAGAGGCTTCTTGCAGTGCTTTCTCTAGGGCCGAGCTAACCCAGAGGCCTCTGTGGCTATTCCAGCTTTTGTTGCTTAAGTTTAGTTTAAGTAAACAGATTGATATTTTCCTTTTAGTCTTTTATCCTTCCTCACAACCTGTTTTKTAGAGTCTTACCTATCAGCATTCACTAATTCAACATACAAGAATACCTTAAAGGAAGGACATTGTTTTTAACAAAGAATTAAAAAAAAAAAATCTATTTTGAAATACTAAATCCGTATTCTGTGGCAACCTAAAGTTCTTATTTCCAGTGGTGGTCAATAGTAGGCGCCTAGGCTACCAAATAGGGCAAGCTATTTCACCTTCTATTCCTCTTATTTCACCAAAATGCTGTCAGAATCCCTCTTTGTCATTTCCTAATTATCCATGTAAAGATGAGCTTTAGTAGGGCTCTGCTCAAACTTGAAATTATAGCCAGTTCCAACAGAGTGAAAGGTAGTCCCATTTCAGTAAGGTACAAGTTTTTAAACAGTGAGAACTAGTAGCTACTGTTAGTGCAAGAATGTAAGATTCATTTCCTCATTTAGCATTTTAAAAAGACAAAGCCTACATTTAAAGGACATGAGGTCTTTTAGGAATATGTAGAATAGGAGCAATAATAAATCTAAGAACAATTTCTATTAATGGAAAATGATTCTATATAGACATAAATCCAGATAACAAGAGGGAGTCATATTTTTGCAAGACTGCTTAACCTGAGAASCAACATTTTTTGTCAGTGATTCCTGCCTCTTTTGCAGGTTTATTTTCCAAAGCCATACTGAAGTTTGAGTGATAATAATGTATTCATAGTCCTGGAAGGTACATTTAATAGCAGCACAGCTGCAGCTAGTCATGCTCAGCTCCTAGGTKTGATTATCTTAATGCTGTGAACCAGTCTTTGCAGAAAGATTACTCAGCGGAGAGACACATGCCTATATCTTTGTCAAAAAAACCTTTTTGCTGCATGATCTTGTTTAGCATAAATGGCCAATGGCAGTGAATCAATCCAGGGAATTGGAGTTTTTGTTTGTTTTTTAAAAAAACAGTATACTTGCTTTTCCTTGCTATGTCACAGTTAGCACATAATGACTATTTTTGCCCTGGGTTCCAGTTCCATTGTCTTGAAAGAACCTACTCTCTTATTTTAATAGAGATCTATGATGAAGCAGGAAAGAGCACCCTAAAAGGGAAAGTTTTATGCCACACAGATGTTAGCACACTGAAAATTAAAGTATAGAATTAAAATCCAACAAACCAACACCCCACTGGCTCCACCTCACCCACTTTGCCACAGAGATTTTCACTACAGCTAACACTTTGAAAATTCTGAGTCACAGACAAGAAGTCTAACAAAACAGCCACTGTGGGAAYACAAGAAGCCTCTACAATTTGTTTTGTGCCTTGCCAAGAAGTGAGTAAATTCCTCACTTGCCCCTCAGGAGATCTGGCAGAAGACACATGGAGTCTTCAAAGACAGTGCAACTCTGCTCTAGTTAAGAGCTGATCATACTGCCAGGACRGCAGTTACTCATCACTGGCTCAGCAAGCTTCACAGGGAACAAGAGTCTGACACATGGGTGACTAGAAATCAGATCCTGGGAATCACTGTGGCTGGTTACCTATATGAACAAAGGAGTCTAAGCTTTGACTCACATCCTTTTTAAAAACACAGTTTGTAGCTTTCAGCCTTGCTGAACCACAGTCATTTTATACACTGAACCTTGCATATCATTCTAAGCTACCTGACTTAAGATGCAGTCTWCAAGTCAGTATTGATGCTTACCAAAGAAAAACAAGTAGAAGACTTAGGTTTAAAAACACAGGACTAATATTAGTGCACTCTAAAGAACACCCTATATAAAAACTGTCCAGAAAAAACATTTCTGAAGCACTTGAACATTCATGCATACTACTTGAAGCACTGAGATGGGTACAGCCTGAAGTTAAGGGATTAATTTATAAGAGCATTTGCTTTCAGGCAGAAAGCTGTTTACASAGTTCTGCTACTTCCTCACATGCTCTTAGGTGCCTGTGTCACCTAGCACTAAAGTAGTTCTTACATCTGAGCAGAAAGCACAGCACAGTGCTTCTGAAAGGCTGGAAAAGCCTGACTCGGATAGGAGGATTTGWGAGGTGCTGGCCACTCCCAAAGAGCACCTTCTACCCTCCTGGCTCATGTTCTTACCAGACAGAGATCAGAAGGTACCCAGTTAATTGTCAGGAGAAATGGCTTGAGAGTGCACCTGCACTCAAGTTCAGGGAAAAGAGGTCAGTCCTTAAACATTTTAACTACAGCTGTTTCCTTAGTCTCCAGGTGAAACAAAATCCAACACTTATTTTCCCCTCAGAAAAAATTCTGGAAAAAAAACACTACTTTTTAACAAAAAATGCATAGTTTTGTTATTCAGGGCAAGAACATAAAAAGCTCTTTGCTCCAAATAATCCTGTTCCTCTTGTTCCCTCCCTCTCACCAACCTTTGAGGTTCCGATGAAATAGGTAACCTAAATAGACACTTTATGCAGCACAAAGGCCTATTAAGGGTTTGTATTTTATATTTTCTTGTGGTGTTAAGGCTGGAAGAGAGGATAAAACTTAGTATCACCATGTTTCTGTGTATCCTTTCCCCTAATAGCTTGGAAGAAAGGCTATAATAGCTCTTTAACAAGCAAGAATTCTCTAAGTGCTATTAAGAAAGAACACTTTTAAGCTCCTTATTATGAGGCAAACCTCAATATTCCCCACTGACAGAAAATAAGGTTACAGGTCACAATGGTAATAGCTATGCACAGACATTGAGTGCAGCCACAGGAGGCACTTTTTCTTAAAACCCAATGGGTTATTGTAGAGCACAGAACAGAAAAGGGCTTGAGAAGGCAAAAGATAAGTCCTGTCTCCAGTTCCCACCAAATCCCACATTAAAGGAAAATCTGACTTCTATAATTTTATTTCTTCACTCACACTTCTGCTTAATTTGTTGTTCTCACATGGCAACCCTGCATAGACTGAAAACAGCTAAAGTCATGAGCTACTCACCTCGTCTAAGTCTGCTCCCTAACATAGCTCTGCAAGAGACCTAGTTTTATCTTGTTAATACTACAGAAATGTCAATATAGAGAGTTCCACCAAGGACAGCAACACAACTCTCCTGTAACAAGTCACAGAATGAGATAATATCCCTGTTTAAGAGCTTGTTTCACCCATCAAGTTCACCTCTTCAGTTATGGGTGTCCATTAGACAGCTGTTCTATTTTGCCCCACAGAAAAAAGAGAAGGGGAAGCGCCACATCTATTCAGTGTTCCGTTTTTTATAGTCCTCAATCATGCAAGGTAAGAGCTCAGAAACTGTGTTGTAATTGTAAGACAGAACTTAAGAGTATTTCCCTTTACACTTTTACAACCATACCAAAAAAGGTGGYGATAGAAGAGAACCTAGCACTTGTGTGCTATATCTTGCAGACAAGCTAGGAGATGAACTCACAAGCATCATAATCCTGCAGAGCTTAGCAGAAGCACCAAGCTCCTGCAATAGTTAGAGCTGCAATAGCAGCATTCATATACATGCATGCCTACAGAAGCTTTTTTTGCTTCAGTGTACAGATGGAATACAAGTCCTAAGTGCAATTCTAATAAATTTATTTAAATAGTGGGTATACTATTTACAAAAGTTGTCTTAAATTAACATTGAATACTTATTTTCATTTTAATAGCATCCTCAGTCTTTACACTGTTGCTTGTTACCATTCATGACTTTACAGCAACTTACAAAATATACAAAAGTAATTTATGGATTTATAGAAACTTCAGATACTATTGTGTTTCCCCTCCTGCTTCAATATTTGCAGTTATCTTCTCTTATAGAGCGACCTTCTTGTTCCACGCCCTTAAAGAAAATGGAGATACATCAAATCAATCTCAAGTCACTCTCTGCCCCAAACAGCTTAGGTCTGTGTGCCTCCAAAGGAAGGCTAGGTATCAGTAACTACTCTTCTTGTTGCAGGAGAGGACAGATACTAGTGGCTGACAGCAGAACTACATACTCAGCTTGCACAAGGATGAGCTCTTAAGGAAGGGTGCTGGACCAGGATCACAATACCAGCACCAACAACAGAAACTCACTAGCAAAGTAGTATATTTCCAGTGTGCTCTGCAACTACATTGAAGCTTACAGATGCATCCAAGACACACTGACTAGCTCGGGGGGGTGGGGTGGGGGGTGGAAAATACAGCAGATAGCTGCAGAATTACAAGCTATCCCTGCTGCTCTTACTAAAGGAGATGAGCCATTAAAGTTACAACACTTACATTTAAATAATCAGATGCAAGGACTAACAACAATTTAGACTAATACGACAGCTCAACTGCTTTAAGCAATTTCAGAGTCTTTATAAGTATAAAGTTTATTTTTTGTTGACTGGGAGAAAAGCAGCATCTTTTCCTCACTGGCTATTATAGTTAGCTTTAGCATGCCAAGCTGTTCTCTCTTATAAGAAAGTCTGATCTTTAGATAGCTTCTCATGCATATGAATCCTTTTTGACTTAACACCATTCTAGRTCTCCCACAGATGGGCTAAAAGTTTATTATTGAAACTCAGTGTGATTTGCCCCTCTAGTCTTCTTCACTTTCCTCTAAAGTAGAAGGTACTACTCTATAAAGCTTTTAAAGTTTTTAGAACTACCTATATGCATTAGTCATACATTATATTGCAATATTTTGGCCAAGATGGTCCTGTAGGTTATAGAAAGGTATGCACTGCAAGAAGTAACCCAGGAGCCAATATTTTAGTATAAAATAATCTGGAAAGTAACTAAACCAAAATACCATTTTGGAAGAGGAACATTGCCTGTTCAATGCTACAATATTCACAGCAAAATGAGCTTGTGTTTGAAGTTTAACATTTTTCTCTCCTTATCATTTTCACATATGCTATAAATTCACAGATGATTCAATAGCCTCCCAAATCACAAACTGAGAAACATTATGGCTTAGGATGGTGACAGTGTTAAAGAGTTATTTACACCACTTGTATCAATATACCAACCTTTGCGTACACTACTTTTAGGCATTTCCCACACTTCCACTTCTTCTACCTCACATCTTCTGTCTCTGCGTTTGGAAGAGGGCTTGCCTATTCTTTTCTTCTTCACCACAGGCAGGCAACCTAAATAGTCACATACAGCTGTCTTTATTTCTCTAAACCAATAATAAAGCAAGCTTAAGCTTGATTTTCCTCTTAATATTCTCAAAAAAATAGTGTTTATTTTTTCCCTTCCCTGTATACCATTTTCTACTCCTTCCAGCATCAGCTAAACCTGACATCACCTCTGCTAAGCAAGATTTTTTTTTTTACTTCAACATATAATTATTACATAACCATGACTGGTTGCATTACYTTTTGAGATACAACTTCCATAGATTTTTTTAAAGCAGCATAAAGAGAGTCTAGCAATGCCTGGCTAATTCTGCTCCTGCTCACCACTCAAGTGTTCAGGAGTAATTGACCATTGTCAAAGTCAAGTTAACCAGTTCAACTATTATCTTAAAATACAGCTTGTCACTTGGGGTCTATGAAGTCATTCACTAAGTGTCCAGATCTAGTCGTCAAATTTASCATGTGATATCATTGCTAAAGCAAGAACAACAACAAAACATACACACACATCTCCCAAGAAGAATGTTGTACCTTGTTCTTTGCTTTTGGCTGGAGGAGAGAGACTCTGCATTCTGCTGATAAGTTTCGGTTTAGCACCACTTCTAATCCAAAACTCCTCAGCTGGTATCACCATGTTTTCCCTTAACAGTCTTCCTAATGAAAAAGGAGTTTATTTCAGGTCAGTATCTACTTTTGATGCTAATGCTACATTATTTGATCCACAATACAAGGTTAAACACAAAGGCCACTGAATCTAAGTCAAGTCTGCTAAGAAAGAAGAACATAACTTTCTAATGACAAAAGTTACCAGCAGCTTTGTACAAAGTCTTCWAATTTAATAAGAGTTTAAGAACATAAAAGTTAAAGAACACTAAAAACCATGAGATTATTAGACCTCAACCGCTCACAATAACTTGAGGCTACTTGACTTCTTTGGTCATTACAGYTTAGAATCCCAATCTGGAATTCCTTAACCATCACCTTAACGAACACGTTTTCCTCAGTGACCAGCTTACCTCCCAAGAACTTCTGCAACTTTCTCTTGTGTTCAAATCCCTCTTTTTCTGCAATAGGCCTCTTTCTTCCATAGTATCCATAGTCACTGTATACAACTTCATCCTGTTCCTTGCCCTTTGGCCTGTAGACTAGGTCAATATTTTCACCAATTCCGCTCCTAGCTTTTATTTTCTCTTGAGCAGGCCAGCTAATTAGTTGAGCTGGTATAGTATTTTTAGGCTGTTTCCAAAACACCTTCTGGCCAACTTGTCGGTAGAAACTTCCTCTACGAGGTGTCAAGATCCCATATGGAGTAGCTTCTTGAAAGAAATATTCAATTTCATCCACATCCTCATCCTCTTCTTCATCCTCTCCATCTTCCTCTTCTCCCCTCACAAAATATTCTTCCGAGTCCTCAGCCTCTGACAAATGCTTAGCAGCTTTCTTCTTGAGAGAATAGATTTTTTTCATGCTTGAAGACCTAGGAAGGGCTACCAGCTTTCTACCTTTACCAGAATCCTCTTTAATCTTCATGAGTGACGGTTTGGTCACATCCTGGCTATCAAAACTGCTGATCTGCTCCTTTACAACCACTTCATCCTCATTAAGGGACCCTGCGCTTTTAATTTTCTCTTTCTCCAAGCCCTCTGTACTTTTCTGGAAAGCATACGTGCTTTTCTGAAGCACATAGTCAGGGACAAAATAAGACACTGGAGCATTATCAAGTGATGAACCTTCTTCTCTAGAGGACATCTCCTCAGAGGAGAGGCTGAGTACACTTGGACGTTTCTGCTGGGGCAAACACACATCGTAGCTGTAGTTTGCGTCCATGCCCTCCAAACAAGCTAGCCAGCTGCTGGAAGGAACATACTTCTCCACCGACTCATCACACCAAATACTTTTATCAGTTTGACTCTCATTGGTTGCACTGTGGCTTAGATTCAGCTTTTTCTGCTGGAAGCTCAAGTCGCTCATTACCTCCATACTAGATGGAAGTAGTCCTGATTGCTGAATAAGGCTGGACTCTTCTTGAGAGGTTTTTGAGCCTGGAGTTCTTTTAGAGCTAGAAGACTTCTTGGCTACCAGTACATCCTGTCTTGCCACTGGCTGATCAATGCTAACAGACCTGGCCAACTCAATTTGCACTGCCATGGCTTCACCTGGAGGGGATTGCACCTTTTGACTTGCAGCCACCTGCTTTTCTGCATCCAGCTTCATTTCATTTTCTTGGCCCTCCTTTTCTTGCACAGCTTCAGCATTCTGTTTTGAAGGCAGAATAGCTTTTCTCTCATCAATGTAAGTTCCTGGCACTAATTTCTCCCCTTCATGAGGGCTGTATATCATTCCTTCACATGAACTAACAGAAAATAGGTCACGCTGCACTATATTCTCTGGGACTGGCTTACCACTTGCCACATCATACAAGGGAATAGTTTCTTTAAAGGACTTCCACAACTGAATTGCTGGAGAGCCGTTCCCATACTCTATTCTCACTTCTTCCTTCTCAAAGGCATAGCTTCCAGAAGGAAGGTTTCTATACTGCGCAGAGCTGGAGGGGCTCTTATTATGGAACTCTCTGTCTACCACAATGGAAGATCCAGATGAATCTTGTTTCTCTGAAGTACTTCCAGTCTCTGTACCTATACCAGAAGAAACACAGGCCATATTTCCTGCATCACAACCTTTCGTTTCTATATGGGCATCTTGATGCTTTTTCGGCTTGTTTTCAGGCTGTCTAGGATCAGTCTGTGTTTCCTTGGTCTCTGTTTTCTTCCCAGGGGTACTGTAGTGTCTAAATCGTGTTGCATGATAAAACATAGGGGAAGGTGGGGGAGCATTAAAATAAGCCCTTCTGTTAATTCTTGCATGCATTGGATGCTGGGGAACAAAAAATCCAGGGTACTCATGGAGTGCAACTGAATAAAATGGAAAATATGCATTTCCACTTCGAAAGCCTAGACAACAGATAAAGAAAAAAATAAGTTAGTTTTCCAAAATAAATTGTTCTGAATAACTGCTGGCATATACAGGGACCTCTACAAGATCTGACCCTTAAAGTGATATACTTCAACAGTCAGCATTGGAAAGCAAGTCTTGTACAGAAACCCCAGAGAGGTTTCCTTGCTATGAAGCAGCTGCACATTGTAATCCAGGTTTGATTCTATTCCTGGAGCATGGAGTGATCAGCTTTCCATGTTTTCTGCTCTTTTACCCACCATGCCACAGTGTTGTCTTTAAAACACAACTCCAGCTACAGGTAATAATTAGCTTACATATACTATTTGCATTATATATCTAGCAATACTGTTTGGGTACTTTTATTTATACATGCATATAATGTGCACATTATGAAGGTCATTTACACACTCATTCTTCAGCATACTCTAGAGCCTTGCGAGTTAATTATTATTATTTTTGCATAGCTTCCACTTTTCAGAAACAGGCCTTGCAGTAACACTACACAATTAACTGACTATCTTCAAAAACTGGATCTTTGAAGACTCAATGATTACATTAACTCCACTCTAAACTCTCAAGAGGCTTCTAAACATACACACATTGTTCTCCCCCCTACCTTTAGTACCATTTTGTCAAAACTAACTCCTCCAGATGGCTATTCTTTACCTTACCTGGAGCAGGTACACAGTATGGATATGCATGGCTGAGGTACCATGGATTTGGAAAAGGCTGTTGTGATGTTGGCTGGGCATAAAAGAAGGGTCTTGTATGGTTTGTGGAATATGATCCACTTTCTGAAGCAGAGGCAGTGTTCATTTTTTTAAACACTGAAAGAAAGAAGTGTCAAGGGTTAGCCATTTGAAATTTATTACTTGTTACTTGACAGTTTCCTGCCCTATTAGAATTCAACAGATATTTCTCTCCCTATCCTCACCTCTAGCCCAAAGAAAATCCACCTTTTTGGGGGAGAATAGTAGGAAGTCACACTCCAAGTGAAAGTTGAAAAGCTGATATTACTATTACGACCAAAATTTTAGTTCACCCTTTATTTACAACTCCCTATATTTCAGTCCAACTTCCTCCAGGCTTCTCCAAAATCTCCTTTCAAAGCCCCAAGAGTCAGAGGATTAGTAACTTTAATGTAGCCCTACAGACACACAGACATAGTATAACAGTCAAATAAAAGCTAACATTTAATCAAGCATACTTGACTAACCAGCATCTAACTAAAACTAGGCAGAACAGTGAAATTCATTACAGTCAAAGGTTTGATGTCTCATAAGTGTGTTTGTAGATACTAAAACTTATGTGGTATCAGAGCTCATAATAAGAGTTCTAGTGATTTAGTATTCTTACATTTAGAAAATATCAGAAACTGCTAACACAACAAGCTGAGTTCTTCACCATCACATGCTTACACCTGGAGAGAAGCAACAGGAAAAACAAAGTCCCTACACTTCAGGTCACATTAAGAGTCATACTAAAATTTACAGGTAAGAGAGAACCCTCCCCCACATCTCTGTATTACTTCAGTTGATTCATATGGCAAGTTTAGTCCCTTACAAGGAAKAGCTTGATAATGATATCACAGTTTAAAAGAAATAAAATAAAAGCAACACAAGGAAGCAGATCAACTATTTAGAGAACTTAAAAAGAAAAAAGTTTTGAAGTTATGGAAGTAAAAAAGAAATTAAAACCTCTTACTGATTGTCACAGAGCTCACGCCTAGAGGACTTTCAGAGAGCTTTCAGGAACATTGGAGCCCTCTTCAGTTTCTATCTAGAACAATCCACCCACTCACATAAGCACCAAAACCCTACAAATTCCCCTCACTCTACTAGACCAAGGCCCTCAAATGACTTTGGTAAATAAAGAAGGAGAGGAATTGGGAAAAACAAACAATCTTTTCCTTCCCCTTAGAGCCCCTCAAAGCAAAGGCCCATGCTGCAACTTAGAGCCCAGCAAGAAGCTAGCTGAGCCCTCCCTGAGCTCACCTTCTTTATGGAAGGCAACTACCGGGATCCACTCCCTCTTCCACCTGAGGCCCATTTAACAGCACTATGGGGGCGGGGAGCTTCTTCATCAATCAATGGGAGGAACCATCAAAACATGGGGRACAGCAGCCAAAGCCTAGGCTCACCTTGCAGGTATTTAAGTCACCTCCCTAAGTCATTGCATGGTATCTAGCCTTTAGTTACACATGCAATGTTAGAGCTGGTATTAAGAAGAGCCTAGGTGTCAAAGGAAACTGCTACCAACCTTCCTCTTAATGCCCTMCTGTGAAGAGTTTTGCTTATAGAGGAAAGTGCAGAAAGCAGATTAAGTTTAGGCTCATTTTGAAAGTTTACTAGCTGCTCAGTGTGACTGCAAAAAGCCATGCACTTCTGTTCTTGCACAGCTGATTGGACAGGTGGCTGTGATTTTCTTCTACATGAACTAGGGAAATATTTGCTCTAGCCGAATGTACTCTGCTGTGTGCTCACACAGTGTGTACTGTGCTGTTCATAAACAGTAATTTATGAAATATATGGTTAYAAAATGACTCTGCCTGGGTCTTCCAGGAAACGTAAGTTGAGTTGCCACTTCACAACTTGAGATATCTTCCGAGGGAGAGAACACGACTGCCAGCAGTGCTGTGGATGATGGCAAGAGAGGGACGGACACTCTGTGTGTTGCACATATGTGCGTAACTAGAGAAAAGAGAAAAATACAGATGCTTAGATATGATTTATATAGATAGGTTGTGAAATCTTTTTTTTTTTTTTTCCCAAAATGCTTGTCCTTTGTACTAGCTCATAAATTATGGGCTCTGTGAGAGGAGGRCTGTTATCTTGCTGTTCTCCGTCATTTCCTCTCATCTTGCACTTAGATATCATTTCTGTGATTTGTCTGGGATTCTTCTAGATTCATGTGATTGAGCTTTTCATCTATCCTTAAGTTTTCAGCCTACCTCTTGAAGGACAGAATCTGAAATACACAAATGGGACCAACGGGGGGAAAAAAATAAAACACAGGTGGGTTGTTTTTTTTTAAGTTGATTACTTCAGGATTTTCCTCTGCCCAGACTCCAGGCATCTCCCCTTCCCCCGCTGTTCCACTCCGGATGTAGCCTCAACCCCTCAGGCTGCACCTGGTAAAGGCAAAAGCAGGCTCTGCGATTCCGCCGCTTGGCCGGGTGACTGCCTGAATCGCGGAAGAACCACAAGAAAGAAATAAATATAAATAAAGAGTATTCCTAGCCAGACGAGCAGCTCTACGGCGCGCGCGCCCGCCGACCGTTAACGGCTCCGGACAGCAGGGGGCGCGCGGC
>PTEX01000035.1:3563807-3604335 GCA_003342815.1 Eudromia elegans | reverse complement strand
CGCTGCGCGCATGCGCGCTGGGGGCCGGCGGCGGCGGCGCCTCGTAACGGCCGCCGGGCGGAGGTGGCGGGGGACGCGACGCGCCTGCGCGCCTGGTGGCTGCCGCCTCCGCAGCGCGGGAGGAGGAGGTGGGGGGGACAGCACCGGATCCTCCGCCCCACGCTTCCCCCCGCGCCGCCCGCACTTGGGACACCGAGGCCGAAGAGGAAGCGGCCGTTGGAGGTTTGTCTGCGGCGATGGCGGCGGCGCTCGCCGGGCCCGCCCGCGGGACCCTTTCCCGTCGCGGCCTGCGAGGGCGGTCCGGCCCTGGTCGCGCAGCGGTCTCGTCCCGCGGGGTCTCCGCGCCCGTCGTGTCCTCCCCCTCCCCGGTACGGGGACGGCGGCCAGGCCGTTGCGGAGAGCCTGGCCCAGGGAGGGGAGTGCGTCGGGCGGGCCCGGACCCGACTTGGCCCTTCGCGGCTGCCCCGCTGTCCTTCCCTCTCTTTGGGTTGTTCGGGGAGCATCTTGAGTGAAAAGAGGAGGGAAGTGGAGAAATGGAGGGACGCAGCGCGCACCTGGTGCCGGGAAGGGGAAGTGGGTTGTAACGTGCACGTCTCTGGCGATGTCCCAAGGACGGATGGGATAGAGTCGTCCAGGAGAGCGGCAGTGGGCACTGCTGCTGCATAGAGGTGACCCCCGTTTCTTGCCCGTGTGTCTGAGATGCCCCCGCTAGCGCCTGTAGTAACCGAGCAGGGCAAGGGGGTTCAGGGTGCAGCGATTTGAAGGTGACGGGACGTGTGTAGTAGAGAGTGTGAGATAGCTTTGAAATCAAACACAGGCATAAGACTTTCCAATATTTAGTATTTGTGTTACTAAAACACAAACTAGAGGGCATAGATACCTGCTGCTTTTGAAATAACTTTAGTTATGATTTAAAAGTAGATTTGGATAGAGTTTACACCGTAAAATACAGCATTTAGCACCTATATTTTTAGATGTTTCCCTGCAAAGCTATGACTTTTTTCTTATCTTCCCACCACTACTTCATGAGCACAGTGGACCTTATTGATATTTCCCCCCATCCCTTCACTTGTCAGTTAGTTTCAGCAACCCCAGTGCCAGTCCACAGTGGAAATCTCTGTGAGTGGCTGAAGTTCACTAAGGATTATTTCCTCTCAAATTTTAAGATGATGCAGTGTGGAGATTTTCAGTGTTTGAGATACTTGGGTATATCATGTGACCTTGTGATCTGGGCATAGGTGTTGTACCTTGCATGATTTTTTTGCATGTGAAAAAAAGGCATAGTTATACAAGGTGTTGGTGATGAGTGAGAAGAAAACTTTACTGCTTATTTAGTCAATATTTCCTGCCTAAATTTTTGACTTTTTTTTGAGGCATTTTTTTGTCTCATGTCTCATCCTGAATTTAGTAGCTGTTCCATTTTGAGAATAAATGGATGTGAATGAGGCGCCCATTATGTGAGTCTAACCTTTCAGGAAGCAATTTATGATTACTTAAGCTACACTAATTATTAGCGCAATTTCTTAATTTAGAGATGCTTGAATTTGTAGTTTAAATATTCGCTATGAAAGTGTGATGACATTCAACTCAAATTTACAAGTGTACATGACTGCCTTGAAGTTGTTAAAGGAAAAGGATTGGCTCTATTAATCTTCTAGAGTTCRGTGAAAACACACTTGTTTTCTATTTTCATCGTATATGGCTGGACCTTGCTGCATACAGCCATGGCTCATTTTCTTGCAAGGTTTACTAATACAGGACAAACCTTTCTACAGTGCAGAAGTACTCTTGGGGATGGAAAGTGTACCTATGCTCYCCTTAGAGGGCCAGGTGCCAGATGGGGTTGTTGATTTATATCTTGCTGATTTTATTTCTGGGCAGATTTTCCCATTAATGTATAATTTCCTCTAGGGGAAGAAAAACAGGAAGAAACAGGTACTGAGGAGTGTGCTCTGACCAGCATGTTATTAATCTGGAGTKTGACACTTGCAGTCTTTAGTTTCTGTCTAGTTTCAGAGAACACACCTATCTTGAAGTTCTGACTCCTGTCCCAAGGAAAATATGCATCAAAAATGTCCTGCATGCAATGAAAAGTAATTTTCAAGATAAAAACAACCTAGGAATAAAACTGTCCTTTCTGAGTTTTATTTGATATTTCATGTCATTGTTTTATCAGATATAATTTCCCTGATATACTTAAGTTTCTGGATTCCAGTGCTGTCAGTGACTGCTTTGATGGCTTCAAGAAGAAAGGAAAACTTCCAAGTCTGAAACTGCTCATCAATTGCCTATTCCTTTTTCACTACCAAGGAGACAAATCTGATAGATTACTAGAGCTTCCAACTCCTTTTTCTCATTCGTTTTGCATCTTTGAGATCTGTTAGATAGGTCTACTAATTTAAATAACTACTTTTATTTGTTCTTAAACAACTGTGCCATGAGTTTGTACTTGCATTTTGAAACATATTGGTATGTAATTCAGCATAGCTTTAAGAGTAAATATCTACTTTCGTTGACAACTGAGAGGTCACTGTCTCTACACACTTCATTGCTCGTGTAGTTTGGCATGTGGTTGTTCAGTTCTTAATTCTGACATTATGTTAAAAATAATGACTCACTACTTTAGACATGTTTTTACTTGTGATTTGTATGAAGCTCCACTTGGATGGGAACTAGAATTTGACTAAAAGTGCACAAAAGTAGCATTTAGAATGTTTCATTAGTTAAAGGTTGCTTAAATGAGCTGGATGTCCAGGTGAATAAGTGCCCTTCTCCCTTCCTTCTCCTTTCAACATAGTTTAGTGAAGTGTTAATTGTAGTTAAGTTAGTTTCAGAAGTGCTTAGATGGTTGAAGATCGGAAACTGCCCGTGGAACTCTAATACATCTTTGTGTCCCAGAATTTTACTTTGTTAGACATCTCATCTGACTGACTTAGTGTGCTCTTTAGAGGAACTTTTCCTAGTATCTTTTCCTAGTTTTGTTTTCCTAGTATCAAAACATCTAAGGAAATGCACGGCTACACACCTCTCTGTTCTGCCCTTTTTATTAGGTGGAAAAGAGAAGTAAATTTCTTGTTTAAAACACACAAAAAAATAACGCCAGTTCAACTAAATGTTGTTATATATAGTGTTTTTCATTTTTCTCTGCTATCCAGATGAGAAAGATTTTTTTTTTTTTTTTTTTTCACAACATAAATTGAAATACTGTACTACATACATGGAAGCATTAGTGCTATATATATTTCTTTTTATAGAGTTATATCTGTTTATGAGTCTTTGCCTGACCTTAGAAGATAAACGGATTCAAGGAAAGCAATTAATAGCACTGTCCCATAGCTCATTAACATTTGATGATTGATTTTTGGAATGACCTATTTCAGATTGGAACTACATGTGCTAGCACTAGAGCTACCTCAATAAAATAACTATAAGGAATAATTACAAAATACACCCTCCACCCTCTTACCTACTTGTTGCTTGGAGAACTCTGGGGAGATACTTTGGAGCACTGGTTAGCATTTTGTTTCAGTTTTCAATCCAGTGCTGCTGTGGCCTTTCAGCTAACATGTACCAGCCCTAGTTCTGCCAGGTGTCTTTCAAGAAGTTGCTCCGAACAAGGTGGCCAAAGAGGTGGATCCTTCCAGTGGCACAGTACTGAGGGAAAAGTCTCCTTCATAGAACTTGTATTCAAAGAAGTATTTTTACTCTTAGCATCTTATACCCAACTGAAATTCTAACTTTGGCCRTGTATATCTTTTCATCCATAAATAACAAATGGCTACTTGGATGTAGTTGTCAGAACTGCAGAAGTTTGATCTTCAARTTTGATCTTAAAGATTGTAACACTGTCAGTGCTTTTCTTTTCCAGTGAGCTGAGGTCGAAGTGCTGTATGTCAACTAAGCATCAGTGCAGTGGGTGACCTTAGGCCAGGGACTGGTGCTGACTGCGCCTTATGCAGTTTTGCTGTAGCAAGAGTGAGGTTTTAGACAAATGGCTTCTTATTTCAGTGGATCTGTTTTTCAGGCTCTAAGGACATCACCTTGACAAGTTGTCTTGAACTCTTCAGGGAGAGGTAGGAGAGAGACATATAGTTTGGGATGACTTTGCCTCCACGAAATGATACTATATCACTTCTCTTTGTCAAATGATTATAGAAATGACAGTCATTTTAGAACAAAAATCAGAGATCACTGACAAATTATCCTTCTAGGAAAATTTAGTATTGTTCTTCTAAAAGAAAGCAGGATGGGACTCCTGGCTTCAGGTGACAGATAYGACAGTTTATGTTCCTCAGCAAACAATTAGTCCTGCCAGCAAAACGCAGCATAGCTGTGGAAAACAAGATCTGTATACTTAATGTGTACCTAGGACCTTCCCAGGGCACAGCGCGGAAAAGACACTCTTTCCGATCAACTGTAAGCCAAGGAGAGCAGCTCTGTGAATGCACAGTTCAAAGGTGGTTCACATCCACATAAATGTTCTGCAACAAGACTCCTGTCATCCCCTCAGTCTCTTCCCTCACTGAGGGTCATGCTCAAATGTTCCAGATATTTATAGTAATTAATTTCACAGTTTCAGTCTGTTGGCTTCTGTTGGACAGGTCCACTTTTTCAGTTGCCCACTGTCAGCCTCATGTTGCCAAAGCTGTCTTTGCTCTTACTAGCAGGTGTGTATCAGTTTCTCCATGGAATCTCTTAGTTCTGTTAACCAATGACTAAAACTGTAAGCTCAAGTGTTTTTTTTTTTTTCTCCTATTTCTAAATATTTGTATTCTTTAAAAATACATCAGAATATGAAGTAATGATATCAATGACTTGTTAAATTTTCCAGGGCTTTAAAAAATTTAAGTTCTGTCTGAATAAGGCATAGTCCACCAGTTTGTATACTTAAAACTGTACTGCAAGCCAGGAAAAACAATGTTGTGGATAGGTCCTGGATACCAGCAGAGCCATGAGCTATTTATTTCTATGGAGCTAACGCACTTAGGAAGTCTGTGTGTCTTTCTAGCCATTTAAGGTTCAGTGCAAAATCTGTCAATGGATTAGGTTGCATGTTAAGCTGCTATCAGATGACCAGGATAGCAGTCAGTGAGATAGAGATTGGGTACGTATCAATTTGGTGAAAAGAAGCTGTGACTTGAAGAAAAATGTCATTGCTTTAGTAAGCCAGTTCCTTGATGTACTTCTGCTTTTGACAGTTGCAGCTCAAAGGTCTGTTTGAGGGCAGGAATTGCATGGTAATGGAAGTTACTACAGGAGATAGTAGTTTCTTCTCTTTCTTCTTCCCCACTCAAAACATTAACAATTCCCCTCCCCGCTCCCTCTTCTTAATTAACAGGCTTCACTAGAACAAGCTGGACACTGGATTTCATGATTTTGATTGTTCTTCAGTTAAACAACCAGTGAAAACTTAAGTGCTTGACTCTGTGTGTGTGTGTGTGTATTTCATCACTGAAAACGAATTAGATCATAGAATCATAGAATGCTTAAGGTTGGAAGGGACCTCTGGAGGTCATCTAGTCCAACCCCCCTGCACATGCAGGGTCACCTAGAGCACGTGGCACAGGGTGGCATCCAGGCAGGTTTGGAAGATCTCCAGAGAAGGAGACTCCACCACCTCTCTGGGCAACCTGTTCCAGTGCTCTGTCACCCTCACTGTTAAGAAAGATCAATGACACTAAATTAGTAGTAATTAAAACAGCATTAATTAAGCATATCTGCTTTAAGTGAGTGAATTTGAGAACTATCTCTTATTTGTGTTAAAGTCAGCGCTCTGCTGAAATAGTAGTACTGGTGGATATTTCTAGAGTGTTCAACTTGTACTAAATCATCTAATTTTGCCTGGAATTTAAAATATGTCATTTCAAATAAGATTTCTGTGTTCTTCATGAACTACTGACAGTGACTTAGCTGTTAGATACTCTCTGTCTCTTGTTCTTAAATTTGGGAATGGGCAAGGATAGTGCAATATTAGATGTAGTTCTCTGTCTTTTATGATAATGATTTTACTGTGAAAACTTTCCCATTCTTAATGATGTCTCTGTTTGCATGGAAGATGAGATAAAATCTGAACCCTTTTCAAGAATGGGAATTTCTAACCAAGAAAATAGGCTTTGGTAGGTTGTGGTCACTTTATAACCACTTTATAAGTATTCTGAATGCTGCTATTCTACCACCTCCTATATTGTTGTTATTTTATTTTTCTGCTGTCTATAATGGTAGCATGTGTCTGACTGTATGGAAATACCTTGGAACAAAGGAGAAAATGGAATGTTACTAGATAAAGCCCATCTGGAGAAAGCAGATGAAACAAAGCTTATTTGCTTTGAGAAAAAAAAAAAAAAAAAAAGTAGGTTGTTGAGTTTTTTAATCCTTAGCTTAGGTTCTGCTTGCTCTATAGTAAAATACCAGGCTAATAGGTGGACTAAGTGGGTTTATGGAAATGTTGAGAATTGAGCTAGAAAGTCATGGACTGTGAGGAAACTACATCTATTCTCAGAAGACCTTGTATTGATAACCTTAAGGAGACAGTAGTGTATGGGCAGTAAAAGAGCTAYTTAATATGGGAATGAGGGAAAGCTGTGGCTATCTAACCAGTGATTAAAGGAAATATACAGGGGAATGACGTAGGGAAAAAAACAGGTAGTTCTTGTAATAGGAATAAAGTCTTTTCAAACCTTGTTTGAAATCTTCAGAGTTAGAGGCTTTGAAGGCAGAAAAAAGAATTTGAATTCATGGATCTAGGCATTGATGAGAATGTATGTACAAGCTCTTCCGCTTTGTACTTCTTTGGGATATTTTTTCTCCTCAAGGATTTGTGTACCTGTAGTTAAGTTGCTACACAGAAATAATCCCTTTGGGCAATCACTTTGAAAAAGGGAACTATAAAAGAGAGGAAGTATTTTTGAGTCAGTACTAATGTGCAAACCAATGTTATTTTCCAGCTTTCAGTCACTTGAGTGCAGCCACTGAYCACGAGATGTTACCACGAAATCTACCTCACACTTGGCTTTTGCTCATCCACTTGCTGCATCATTGGGAGGCTCAACAGGAACTGAGCAGGCACTCGTGAAAGTCGCTGGGCAGACTCTGATGTCACGTCAAAGCATGATGACCTAACRGGAGGTCAAAGTCCAAAACATTGATTCAGCAGTGCAGGATAAACTACCTTTTATTATCAGTATCGCTTCTGAAGGCTACAGACCTCCTGCCATTTCTTCCCTGGTTGCGTCAGAAACATTCAGCTGATCTTTTTCTGGCAGCAGGATCCTGACTTTTTTTCTCTGGTCCTGGAGACATTAATGGAATACAGTCATGTCTACCCAGGACGAGAGGCAGATAAATACAGAGTATGCTGTATCCTTGCTGGAGCAGTTAAAGTCGTTTTATGAACAGCAGTTACTAACTGACATAGTATTGATTGTTGAGGGCACTGAATTCCCTTGTCATAAGATGGTCCTTGCAACATGTAGCTCCTATTTCAGGTAAGTGTTCAAAGCAGGATTTGTTAATTGAAATAAACTATGATAACTGTTTTTGTGTGTAATATTAGATTAACAGTTAATGTATTGCAGAGCATTTTAAAGAGCAATGAAACAAGTAATAAAAATCTAAATAACATTAATAGCAAACATCAAAAGAGCAGAATTCTCAAGCATCTTGTGACTTTGGATAAATATTATAGTTTTCTACAAAAGTACAGAAAGAAACCACATGACTGTTTTCTTTAGGGGAGCTAATTGAGTCTGAATAACATTAAA
Source organism: Eudromia elegans (assembly GCA_003342815.1). Taxonomy (NCBI): domain Eukaryota; kingdom Metazoa; phylum Chordata; class Aves; order Tinamiformes; family Tinamidae; genus Eudromia; species Eudromia elegans. The sequence continues at coordinate 3,596,575 of PTEX01000035.1, read as the reverse complement.
TTTCTACTTCAGATTTTTCTTGTTTTTCTAGATGAAATGMATCTTTAAATTCTTGATCTTCTTACTTGGCTATGGGAGTTCCATTGTGATTGCTTTATCTGAAGTGTTTTAGCTAAAAGTAGGGATTACTGCAAATTCTTGTCTTTCTATTCTGAATCATCTGTTTTTCGGCATTCAACTGAGAAGCCAGAAAATATGCTCTTGCCTGAAAGTCTTGCTGCAATGCAACAGTGCTGTTTTTCTTTTTCCCTTGAGATGCTATTGCAATTTTTAATTCTTTAGCTTCTATTTTCCCCAGTGTCCTGTTTTTTTTTCTTCCAAAGATGTTGTTAATGAGCTCTATTCAGTGCTCCTGCTTTTTGCAGATAACTTCATAAAAAGTCCTAGAAAATGAGACATCATGGATTTTCTGCAGTGATTAATCATTTTGGTTAGCATCACAAGATAATCTGCTTCCGGGGAAGCAAGTTTAAAGGCCTGAAACTAGCCTTGGTGACATCTACCAGTGCCTTGTGAATTATACCTTTTCTTTCCAAAAGAGGGTTTGCAAATTCTGTTACCTTGCTGAGATGACCTCTCCATGCAGAATGCTGTTTCAAAGGGTCTTCTATATTTTGTCTACTTGTGTTATTCTCTAACTCTTAATKCAAAAAAGTATTCAAAGGTTAATATTTCCACGGAAGTATTTATCGCTGCTTGTTTCTATCTTCATCTTTTTTTAATCTCAGATRAATATGGAACAATTTTTAGCAACAAAGACCATGTGATCAGTAGACAGTGATTATTGTTGGTGGCTTTCTGCAGATGCCTCAGTTTCAGCATTCTGTGCAGCATCAGCCACTGGAAATGTGATCAGACCAATGTGGGTGGCTAGTCATAAAGCTGGGAGCTGTCATGAGTCCATGCAGTGTGTGCTGCATTAGAATATGCAGTCAAATCTCCTATGTATTTATTATTTACGGAATGGAGTTCTGGCACTGCTTAAAAGGAGTATCAAGCTTGTGGTTTTGACRTGTTCTGTTTTTCTTCCCTGTTTTGGTTTACAAAAAAGATGTTCAGTTTCCTAAATTTAGCTTTATTRTGCAAAATTGATAGCATTGAAGGAGGCTTTGGAGGGGGAGGGAATGTCTCCTAGACTGCTCCAGCATTTTGTGTGGCTCTGGGCAGCTCACCTCTTCTCTCTGTGCTTGTGCACTGTCCTTGCAGCCGCTGAGCTCTGGCATGGGCTGCTCAGCCCTGAGCAAGTGTGTGCGGCAGCCAGGCGCTCTGGCACCGCCCTCTGGCTCTCCAGCTGCTCGGGCTGTCCTGCTGACTTTCAAAAGGTAGCCTGGCAAGGGGAGACAAGGAACTCCCTTGGCTGGTCAGTGACTCCTCCTAGGATGCCCTCGCCCTGAGGAAAAGGGCTGGAGAGAATGCTGAGAGCTAGGGTGCTGCTCCTGGCTGTGGCATCAGAAACTTCATGGCATATCTTGGGAGCGCGTGCTAGAGCCCAGTCTCCTATGTAATTAGAGGCAGAACTACCGACAACACCCTTCAAATCCCTTTCAACTTCTCTGTCATGGGTTTCCTTAAAAAAAAATCAATGCAAATATTAAATTTGAATGCATGTAAAACTCTAAAATGAATTTCACACATTTAAAAGAAAATATCACATCACCCAATTTACAGTATCAGGATCCAGTTCCTAATTGTGATCAGAAAGCAGAATGAATGATAAGTTTAAGTTTCCAAAGCATCACAAAAAAAGCAAACTCTTTTTAAGGTTGCTTTTCTGTTTTTCAGAAAAATATAATAGGGATGCCTCAGGGTTCTTTCAGAACAATTCTGATATATTTCTTTTCTGACAATGATTTTGTATAGAAGCTTGAAAATTGCTGCRTTGTGTGAACAACGATGTAGAAGAAATGCTTGCTGGAGTGCTAGTGCTTGTGCCTCTTTCTGGGCAGACTCTTGTGTTTGCTGCGAGCTRCCTTTTGATATGCAACCAAAGGTTTAGTTTTAAATCTGCTACTTTTGTTTGAGAATCTAAGATCTGTCTGCATATGTCTAAGCACTATTTTCTGGAGGATGTTTCTTTCCTCATATCCTTACCTAACATAGCAAAGTTTGAAATTTCCATCATTACAGTTCTCTGATTAATACAGGATAGCGTGCATAAATGGGAAATAGTGAAAACACTGGCATTTTTTGAGTGTTCTGTACTAGTGCATTTTCAAATGCTAAATGGAAGCCTAAGGTGAATGAATACTGCACTCTGTAAATAGCCAAGCAAAAAAGAATATTTATCTTCTAGASGGATATCACTAAAGACTTATCTTCTGTGGTAAAGGAACTATTTAAGACCAAAGTGTTTATTATTAGTCCTTGTCTTAATATGTTCATTTCTCCTTAGAGCCATGTTCATGAGCGGGCTAAGTGAAAGCAAACAGACACATGTCCATCTGAGGAATGTGGATGCAGCCACTTTACAAATTATAATAACTTATGCATACACGGGTAACTTGGCAATAAGCGACAGCACAGTAGAACAGCTTTATGAAACTGCCTGCTTCTTACAGGTAGGAATGATTATTTTGAGTATGAAATATCCAYTTCTAATCTCTAATGATCATTTGATTTCTTTTAGTCATCCCTTTTAGTTTAGTTGTTTCAAAATATTCTTGTTCAGTTTTCACTCCCTTGGCAGATGTATAGCGCACATTTGTTCCTCCTGTCCATGTGTCCGACTTCCTGTGGAAGGTCCCTTTGGAGGGTGGAAGGGAAAACRCTGTACTTATAACATGGGACATCATCATGAGTTGTGTTTAATCTGTTGGAATYAGTTTAAGTGTAGTATTCTGAGCTTAAACTCAGTTGTGTAAGTACAGGTAACTTTACTGGTAAATGAGGGCTAGATTCTATGCAGTAATACTTTTTTTTTTTTTTTCTTTCTGCTATAGGTAGATGATGTGCTACAGCGATGTAGAGAATACTTAATTAAAAAAATTAATGCAGAAAATTGTGTACGTCTGTTAAGTTTTGCTGATCTCTTCAGTTGTGAGGAGTTGAAACAGAGYGCAAAAAGAATGGTGGAGCACAAGTTCACGGCTGTGTACCACCAGGAGGCTTTCATGCAGCTCTCCCATGATCTGCTCATAGATATTCTAAGCAGTGACAATTTAAATGTGGAGAAGGAGGAGACAGTTCGCGAAGCCGCTATGCTGTGGCTGGAATACAACACGGAATCGCGGTCGCAATATTTGTCCTCAGTTCTTAGCCAAATCCGGATCGATGCCCTTTCGGAAGTGACGCAGAGAGCCTGGTTTCAGGGCTTACCACCCAATGATAAATCAGTGGTGGTGCAAGGGCTGTACAAGTCAATGCCCAAGTTCTTTAAACCCAGGCTCGGCATGACTAAAGAGGAGATGATGATCTTCATTGAAGCTGCTGCTGAGAACCCCGGTAGTCTTTATTCTTCTGTCTGTTACAGCCCCCAGGCAGAAAAAGTTTACAAACTCTGCAACCCTCCTGCTGACTTGCATAAGGTTGGGACGCTTGTCACTCCGGACAACGATATCTATATTGCAGGAGGGCAAGTMCCTCTAAAAAACACAAAAACCAACCACAGCAAGAGCAGCAAGCTCCAGGCTGCCTTCAGAACTGTGAATTGCTTTTATTGGTTTGAYGCCCAGCAAAACACCTGGTTTCCCAAGACACCGATGCTGTTTGTTCGTGTGAAGCCGTCGCTGGTCTGCTGCGAAGGGTACATCTATGCAATCGGAGGGGACAGCGTGGGTGGGGAGCTCAACAGGAGGACTGTGGAAAGATACGACACAGAGAAGGAYGAGTGGAGCATGGTGAGCCCCTTGCCATGCGCATGGCAATGGAGCACTGCAGTGGCCGTTCACAACTGCATCTACGTCATGGCGCACAACCTGATGTACTGCTATTTTCCCAGGTCAGAYGCCTGGGTAGAAATGGCTATGAGACAAACAAGTAGGTGTTTTGCATCGGCTGCCGCCTTTGGCGATAAGATATTCTACATCGGAGGCTTGCACATCGCCAGCAATTCCGGAATCCGACTGCCAAGCAGTACTGTGGATGGGTCTTCCGTAACGGTGGAAATCTACGACGTGAATAAAAACGAGTGGCGGATGGCGGCAAACATCCCCGCCAAACGGTACTCGGACCCCTGCGTCAGAGCCGTCGTCATCTCTAACTCTTTGTGTGTCTTCATCCGAGAAACCCACATGAACGAGAGAGCCAAGTATGCCACGTACCAGTACGACCTGGAGCTCGACCGCTGGTTCCTCCGGCAGCACATCTCGGAACGCGTGCTCTGGGACCTGGGGAAGGACTTCCGCTGCACTGTGGGGAAGCTTTACCCGTCCTGCCTCGAGGAGTCCCCGTGGAAGCCTCCCACGTATCTCTTCTCGCCAGACGGGGCTGATGAATTCGAGCTGGATGGGGAGATGGTTACGTTGCCGCCCGTATAGCTCCCAAATTAGACTGCGCAACCAATTCTGTGCTCCATTACCCCAAAAGAAATGTTCCTGAAAGAACAGGTCTSGAAATAGAAATGTCAAGCCTGTCCTTCATGAGTTGTATTTTTATGCCCTCCCTACGTTGGCAGCCATTCAGTATAAATCAGTGAAATGAGCAGATACGCTTCCATAATCTAAAATACTATTATCTGATAATTGAGAAATGTATGTATATTACAAGCTTAAGCATCTGATTTGTCTGAAGAATTAATTTCTAGTTCTATAAAATATTGGCTCAGCAAATTAGCTTCAGAAAAGTAGTTACTGTTTCTAGGATGATATGTCACAACTGCTCTGAAAGTATCTTCCAGTTCTATCTGAACTCCTTCTGGACATCCTACTTAAGTGCTAGTTATGTAACTGTCAGTGTGGCCTAAGGAAGGGACTGTGCCGCACTTGATACTAATATCCACGTTGGTATAGTAATGCCATTAGAAGAAAAAGAATCAAATCCCATGGATCTACCTGTGGTAGGAAGGGTAGATCTTCCAGTGTATGGTAACATGCAGGGCACAATGACTGCAGGTTCAGTCAAGCTGTATTATTAGGTGCATGTGTTCTATTTTCACTAACTTATACCTGTCTGTTTAGAATACAGGTCTTCCAAGCAGCTGGTAGTTTACCAGGTGTGGACTTAAGTTGCTGGGCTCGCAATGGGAATTGTGAGCCCTCCTAGTGCGGGTCTCCGTGGAGCGTTCGTCGGGAACGGTCTCCACGCTCTGTATTACAGTAACATTGGCTCATGTATATTACTTCCTGCTGCTGATGTATTTTTCCATTGTAAAACAAAGTTTTAGTGTGAATTAACCAGGTCTTTATTTTCTGTTAATTTAATAACAAGCATTACTGTAGTGTGATTGTGTATAGACATCCCTTAGCTACGAGGTTTTTTACATCCTTGGGGGGGAGCAAACCGTTCAGGAATAGCCTGCGCCATGCGCGTGGGAGAGCAGYGGCCCAGTGCTGCTCCGGCATTAATCCCAGGAACCACTAGCAGTAGTGGGGCGCCGCCAACCTGACATGAACACAGGTGCTTCATGACAAACCTTACTAGCATGTTCAGCTGCATCATGTTCTGGCACTGTATTTTGAATGACATTAATTTATTAAAAAAAGACTGAATCCACTGCTGTTTTGGGTGTACTTTGTGGATGACATTGTTATGGTTGTAGCCAGGGGTGGTGGAAGATTCTCTAAGGTCACTCAGTGGCATGAGGTTGGAGACAGGTCTGTCTGCAGGTGCCCCCGAGCTGGTCGAGAAGGGAGGGTAGGAGTCAACGTGGGAGTGATGAAGGACTTGCTCCCAGGAGCCAGGCCCCTGTACTGTGATGCTGCTCAAGCATGGGCCTAATCCGCCTCTCTGGCATGCCAAGAGGAAAGATCATGGCAGGAAGTAAGAGGACAGATCTAGATCATGAGAAGTTTTCCAAATTTATTATTTGCTTCATCTTCCTGATAATTGGTTAAGTATCACAGGAAATACAAGTGGATTTTTCAAGGGGGAAGACACATTTTTGCTGTTGGCTGTGGSAAAGGGTGCTTAGATTAGCAACCTGCCCTATATAAAATGTCTGTCCTATTTTGGCATCTTGCAGTGAAAGGTTTCAGCATAATGAGGCAGTTCCACCTGAGGAAAAGGCCAACTACTCCTTTTCATGGGTGAATCACGTGCTTGCACTCACAGTGGTGTCGTGCTGCTTTTGACACCTGAGCTACTTCTCTAAGATGTGAGAAGGGACTCGGAGCCGGGTCAGGAAACTGCAAGTTGCCAGCCAGGGGAGCTGTAGATGTTGCAGTCCTGTGCCCTGGGATGTGGCACGTTAGTGGAGAAATGGCTCAACAGGGCTATGGGTTTATAGTGCAAGCTGGCAGAAACCACACACCTCACCTAAAAGGAGCTGTTGTGTTCTGGTAACTGCAGCCAGAGGGGCCAGCTGAGCTGAGCCGCATGAGCTGCCTGTACTGCAGCGCTCCAGGCAGCTCCCGAGTCCAGGTGTATGTGATCCACAGCCAAGGGCAGCGCCCGGGGGCTCTGCTCTTGAGGACTTCCAGCTTAAGTTGTGAAAGGAAGCAGTTGACTTAACCTTATTTTTGACAGGAAGTTATGCCTAAGATTTTCACCTAGAGCATTAGCTGTAGGTCATTAGCTGAACTGTAGGTCACTGTTGTCCCATTTAGGAGCATTATATACAATGCTGCTGGTTTGCATTTTAATACATTTTAGAACATTCTGTTAGGCTGCAAAAATCCATGTAGCACCTTTCTTCCTTCAGGTACTCGGTGTAATACAGAGAAGTAAGACATGAGACCAGTCCCAGCTCTGATGGTTCACCAGTTTTTTTTTGTTTTTGCTCTATCATCAGTTCCCTGGGGCCATTAACAATCACTGGAGTCAGTACTTAGTTCCCTRTATAAATGGGCACAGAAAGGCTGCAGGGGCAGCACTGCTGTGGGCCTGGAAATGGTCACTAAGAGCAGAATTAAAGATTTCTGTGGCAACAAGACCAGCTGAAAAGAAAAAGGAAGTTCTTAGTTTATAAGTAGAGCAAAGATGATTAAAGCAGTCACAGTTCTAAAATAGTATCTTAGGCTGAGGCTTCTGTCCAATGTTAGATGCCTGCTCAACAAGAGCTTGGCTTTGAAGTACAGTTAGGARCAAGTTTGAAGGCATTAACTTTGTTACCGCCTCGAGCGTTACCGTAAGTATGAAAGGTCAGTTTGCCTCTTTTTTGCTTGAAATAGTTCAAATGATCTCAGTTCCTTCCCCTAAACGAAAAGACTTGAGCCTCCCCTAACAATTTTCAGTACATTCACTTGTGCCTTTTTGCAGTGAAGGCTAAATTCCTCATGGCAAGTTTCACTTGTATTCCAAGGGGAATAAACAGAGCTAGGGCAGTGGTGTGTGTCAAGCTTTATGGAGATCACATAGAGAGATAATCTCKGGGAAGAACATTTTAGAAGTTTTTCTAAAAACCTGTTTTAAAGCACTACCTGGTACGTGACAACCTTTCTCCTTTCTCAAGGCTGCTGTTACGACATTCAGGCTCCTGGCACATTGTTCCTCAGCACTAACTGCACCTGCAGACAAACAACAGCACTGCTAAACGGGGTACCTGTACCGTGTGTTCCGCCCTCCTTTCCCATTTACACCTCCCTCTGCGTTGTTTATTTCTGGATCGGTGGTGGAGCCTGAAAGGAGGCTGGGACTGGCGTAGAAGAGGGGCTGGGCAAGGGTGAGATGGCAATAACKGTCTCTCTGTCTGCTTTTCTTCCATTGTCCCCCAAAGTGCATGTAAAATTGTCTAAAAATAGCTTAAGAGAGGCCYGTATGCCTTCTGAAGCGCCTCCAGCTGCACGAGGAGGGCTGCAGCTCCAGGCCGGGGAGGGGGGGCAGCCCAGGTGCTGCTGCTGGGGAGCGGCCCATACAGTAAATGCAGCCCACGGGACGTGCARAACGCCCCACGGAGGCTTCGTGATGAGATTCCCCTTGGCCCCTGCATGGCTGCAGTGTGCCCGCCACCACCCCGAGCACCTCGTACTGCAGCTGGGCAGTGCAAGGTGAGGCCCAGCAGTTAAGTATTTCAAGTCATGTACATGGTTATCAACAGCAGCAACAGCTACAAGTTTTGTCAGGCAGTATGTTAGAGCTCCCTTATTTTTTTGCTGCTTTCAGGGATGCCTCTGCTTTTAAAGCTCTCCCCGGTCTGTGAGTGCACTCTGCAGAGTGTTGGAGCAGAGAGGTGTGAGGTCAGTTGAATCTTCTGTCAGTACTTCTAGTTTGCTTCGTGCAACCTGCAAATGATTTTCCTCCCCACTTGGTTTTAAAAATAACCCCTCCYTTCAGACAGACTCCCATCCTTTCAGTCTATACCTATTCAATTCATTTTCTTCAAGCTTGCCTGGTCAAGAAAGCACTGCTGCTTTCTAGGGAATCCGCATTCAAACAAGGAAAGAGGATTCAGGAGGTGGCCTCTGCTGCTGCTGCTGAAGGAAACAGTAAACAGGCTTTTGTCAATACTAGTCAGCAGAGTCAGGCAGGAAAGTAACACAATTTTATTTTCCATCAGTTATTTCTGGAATGCAGGATTACAGCGGGAGCACTCTACGGTTAGGCACTGATTTCATTTTGAAGTGAAGTACTCAGCAAGCCAGCCCRACCGCCGAGGCCCATCACAGCTTAAGCTATCTCGCTACAGATGCTCTGCAGATGGGTCACGTCACTTCAGAGAGAATCAAGCAATCAGGATAAAATTAACCCTTTTAGGGACAMCGATAGAAGGAATACATCCACAGATTGCTCACAGGTCCAAACAGCACTGATCAGGTTTGGCAGGGACCACTCTCTGGGGTCACGAGCACAAACCTGTCAGAACTAACGTTCTGGGCGTGCTCTCTTTAAGCCAGTCTCTCTTCCACTATCGTATTCAAGAYTCACAAGCACCAGGCAGCAACTCCCCATAAATCTTTAATCACATTACAGTAACGCAGTGTCTCTGCCTTTAATGAGTAATTTCCATGCTGCCCGTTTAAATAAAGACTAAATACCTGCAAGAAAGCAAAATTACATCATGTAAATGACACAGTGCAAGTTTGTTTTCCAGAGTCTGCCAACATACTTGCATATGATTGAAATAATAAACAAATGCATATTTTTTTCTAATATAAGCTCTAATTCAGATTTGAATACTATACAAGCAAGTTAGTTTCTTCCTACTGGAAAGAGTGACTTACCAAATCATTCTCAGATAGTTATGGTGTCAAAATTATAGCAAGAATTTTAAAATAAATCTTTAGTGCAGAGCTCACTACTGCCAGATACATAGTAATTCCTGTATTCAGCATCCTGATTTGGATAAGGTGTCACCATCCACATTAACTGCATATTGTTTTGACTTTCAATCTAGTTCAAAATTATACATTTTTATTTAAAGTTCTTACTTATGCATGAGAAGGCTAGCACCCACTAAAGACTTACTAATTCACAATGAATAGTGCCCAATGGGGAATAATTTTCAGGGAAAAAAAGAGTTATACTACATGATCCACTKGTCATACATTTGCAAAAGCAACATTCAACATAGTGATTTTAAATGGCATACAGGTTTCAAAAAGACTGACCATGTACTACAAGCAGCTACCAGCATTAGAACCAGATACCTACAGTTTCTTCTAGTGGTATTAACTTCTTAAAACAAAACATCTATTTGATCAGACGGAGCTTTGAACAGGCTGGATGTATTTATTTTCAAGCAGCACAAGAGAAATCAAGTACATTACTTGCATGTTCATTTATCAAATAACAGTTTCTGTATTTAAAAAAAATGCATTTACACCTTCACTTTCACAATTAAATACTGCCACATTAGTTTCTCTGCTTGATAATAATTTCTGTGGAAATAGGAAGTTTGCTTAGGCAAAATATTAAATTACAAAGGTGCTTGAAACAGATGTACAAGGTCAAACAAGAGCAATTTATGAGAACACTGATCTAAAATGGATACTTGTGATGTATAAATTTGAGGAGAAAAATAACGGTGTCTGATGTGCACGAGAATTAAGGTTATRACATGAAAATGATTAACAAAAAAACGCTGAACCTTTTAGCTTTGGGGACCTGTATCTTGTATCCATGTACACCGAACAGGCTGGTCCCCAAACTCTGACATGTACAAAAAGCCAAAGATGATACTTTTCAATCCAGAAAAATCAGGGAAAAAGAAAAAAAAAAAAAAAGAAATAAAAAGAGGTGCTATTGTACAAACAGTGTCAGTTATAACCGTACAGTGACAGCCAGAAATTCCTTCGCCACGGGCATCACGAGTGAGGTGCAACACTAATCTCAACGCTTAGTCCCCAAAGGCAACGTCACCAGTTCATTTAGGAGCCTCTATTCCTCGCAAGGGTGGAACAGAAGTTTCCAAGGGCCTTTGGAATGGAAGTTCAATCTTTAAGGGTAAGTAACACTGCTTAGACTGGAAATTTAGGAACAGGGAGGAGAGGAGTAACGGGCATTCCTCTTGGATTAGTCTGGAGAGGTCAAATAAAGTGAGAAGTACGAGAGACTGATGAGCCCTGGTGTCGGCAGGGCCAAGGGCAGCCCCTTCACTTGGCCAGGATCACCCTAGGGAGCACCCGGCTGCACGGCGAGCTGACACCTCAGCCAGCCTGCCAGCACCACGCGCTCCTTCTTAGGAAGACAGAAAACAAACCCGCGCTCCCTGTTCTACCATTTGCTAAAGGCAGAAGGGAGGGAAACACCCTCACGGGGCTGCACTCGTCCGCCTCTGCAGCGGAGAGCAGCAATGAGACCGCGGGAAGCCCTGCCTGGCTTCCTGCCTCTCYGAACACGTGCAAACACCCCTGCAAGTCCCTGCTAGGGTACCTGGTAGGCAGGGACCCCAGCTGCCGGCCCAGCTCTGGGACTCACCACCACGGGCTCCGGAGCCCCGGCTGCCTCGCGTGCCTTGGGTTGCTGAGGTCAGTCTTTTAAGTGCTTAAATCCTCCAGGCTGCATCCAGGCTTCACTACAACATGAAGCCAGATCACCCAAAATCCAGCGGCAGACAACACAAAATAACCGTTCCGCAAAAGCAAGAGGTTACGTCCTCATCTGCAGGCTGGAGCAGGAGGCGCTCGGGTCGTCCCGACCGCCTGCGTCCCTATTCTGACTGCATCAGAGCTGCTCCTGCATATCGAGTATCTCCTAGTCTTAAAAAAGATATATATATATATATATATTTTTAAATGTCTATTACAGAGTTGTGGAATAGAACAGAAAAGAACATCAGGCATTTTAAAACATGCCCATATATTCACTGGGCCCAAAAGCAATAGTTACACTTCTACAGGTATGTTTTACTTGCAGTAAATGAGTAGCATTTTTTAGAGGCATTTTTGGCCCTTTCCCAGCAAAACTATCCAGAGTAGCAGTAGGCTTTCTGGTTTTCCATGGCTGTTCTATCTGTAACTTGCCCTAGAAAAAAAACAACAAAAGCTTCAAAGCAGATCTTGTGGTTTTGAATTCAAAATACATCTTCGAAGCAATAAAGCTGAAAATTAAGTTGCTGGATTTTAACTACTTGATACAAATTTCTTCTTTTCTATTAACTTGTCAAATGCACCTAAAGAAATCAGAAGTGAATTTCTTTAAGTTGCATTAGGATCTTCCTGGTTACCTCCTGTACAGCTGCTCTATTTTGTTTGAGGAATAGAAGAAATAACTATGACTTGAAACCTTGGCCCCAGAAAAGAGCATGGCAAAAAGCTGACAGATACCAAGGAGGCAATAAACCCAGAGTGTCTTTTACTGTATAAAGCAGGAACATTTGCTAATGTAATGTGGAAAGTAATAACAGCTACCACATGGGGATGTTAGAAGGCATAGATAGGAATATGCTTCAAGAAACAGGAAATCATCTGTTCAGAAGCAGGAAATATGGAATATGTATGGAATAGAACATACAAAGACACTGCACATGTGCACTTATATATGAAATACAGCATTATGCCACATCTTTTCTTATAAACTAATGTATTTCTTCACATATAGACGTGAACTGAGCTGCTCCTTCCCTAATGCAAAAAGATTTATCTGAATAGACCATTCCCTGAGTACACACAGAAAATCTATATGGAATCTATACAGCCAGTTTTCATTTGAAATAATTTTCATAACTTCACTGGCAATCAAAGTGTTCAAAATTTGTTACTGTGATAGTTTTAGGTAATTTTAATACTTTATATTCATATGCACGTAGCTACATTTATGGCGTAATTACATCCTCATAAATGATTCTATCCCAATTTGGGAGAGCTATTTTTTTTCTTTCTTTTCCTAAATACTTTTGGAAGAGATCTCTCTAACCAGAATCCTAYTCATGCCCCAGGGTAAAACACAGCTGAAACACAGGTAAAGGTAACAACAAGGCCTACTGCGTAACGTTGAGAAAAGAGTGATTTCACAATGATCACACAGATTTGCAGATACAGARCGCCAGAGAGAGATTAATCTAACAGTTGTACATGGCTACAGAGGGAGAAAAAAAASGTAAAATCTCAAGTTAGCCGGAGCGTCACTTTGCACCCTGCTAATTTTATTTTGCAGGTCAAAGCAAGACGGTTCCACCTGGCTTGGAGCCTTTTACATATCCCCCCCATAAGCTTTTTGCAGAGGTGCTCTCAAATCTAACCTGAAAGGGAAATCAGTATTCATACTCTGGTTATTTCTAACAAGTATGCACAAACATTTGGCTATCTGAGTTGAAAAATATAGCTAATTTACATAAATATCTTCAATATCCCAGAAAATGTACAAATCTGAGGTTAAACGCATGTGGCTTSCAACAAGCCCGCTTTGCTCGTGTCTTTATAAAGGCTCAGATTTAAAKAAAAGTAGTCATTTTAAGCCAATATGCTGCAAATGCCATCCCGTTGTGTGGAGACACTCACCATTTCTTCTACACCTCTAGTGAAACTGAGTGACACCCTTCCACATCTGTCTGCAAGCAACATGGACTTCGTTTTGGTCCTGGACTGTAAGTCTCCACTGCTACATTTTGAAGCAGTCTTTTTACAGCTTAGAGAAGCCACCACATCTGCAATATTCAGGAGCACCATGGTTTAGTCCCCAAGGTTTTGTGTTGACTGTGTAAAAGTGGAGAACCACGATGACATGGCTGATTTTGCACTCGTGAAGGCTCCTCCAACTGACTGACCTGCATTATAAAACAAGAGAAAGAGGATCAGATGTCGTACTATTGTCTTCTCATAGTGACGAGGCCTGAAAAGCAGCACAGTTTGTTGTCTACTTTGGGATTTTAAAATGCAAGTGCACAGTCTGGGTCACAAAACATTCAAAGCACTTGAACACAGGTGGTCAGCAGAAATGTTTTTTCCTAGGTTTTCCTTTGTCCACACACTGTAAACTTATGCTAGAAACGCTGGCCTAGCTGCTTCTCTTTCTACTGCCATGCAACATACATGGCCACAATCAGCAGCTTTGCCACTCAAAACACTGCTCTATTTTGTACATATGCTGCAGAGTATGCTTCATTAAAATGCAATATAGGTGAAATATGGGATGCTTCTACAAGAGAGGTAGTGCCTCGCTCTAAGCTGCCTTTCAATGCATTTCTTACCTACAGCTTTTCCCGTTTGCACCACGTTCCGGCTAGTGGAAACCATCACGTTCCCAATCTTCTTTCCGCGTTCACTATTTTGCACTGAGCTACATGAAAGAGACGTGGAACACTGTGAATCAGCTGACATATTATCTCTAAYTGCAAATCAATTATATGATTAGAAATATATATAAAATATATATAAAAATAATGCTAGCATAGGAATTGTATGCTCTTAACTACATATCCTGATTGCAGGACAAGGTATAGAATGAAGTCCATACAATTTTTATATTGGAAGTATGCATCTCATCCACACAGATCTGTTAAGCATAAAACATTTTTTTTTTTTAAATTTAAAAAAAAAAAAAATCAACAACAGCACTACTACCTCTTGTAAATGTTTACTAAAATGTATTAATCTCCTAAACTATGAAGTAAGATTTACAGAAACTTTGGAAAGTTTTAGTTTTGATACGTAAGTCTTAAAGGACAAATATGTGTTAATGAATAATCATCACTTATTTCTCTAAATAAGRTTTGCTTGGTATTTTGCTTTTAAAATGTAATTTTTGATCAAGTATAATTAATCTTTCATGCTTTAGTTAAAAGAAAAAGGGCAGACAAACACTACCATCACGGGGAAAGGACTTTACAAAAGCAATCAGCTCTATTTCCAAGTGATTGCATTTTTGCAATAGTCTCATTTAAGTTTAAATTATAATATTAAAATTTCAAACTCATTTCATACTCTGAAAACCTATTTATGTGAAACTCAGGAACACAACTATAGAAAAGCATGCCACATGCTCTTCTACCTCACAATTTTCTATGTTAACGTGTCGAATACTTTCAAAATCTTCAGTGTAGATTGAAAGCCGAAAGAAAAGAACACATCTCCAGAAACAAGCTCTGGTACAATTTGGAAAAAAAARGTAGTTTTGATGAGCATCTGACAGGCAGATTACTTCTGAGCAATAATATTTTTACAATAGTATCTTTAAGGTACAACTACTCATCTTTTCATATTTGTTTCATATTTGCTTAAAGTACCACTTTTTAAGTGGTACTTTTTAAAAGGGGTGAGGGGCTGCATTTTAGCCATCCCTGCATTTTGCAGATTATTAAATCTTTCTACAAAGGCTACAAACCACAGTAGCTCCTACCAGTATGCACCTTATTGAAGGCAATTACCTTGAAATAAATCTTGGCTTGTTTGCAACTCTCAAGCTCCATCACAGAAGTTTAACTTGCCACAGGTCAGCAGAAGCACCAAAAGATTCAGGGGGCTGAAGTCTGAACCTTTTCATTCCTCTGGCTGCCCTTTTCTGTATTTTAGCATGTGTTTTACCTCTACATATGCACAGAACCAGTCTGCTTAGATGTCCCCAATGAGCCAACTGTATCTGGATGACACCACCAAATCTCAACAAATCCAGTGACTTTTGTTAAAGAACAGTCAACATAGCTAGGTAAGAGAAAACAATCTATTTTGCTTGGTGATTGAACAAAAAGTTAATTGCAACTGCATGACTAGATTCTGGCTATAGTGATCTGTGCAGCTGTGAGAATAACAAGTGCCCCTGAAGCTCATTTTAGACCTGAACACGATAGGTAAGAACTGACACAACTTAAAAGTTTGGGGAGAGTTCAGTGCAGCAAGAACTTGTAGCAGATGCATTTCAATTTCTAAATTGAAGAGTTTGAGCCTCAGCTCAGCACACCCACCATGAACTCCAAGACAGAGTTCTAGTAAAAGATTGCTCTGAAGGAGAAAAAACAAACCAAASCCCCCAAACACTAATTTCTCCTAGTAACTGGACCCAAAGCCAACATGCAAAGAAACACTACTAAAAGCCGGAATTGCTTGGATTTATATGGGTTACTAACAGTTTAAAAGCCTTATAACTGCAGTGCAAAAATCAGTGTAGACTAAACAAAACTGTRTTAGCACTATTTTCCCCCTATTTCATGCAAACCAGCAGATCATTCATCTTTATATACAGTGAGGTTGTATAAGAGAACTTCAAATACAGTTTCATGTACATGGGCAATTCAAATTGTTACTTTCTTTAGATACCCATAGCCAGAGTTATACAGCTGCTTTTATATTTTTTTTTTTCAGTACATATTGAAATACTATATATACTTACTGTGACAATCTTAACTTAACATCTGACACGGAGTATTGTCCCTGGAATGGATGGCTGGAAGAGAGGAAAGAAACAAAAAAACCCACATTTATTTATTTTTCCAAGATGAATCCATAAGACAAGAACTGGACTCACTGGTTATATTCTTGACTGCTGTTAAAGAAAGAAAGCCTATCATAGATGTTAAGTCTATTACAGACTTATTACAGATGTTATTACATAATAGATCACTTTATATATATATAAATGTATCACTTTATAGTAGACTACATCCCATGTCTAGTCGCTCAAGCTTCTCATCTCCTAACTAGGGAGTTTTATGAAGAAAGCCACATCCCAGAGACAAAACAAGGTAAAGAGGGGAGAAACATCCTGCTTCTGTACTCAAAATCCTTTCAGCACAGGACTGAAAGGCCTCAGCCTCGAAGGCTTCCCAAAAGGGAAGGCTGGAAGGAGGAGCCTGACTCTGTGCAGACACTCTGTAGGCCGAGTGCTAAAAGCTGGCTCCTTACCTAGAATTTACCTCTGCGAGAGCTGGGTGCTTGTTGCTGTTCCATACTCTGTAGTTGTGGGTATTTTTCCAGGCTGCTACAAACGCYGTTCCAAAGTCTGACAGTGTCTTTTCATTGTCTGATAAAATAAAACAAAACAAAGAGTGAATCAGTGGCAATTTGTTAGAGAGGCAATATAAAGAAAAGAGAAGGGTTTTGTTCCCTTTAAACCTTTAAAGCCTTTAAAGTTTTCCAGGCTCTTGACAAATCAAAGTCAAGGTAAATTCCAGTATTATGAACCTGACACAAAAACATCTTCACTTTAAAAGCCCTCCCAAACTTTCATGGCCAAAACAAAACATACACACACACACACAAATCACAGGTACAATTACACAACTTATGTTGTCCTTTTGAGGCAGGGGCAGGGGAGAAGGGTGGTGTCTTTGTTTTTAAATCAGCTTTTCATAATGCATCTTTTTTTTCTTATTTTTCAATTCATTTACCAAGCTCTGAGGAGTACAACCAGCAAGYAGGAACAGAAACCCTTGCACTGCTCTTGGCCTGATGTGCTGGGCTTTGCTGCACTAGGCTGTTACCTACTCGTATTTAGCAAACCTCAGATCGATTCCAAAACTGAAGCATCAGCTACTGTAGAATAAACCTAAACATCCCCTTTAAAGTAAAATACATAAGAGCACAGGGAACCATTTTAGAACCAGGGCTACGCATCTTAAACCAGCATGAGCTTCAAGATTGTATTTCATACAGAGCACGTAATCATCTTTAAATAATTATGCTCTTCAACAACACTTAGTCCTTCTGGATCTTCAAGTGTAGTTCTCAGTCCCATGTTCTCTCACATACATTATGGCATGGGCACTGAATTAGGTAACAGTCAGTAAAAGCAAAAGAAGCATGAAGAAGATGAAGTTAAAAGGATCAGTGTGAGGCTAATGAAACATTTTCCAGAAACAAATCACTGATTCTTTTTTGTTACATTCATGCAGGAAAGACTGGAACACARGGAATTCCCTCTGAACAGAATTTCTGAGACAAAAATGTTTAAGCTCCAGAAGATAATTTATAAAGCCTATAGCTGGCACTTTTCAAGCCTATGCCTGGCACTTTTCACTTACTGAATTCCTATTTAAGGCTATGGCAGGGAGGGAGAAGAGATGGTCAGACTGCCAAGACTCTCCAAGGGCAGCCACTAACTTCACCCCTCCTTGGGTCCAGTTAGTTCCCTGGGCTGAACTTAAGGAGGCAACACAATCTGCAGAATATTCTAGGTTGGTAAAATCTCTCACTAGATGCATTTACAAGTTATTCTACTTATGAAGAAAGCTCAGCCAAATCAAGGAGATTTTGTTGTTTTTGGATATCCTTGTTATTCCTTGAGTTTATTTACTAAATTCTCACTTTGCAGCCTTAAATGCTATTTCTTTTTTGACCATCACCTTCTCTTTGGCAGGAGGCCAACACTTAATACACCCACGTTCACCTCAGCCCCTAGAGAGGACACGCAGGGTACCTGGTTGCAGCACAGCAGCGAGCAGCGCATGAAGATACGCAGTAAACTGAGCCCTGATCCACTCGTCTCCTCCTTCCCAACCAGTGCCGTCAAGAAAAACATCATCTCTGTTTTCAGTCACGTGCTTCACCAAGTAATCTGCAAACCTCAGGTCAGCCGTTGTAGGGTTCAGGATCTTCCGGAGTTCTGGATCATGGATTTGTACATGAGCATCTTCTATCTGTTTGAAATAATTCCAAGGGCAAAAGGAGATCCCAATGAAATTGCTTATACATATAACACCGTGTACTATTACTGTCTAAATCTAAACACACAGTAACAGCCAGTATCAAGAAGAAACAAATAACCAAATAAATCACGAGCAACTCATTCCCAGAATGACAGACAACTCTGATAAAACCAGAACCTGATGATCTTCCTGGCACAGAGTAAAAGCAGCTTATTTCACAATATTTGGCAGGGAAGCATGCAGTTCATATGCATGTTCTTTGTTTTTCTCTTTGATCACTGATAATTTAATTTAGCTGCTATGTTAAGTTGCTTACACATATTTAACTGTTATGTTACTGAATTCTTAAGATTTGTTTCACGGGGAAGTTGCTCCAAATTTGGGCATGAACCCGAAACACTACAGACGGACCCAAAACGCCACCCCTGCTTTGCTGCCCTCCCCTCTGGCTCGAGGGGTTCAGGTGCTTCGTACCTCCACGATGGCATCGCTCAGGTGCTTCTGCTGACGGAACAGGATGTTGGTGGCTCCAGCAACAAAGCCACGGACTGAGACGTCCGAGAGGAGGTGATGTTGCTGCAGTGCCATATAGGGCAAACACAGGTATCCCTAAAGTAAYGGATATTCGGAGGATTAACAAAAAGACAAAACATTGTCCACAYCCACAGTTTTGCATTACAGAAGTCAACACATTCCCATCCACAGTGAGGAACTCTGGTTACTATAATTTCAGCCATGATTAACTATTTCTTTGCTACATTACACCTACCAAATCTTCACCTAAGCTATGTTTTTCAAGACRCTGTGTAGCCTTTCAGTCCCAGGGCTGAAAATGAAATACAGGGCTAGCTGTCAAGAAGCAAACGTGTCCACAGAGGAGCAGAATAAGCAGTAGACAGTGAGCGTGAAGGTCTCAAGTCATTTTACAGACAAGATGCCCAGGGAGTATGCCAGGGAGAGATCTATCTCACTTTTTATTTGCATATCATGCTGGCTTTGGCAGAGCTGAGGTACGTCATGCAGAACAGCTACGGCAGCTTGCACAGCTGCCGCCCACATTCTGAAGATGGGGACCTGGAGGCTTCCAAGATAGCGGTGAGCATGAGAAAGCAGGAAAGCGAGCGAGGCAGTGCGCCTCTCAAGCACTGCATGCCTAGAAAGTAATCTGGTGTCCTATATTCCAATTAAAAATTAAAACAAACAAACAAAAAAAAAACAGGATAAAGGAAAGAGAGAAAAGGACAAAATAAAATAAGAAAGGAAAAAGACAGTAAGAGAAGAAAAATAGAAATAAGAAAACGAATAAAAGAGAAGAAATCCCACGTTTCAAGAGAATTTCTGTAAGGCTTTCACGTAAGTTATGCAAAGATCATTGAAAAGAAGCTACAGGTAATGTTTATTTCTTTTGCATTTAGAATCAACCCATCCATTGAGTTTAAAACTCAAATCTAATTCTGTTTCAACTGTGTAAAGCGCAATGCAGTTTATCCACCGGTACAAACCCRGACGGGCTAGTGGCAGACTGGAGAGCAGCAAAGAGCATGTGTACTTTATCACCCAGGACACGTTACTTGGAAACATATGGAGGAAAGGAGCACAACCGTTCCCCTTTGTTATATTAAACACAGGGAGAGCTTTCCAGATGACAAGTGCTTATCAGCTGGAAACAAACAGTCGGCCTCAAAAGAATAACGGCACTTGGAAACAGAACCGCCAGCCTAAAATAGAAAATATTCAGAAAAATCAGGCTTAGGAAGTCAGCAAAGAGAGGTCTAATTAAATTTTAGTCGAACTTTAGAAACRTTTTACTGTTTAAAATATCAAGGGTCAGTTCCCAATTCACATTTCTGTGTTGCTTTCTGCTCCTTTAAAAACAAAAAACCCACGGAGCTGGTACTAGAAAAACCCAAAATATCACAGCCTATTTTTCCTCACGCTCTGGTGTATTCGGATATATGCTGCCAACTGGCAAAATCTCATCCCATTCAAATTTGTCCTATATGTTATTCCTATCCAGCACTGCATAAAAGAGCCCAGAGATGAAAGCTCTAAACAGGATTTAAATTTCCTCTAGGCTGTTACATTTTAACTTGCAATCATATTTTCTCACAGCTTTGAGGTGTAAAGCGTTGTCTATTCTAATTTCCTTTGAGTTCATCCAATGTAAACTACCTTTGTGGAACAAAAGGCAAACATGCAGATGCTGTCAACTTCCATAACAACRGTTTACTTTTCCATTTTACAAGCTTAGCAGCAAATAAAATCGGCACTCTTAGCCTCCCCTCCATATCAGTTATTTCCCCCTTGCCTGCAATCTAGTATTTTAACAGAACTAAGCTAAATCCAACTTGCAGGCTGTTTTTCAGAGCAGAGAGAACATAAAGACACACAGTGGGCTGTAGGTCTTGGCTGGACGGGCATCTATAACGGTGGTTTAGGGCAACGTGGAGCAGATGGCCTCTCATCTGCTCATTCGGTCCCAATGCGTTGCTGTCAATGGAACCATCAAATACAAATGAACACAAATAACCATCTCCAAAAGGGAGGGACGCCCATCAGGTTGAAAGGTTGAACCTGAGTCTTCTACTTCTTGGTCAAACGTTACTATATCTGATGTTATTACGTCAAAACAAAGCATCGTATCACTCCTTTCAATGACACAACTATGGTTAGGAGAAGGCATTTGCCCTGGTTTTCACAGGCAGCACATACTACCTGAGCATGCCTATCAGGGGCCTTAGCGAAACTCTCTCAAGCCTGGAGTTCARTTTCCCTTCCGTGTAATCTTAGAGCTCAGCACCGCACACAGAGACAGAGCTGCAGATAACGAGGAAGTGTTAACAGACAAAGAAGAAAAGTTCCCTCCAGGCTTCGGTAGCAGCTCGGCCGCAGCTCACGGAATCTCAGTTAATAACATTCAGCAGCCTTCTTCGCAGGTACTCTGATCTGGCCTCATATAGATTAGATTACCAGTTCTTCAGAGTAGAAAGAAACAGCAGTTACCGATACCTACCACGCACTGCACATAGTGGATCTGCAGGTTAGAGTCGTGCAGAATTGCACGATAAACCTACRAGAGCAAAGCGAGCACTCGGCTGCTCTCTACCTCCCTAGCATCACGCAGACTTTACTCACATGAACACCGTAGTACCTGCAGCCCCTCCAGGGCTGGGTAGCCACAGCCACTTGTCACTTCTGTAAAAACAGAAGTCCTCCCGAGTCACCCGAAGGACCTGTTTACCTTTGTAAACACAGCGAGGGGCATGCCAAACGGGTCCTCCTCCAAGCCGGATACCAGGCCCGGGACAAGCACCGCGTGCCCCGTGTTTGCCTGGGGCTGCACAGTGATGGGGAGGCCTTCGGAGCGGGCACGTTCCTGCGGTCGGTTTGCAGCCGGGCCACGTGCTTTGTTTTCCCCTTCTCCTTTGGGATTAGACTCCTCCAAAATGCTAGGATCTAAGGTCTCCCAGTCACTTTCAGAAGACTCCGGAGAAGTGCGGAAAGGAACTTTCAAGCGCTGCACGGCACCGTTGGAGGGCTGAGCTCCATTGCAAGGCTTCTCCGACTGAGGAAAAGGCACATGGGCTTTGTGACCGTCCAGCGAATGCTCTCCTGCCATCTTTCTGCCTCCCTTTCCCATTCCCAAGTTTGCATTTGAAACATCATCAGCGGACACAGAAACATAATCATCTAACCGTGGAGCGGTTTCCTGCAAGCCAGCATCCTCTGAAATGCTCTTTCTTGGTCTATACTGCGAGCAGTCAGTAAGACCATGTTCAATCATACCTGGAAAGTGATATCACATGTGAATATCAGCACCTTAATGCAAACTAAAATGACTTTTCTTAAAGACAACAAAGAAAAYGCTCTCCTGTGCATATTAGAAATCACAGACTTCAGAACACTACTTTGAAAGTCAAACCTTCTCTCTAAAAGAATCTGCCCCAAATTGTTGCCTTGGGAAGAATGGTTAGGGTTTAAGAATGAGAGAGAGGAAGGTCTTTTTTTTTTTTTTTTTTTCTCTTTTATTTTTGTTTGTTTGAGGGGTATGTGTAGAGGAAATAAAGCTGTATTTTTAGTTTGTAGAAACTTGGCCAGAATTTATATCCAATGATTTAGTCAGGGTCCCATCTACATTATTAACAAGCAACATACAGAAGATCTAGTATCTCTGGTTAAACACAAAGATTAATCCATATAATGCAATAATAAACATTGAGAAATGTGCTCATACTACACAGACAAGAACACAAGTTAATCCCAGGCAATATAATAAACAGAACTGTCGCATGAATTGTTTTCCACATAAAACAGCACCGTCGGTCCCAGTCATGAACAGGAACCACATTAAGAAGAACTCCAGATGTTCCTCTTACCAGGAAAGAGTGACAGGACTGTCATTAGAGCTCCCACCAACCTATTCACCGGAGAAATGTAAAACAGCACCTGGTGGCAGGAGGATTWWAAAAAAAAAAAAAAAAAAAAAAAAGGGAGGGGAGGAGAGAATAAAAAAGTTTTTAAAAATCAAAATGATACCATGCATGTGACAGGTAAAGCGCATGCAAGGTGTCAAAAGCATTTTCTTTCTTTTTACATCTGTTCATCAACAACAGTTCCTGGAGCAGCTTTTAGAAGT
Organism: Eudromia elegans; assembly: GCA_003342815.1. Taxonomy (NCBI): domain Eukaryota; kingdom Metazoa; phylum Chordata; class Aves; order Tinamiformes; family Tinamidae; genus Eudromia; species Eudromia elegans. The sequence goes on along the minus strand of PTEX01000035.1, from coordinate 3,573,890 downwards.
AAATATTTAAATGTATATCCATATATAACTTGCTTGCAGTTGGATAACTCAATCCCATGCTGACTGGATCAACTTCCAGAGAAAAAAAAGATCTCACTGACTGATAGAGAAAGGGTGTTCCTGGAACCCTGCATATATCACTGCTTATTTTTTGTACTTTAAGGCTGTTTCTGTTGAAAGCCAGAAGCCAAAATATCACAGTCCAAAATTCTGAAAAATAAATAAATAAAGCACCTATGCAAAAAAACCTCTAAATATATTTATAACAAGTAAATTGCTGGAGAACAGGATAAATAGAGTATGCATTTATTAAAGATACCTTTCTAAGATTAAAAGGCTGATTGTATGGAAATAGAAAATAAAAAGACCAACGTCAACTTCAATAAGCACTTTGGGCATAACATGGAAAATTAGAATCTCCTTAATTATATTAGAGACACTGGGATTAGTAAATTATTTAGGAAGCCCAAAGTGGAATGACAAAGGCTAGCACTGAAAGCAGCAGCATGAGGTTCAACAAATCTAAATACTGGAGTCCCTCCAACAGCGACTTTCAGGAAAACAAACAAAAACCCCACTTGTTTTCCAATGCCATTTTAAAATCCTCAGTAGGATACCAGTGACAAATACGAGCACTGCAAGGAGTCAGCAATACAAAGGAACCCAAATGATCATACATAACGTGATGACTTCGCAGGTCCAGTTARGAGGAAAATAATAAAATTCAAAAATGCAAGTGTGTGGACTTGGAGTTAACAGAAGGCTCTGCTATGAGCTAGAGGGTCACTCGACAGAAGTGAGGAGCGACTCCTGATCCACCAGGATGCTCAAGTCCATGAGCCCCTGCGCTGAGGGGCTCAAGAGAGGGACAGTCCTACGGCACCACGCGATGTCTGCTGGAACCTCAGCTGGAAACAGAGTGCACCACGTACAGCGTCCGGTACAGTTTGTTTTGCTCTGTGTTCCAGAAAGGATGTGCTGCAGCAGCCACAGAAAAAGCCTATAGCATGATGAGAAAAACAGGCTGTTCACGTGAACAGAGCAATTTCCACTGACACCAGTGGGGGAGTGAAAAAAGTCTGGTTTGTTTTGAGAAGCTGTTGAATAAGTTACTGAAAAATACATGATGCAATAGCATGGAATTACAGCAGAAACCCCACAATATTCCTTTCAGTTTAAGATGCACTGATTATTTTATATTCCCAGCTAAAGTTACAGAAATAAACACGTTTATAAAGAATCTCCTTTCAAGCTTTCAAGCAGTCTCACTATGTTTGCTTTCCTATCCTGCATACTGAAGCGGAATGACTTTCTACACTTTTTTATTTCCACCGAGTGCCTCTGCCATCTTTCCATCTGTATGGTTACACATTTCTATAGCCCTGCCTATCTTCTTACAAGGTCTACAACATTTTCATCAGCAAATCGGGTGGTCCTGGCAGCAGAAGGCAAAATGATTGCTATATGGACGTGGTCTCTCAGATTAATAGCAGCTGAGASGTGAAAAAGAAGTTTCCTTTAGCCCGTGGAAAGCAAATTGCTAGGGATTAAAGCAAAATCAGTCTGTAGCATCCAGGCATTTTTCTGCTCAAAGACAACTGCCATTATTAACAGCTTCTTGCTTTTAAGGTCTTTGAACGTACAGATTTCTTAGACTTATTCGTAAACCTTAACATTTGTCAGAAAGCAGGAGGCAGCACCAGGAAACAGACTCTTCCTTTTGAAATCGCRAGTGTTCTCTCCCTGTCATGGCTCAGGGAAAAACAAAAGAAAACAAAAACCCAAAACAGGCTCACAGTTTTATTCAATAAAYACCCTGTTACTTTCAAACCAGATTCATATGTCAGAGTCACATGAACAGGCTTAGGAAAGCCTCTCTYCACTCTTCCTGTGCATTTACGTCTTGTGGTTTGTGCAGCTTCAGAAAGAATTGTAGCTCAGTTGAATATCTTGTTTACATATGACCAAGTGCCGAACTACCCTGATGCAGTTCTAGCACCGTAGGTTTATAGATAATAGCAATGTTCTACAAAAAAAAAACCCAAAAAAAACCTTACTAGATTTCTAGTTATGTTTAAAGTAGATTCCTGTTCGCATTATGCTCCTGTCTTTTTATAATACATAATGTTTATCCACTTAAACACATTTTACTTAGCTTTTACTTGGACAGTTATTAATAAGGCAGGAAGAGCATGTACAGAAGATGTGAGAACTAATTTATGTAAAAGCAAAACAGTTAATGACAGCATAGTTCCCAAATGTATATATGCATATAAAAGTACCTTAAAAATAATCCTTATTTTTCACTGCTATATTTTATCTGCTATCTTTCATATGAAAGATAACTAACAATTACTTTTCTATTTCAATTCTCTGCCTCACCCTGCAGAAGGTTACCTTTTTCTCTAGAAGAATCAATTTAAAAAGGATCAAGACCTGAAAAAGACAGAAATTAAAAACATGGAGAGTGAACCATTACCATTTATCAACAATACTGTACAAATTTACTCTTATTCACAGTTTAATACTGATTATTGATTTTGTTGGCTAACCTATCAAATACATTCAGCCAAGAGAAACTAGGGCCCTAATAGCCTTTCTGCACCTGAAGATTCAAATAGCATCTGTGGTGCAAAAGAAYGAACTGCACAAATGGGAATTGCATACTCTGAATCATACAAGGCTTATTTAGGAGTTAAGGACACACACTATCACTCTAGAGTCTCAAAAACGGTAACCTGTAAAAGAAGAGTGCCTCTATGGAAACACATACATGGATTCAGCAGATTGCCCAGAAGAGCAGACTGCCACTAAATTCACCTAATTTTAGACCTCTACAAATGGGAAACCTAGATCAGAGGCGCTTGTCCACGCTTTCTTTGCACGCAAACGGACAGACATTTCTAGGCTGCAACTGGGACGTCTGACACGAAGTGAAAATTTGTTCTATCCTCATGAATATCTACGGCGCATACGCAAATATACTGTTATCTCAGTTTCTCTATTTTGCTTTCTTGATATTTCAGTTAATAAAAAAAGATTCTAAATGTTGTTTTTAACTTAGCTTAGCATTTCAATAAGAAATTCAAGACTTTGCATTTCAATAGCTATCAAGAAAACATAGGGAAGCAAGGTCCCTCACCTGCTATGATGGCAGGAGCTGAAAAATTTACAAAACACAGGGAAAAGGGGATGTCGTGGCAGCCAGGACATTTGCAATATTTTCCTATCATGTTCCTCTGACAAGGAGCAGGAAATAAAGATAGAATTTGCACTTGGGGATATAATTTAAAAAAAAAAAAAGTCATAAAAAATAGAAGTCTCCAGAGAAACCAAGAAATGGACAGCTTTTTTATTCCCTCTGGAACTAGCCTTTCCTGAAGGTGTGTACACAACAAGGAAAGCGAAATCAGAAGCTTGTAACCAGAAATCCTAATGAAAAAGCATTTTATTCCACAAAATTTGTGCAAGGCATCATCAGGCTGTACTTTATAATTACAATACTGCCAGAAAACCATACCTTGTGTCTAAAGTGAAGAACAAGATCCCGAGGAGACAGACCTGAAATAACCAAAAGGAAGCCATTATTCCTTTGGCTAGCAGAGATTCCAAGCAGCAAATAAACTCTGCACTCTGTGAATCTAGTTATTTTGTTAGGAAAACTCMTACCAAACTCTCTCTTTTGAGCAGSAGTGAYAGTTAAAGCTACAAGGGAGGCAGTAATAATGTATGTAATCAGACTCTGTTACACCTGCTGGCTGYAGCACAGCATTATGAAAATTACTAAATCATACAGAATGCATTCAGAAAGCACTAGGAAAAGCTAGATGCATATGGAAGATTTCCCCAACCATAGGTACATGAAAGGTTGAACACCTCATTCCAATKAATTGTTTCACTTCAAAATTAAGAAAGTGCCATTTCTCAAAAGCAGCTGAGCACCCGCTTGTCAAGCTGTCAAACCAAAATGCAGCACAGCTCTCAACCTAGAACCAAGTGCTCTTACAGAAGGAACATAGCACYTACTTGACATTTATTTAAATTCATTAAGGAAGGAAAGCATAACAGAATACTGTGCAGGCACACAAACCTCTGTGCTTAATTTGTTGATGCATGGAAGAAAATTAACTCAAAACCCAAATGTGTTGGTTAGCATAACACTATCTCTGCTGCTTGTACAAAAATGTCACTTACCAAGGTAAACTTGTGACCCTTCCAACAAAGTTCCTCCCAGAGAGCTATTCATGTGCTCATAGAGTTCCTGTAAGAGTTAGAATAAAACAAAAAAAAACCAAAAAAAAACAAAAAAAACAAACAAACAAACAAAAAAAAGGGCATTACTGACATATGGTCATACAGAATTCCAAATAAATACAAACAGTTYATTTCAAGGATTTCATCAGTTTATTTCAGAAAGAAAGGAAAATTTTACTACAGGAGTTAATACAKATTCAAGAATGAGCATGATAGTCAATGTGCATTTTATTATAAAACAAAAAGTAAATCCTCTGTCAGATTTGGGTAGTTCATTTAGTTCTTGTAATTTATGAATTGAGTTAAATAGCAGAATCATCTATGAAAAATKGAGTGTCTAAGTAGTCACTCACTGAAAACATTAAAGTGTGTCGCTGTACACTGAAGGCTTTGCTCTRTCTGAACATGCTTAAACTTTACCTTCAGAATTGAAATTTGTGAGAAGTCTTTTTCTTCAAAATACGCATGTGTAATGAGTTGCAGTTTTGCCTGAAGTAACCCATACAGGGGCTTGGAGGTAAAAAAAGAAAAAAAAAACAGATTAAAAGCAAGCGAGAAAAATGTATTAAATAACCTACTTTGAATTTCAGTCATTCCTCATTCTTAGCTTGCAACATAGACATAGAGGTACAGCTCATTTTTAGGAGCAAAAGCTCTTGATTGTCARCTTGCATTTTCTCRTCTTCTGKGGTTATTTTAAAYGGTAACAATTCTGTCCTCTTTCCTKCCATTTGTACATACCATACCATCACTGCACATCTTTCTGGAAAAGTACTTTTCTGCCTAACATGCTGTTCATGCACTTACAGGAACGGTACTTAATTCAGCTTCAGGCACTGACAGAAGCTCTTTTACCTGCCTGGCAACTGGTAGCTCTTGCTAAATAGGTGTGTACATACAACATGTCCCCCTCAAAGGGTCAGCTATGCATGGACTATCTTTAAACCTCTTTGATGGTCATCAACGGCTACTTACTCCAACCAGTTATTACAACGACCAACCCTCCAAATCCTATTACATGAAATAMAGGACTTAAGAGTTAGCACTTATTAAGTTCTTACTATTTATTAGTATTAATTATTATTATTTAGTTATTACTTATTACTTATTTATTCCTTATTAACCAAATCCTTGGTATTAGTATTACTTATTAGTATTAAAAACTGTCAAAAATGCAGACATCTCAAGTCCTGACAACAGGGAGGCAATTTCACAATTACCGTTGAAGGATGCCAGTTCAAGGCAGCACACTATCTCCATGGCTTTCTAAATCACTTTCACTACAGTGTACATTCTGTTACACTTTACAATGATTTAAAAAAAAAAAAAAAAGTATTTAAAGACAAAAGTTTCCAAATAAGAAAACAAATCACTAAAATTTGTTCTTTAGATGTGGTTTGGGAGTTAAACAAACATTCTTACCAGCTGACTGAGAACACAGACACTTTTCTGTACCGTTTCTCGAGTGATGTCTGCTTGCCGGACTTTTAATGCCTAAGAAACAGAAGCATTAGAGTACTTTCACCAACCTCCAATTTCAAAAAGAATTCTTTCAAGKATCTAGTTATCACATAACCCTATTTGATTAAAAACCTAATGACTGACTGCCATCACTGGTGGAAAATCCAAGCCATGTAAGAGTATGYCCTGATCTAGCACAAATAGCCACAACACTGATTTGTCACAGTTATGCTCTCATCTCACAGCAAAACAGTTTGTTCACAGCAAAGATTCAAAGACGACTATGATGATATGCACAGAATCATTTAAAAGACATTAGGATAAAGCAATGACATTTTTAACTYGGGGTAACAGAGCAAAATAAAGGAGGTCTCAACATCTCACTTGATCTTCTATAACACTCTTTGTGCATATGGACCAGGCTCAAAAGCCTTTGCCTGGCTTGGTTAGTTTGCTTTATACTCAAARAATTTCATCTGCACAAGCAACTACTTTCTCAGACAGACCAAATGGTCCTAGCACTTAACAGCAMAGCTAGAAAAGGTAGGGACAGAAACACAGCCAAGTGATTCACTGAATCACTTGCTGTACAAAACAGCAAGAGTGCAGATGCAGCCCACACATCAAAAAGCCAGATGGAAAGAGCACTGGAGTTGTTATATAAAACACATTGTTTCATATTCTGCTTGTTGTAAACAGCTCAATTTAAAAATCTATTTATCTTCTCAATTGGTTAGTAGGCATAAACTGGAATTAAGAATACAATAAAACCATGTTAAAACAACTGTAGAGTTGAATATAACATAACTTTAATCACARAATACAGTACAGTGAAGACTGTCTGCAAATATAGTGAGGGAACCAAACTCAACACAAGAAACAGGAATATAAATCTTCATTTCTTAAATTTATTCTTGGAGCATAAATAGAAATTTGATGATATGATTAAGACTGAAAGAGAGAGTACATAGTTTGCATGYCCCAAATTTGTGACTTATCTAAACTGTAACCGGGCACAGAAAGGGCATATTTTTAAAGAAATCTGTAAAACTTTTTGATTGGAGTTGCACAGATGACAATGTCACTGTTACTTTTGAGGTACTCTAGCAGCTCAACTACAGTTTGTTCAAAGTGAGATCACATAGACAGGGTAGCTCCCCTCGCAATTTTTTATCATTACTGGGAAAAGCAGCTCTAGCAGCTACATATAGTGAAAGAGAAGACTCACACAGTCCACTTCAAAAATGTACTTTTAATAAAGGGGATACGTGAAAAGAAATCTCACAACGTTCACATGGCCAGATCCGAGAAAATACCCTAAAATCTTCACAGCCATGCAAGAGAGAAATTCAAATAGCTTCCACCCAAGGGACCYACTTTCCAGCAACAGGACTTGGCAGAGCTTGACAGATTGTCAGTTTAAGTTTTGCTATTTGGGGCTGATGCTTGTTGTCAAGAATCAAAACATATTTTGAAATCTTCAAGGCAATCAGCAAGGAACAAAATATGCCTGCTGATATTGGGAAAAAAAGTAGTTCTTGAGTTCTGTAGTTATCTACTGTGCAGTTATGATGGATTTTTTAAGGCGAGATAAAAATTCTGATCTTGCTGCCTGAATGTTGTATAACACAAGCCACGGAAGCTCCGGGTCTTCTGCACATCAAGCGTATCAATTCATTGACACAGCTTACAACTTGCAAAGTTACCTTGGCTTCAATCTGCCTATAGCAAGAGACACCATACACTGTGGTTCGATCCCCACATCTTGGTGGCAGGTGGAAAAACACTGTATCTATGAAGAAGAAAAAAATATTTCATAAGTCACTAACACAGGGAAATATTCAGTATTTTTATTTTCAGCACTATTTGCTTATAAAAGGTTTACTGCTGAACGTGCTGGGTACTTTTTTGAGTGCCAAAATTCATGTTAAAACAAGAGTCCTCTAGAAATATGTTCATCTAGAAATCTCCCAGAAATCTCTAAACCGAGTTCCCAAATTGTGAGATGCCTTAGGGAAGCAGCTCCAGCGCTGCTAATATGGATATTCTGACTGCAGCCCAAGTTTTAGCCTGACCAAACTCCTACGAGCCCATGGACAGATGCTCAGGAGAAGCTCTTGGCAGCTGAGGAGCATCTGTGAAAGTGCCATGTTTGCTGCCCCAGAGGCAGGGCTAGTGTTACAGAACCTGCAAGGTTGGGTGTCCAGAAGCAACGTGGTGCCACTAAGAGGGTAACTGCAATGGAGATATGAAAAATTCAGGGAGCAAATACATGGCCTGAAGGTATCAAGTTCCTGCTCCCATGGCCAAGGTGGGTATCCATGCACAGCGCTACTGCTCTACTGAATAGCACTTGGGAGCTTGGCTCTAACRCAGAACAGTTAGTTTTTCCATGCAATTGTGACATGCAAGAAGCAATCTCTACACAACATGACATGAGAAGGGTATTTTGATTCAAATTATAAGGCTTGATATAAAGATCAATACCTGCTGCTGCTGTAAAAAAGCTTTTAATTTGGAAACAAAGGAGATGCAAATACATTATGATTCTGTTTGCCATCCAAAACAAAGCAAATATACAACTAAAAGTTACAGTAACTAATTATATGAAGTGCATTTGCCAATTCCAAGCTCATGTTTATTCCTCCCTGTAAAACAAAGATTCAGAAAGTCAGAGTGACTCTTACTGCTGCTAGGAAAGGGATTATCTTGCTATGAATTCCTTACATCCAAATGTATCTTTGGAAGTTGAAGGACTAGAAAACGGAATACATGAAGTTAAAAAGCTTTATTAAAAATAGCATTATTTTTTTTCTATTTTGCTGTTTCATGTGGTTTCTTTCTTCACYGCTATGCAGAAAAAAAGTAATTATAAAACTGTAAAGGCAAATAAGCATGCTATCATAACRCACCAAACTGGTGTCAAATACAAAGAAAGCTCCAGTCCCCTTTATCCTCTTTTTCCTCAAAGATCTTCAAGGGCATTATCATCTATTATCATAATTTACTAGGAGCACTGGGCTTCAGCAGTGATCTTATCAGTAACCACAAGGCAAAACAATCCTTCTGTCTTTCCATCCTGCAGATCAGTGYGCTAAAGCTCCTGTTTTTGACCTTTATATTTACTTGTGTTCAACAAAGTCCATCCTACACAAGGATGAGAGCTCTACACGTCCTCGAAGGTCACTTCAACAATCACCAAGCTGGGGTGGGAAGAGATACCGTAATCGGTACATATGTTACAGAGATGAATGTTAGAATCTCATTTTCCCCCTTACCTCAAAACTGCATTAGGTTAAAACCTAAGAGGTCTCTTTARGAGGGTCTTCTCCCTTCGAAACCTTCTTTGAGATAACTGGTGTTCTTGTTTGGGCTTAAGAGTATGTATACAAGTGATACACAACCCTTAAACTGACAATTTCCTGATGGAGAAGACAAACTTTCATGATATATTTTCACTTCGAACCTTGAGGCAATTATCAATGCATCTTGCAGCTTATACAAAAATGCAAAGTGCAGGAGTTTAGTAGCACAAAGAATGGTTTATCAGATAATAGGACTCTTCTCTTGGGTACATTAGAGACACAAAGGAGACACCAGTACATGCAACTTTCCCCTCTGGTTTCTTACCTTCCTGATAGTTGTGAGCGCCATCTGGTARAGCAAGGAAGGGCAAATATTTCCACTCCTCTGGTAAACTGTGACTGTCGTGTCCTTCTCCAGGCATTAGCGGAGGATAGGAAAATTCAACCTGAAAAAAAAAAAAAAACAAAACAAGCATGGAGTGGATAATACACMAGGAGCTCCTCAGGATCAGCACCTTAACAATGTATGTGTTTCCCTCCTCGCACTACGGAGTTTCCAGCCACTTTCACCATGTCTTGTTTTTTTTCTAGATCCTTGAAGCATTAACAAAAGTCAAACTCAGTTTTCATTATCAGTAAAATAAACTGCTTAGGGACATCACAACTTCCCTTGGAAAATGCTTAGTCACAGATAAGTCCACTGCCAAATGCAGAAAAAGAATTTATAACGTGGGGAAAATACAAAAGCATAACAAAGCAATCGTAAAAAAAAAAATTTACTATCGTATGGAAAATAAAATAAAAAAATCATAAAGAATAGGAGTACTGAAAGGGGAGGAGGTCAAGAAAACAGAAGTGAAATGCTTCACCTTACCACACCGTGTCACCCTTTCTCCAGTCGTTGCCAACTTCGAAAACAAATCAACCAAYCCACAAACATATAAGACAAGAAGCCAGCCTAAGAAAAGAGCCTTACTACTTGCTGTAGCAATTTTTATTTATCCTCCTTCTATATTCCATATCCTTGTGTACAAAAAGATCCAGAAGGTATCCACAAAAAAAA
>PTEX01000035.1:3529476-3563737 GCA_003342815.1 Eudromia elegans | reverse complement strand
AACAAAAAAACAAAAAACAAAAAAAAAAAAAAAAAGCAGTTCCTGTCTCAAGCTGGTTACATAATATTGTCATAATGTTACTTGCCCGTTTTAAGACAGAAATTAAGGCATGCACACACACACAAAAGTAACAGTGAGAGACGCGGCAAGAATCTCAATTCTATCATTTCCAAGGTTTTGAACATAAGAAACTTCAATAAAATCTTCTTTTCTCACCCTGCATGTGTAAATTATGCAGTATGGTATTCCTTCTCCCCCCAAAAAACATTTTTTTTTTATATCTTCTACTTTAATTTTAAGAACAACTGCAGGGGACCTCTCTCCTTTTCTCTCATTATGTAAAGAAGAAAGAAAGAAAAAGAACTTGCTTTCTGTTGAGATACAGCAGTGCACTGCTGTAGAAATCTGTGCATACGCACGCACTTCAGTTTCCCTGTTCATCATTAACATGCATAGCCATTAGAAAAGAATGCTTCCAAATATAAGAATTTGTTAATAAAGCTAGATAGTCGGTATGAGCACATAAAGAAACACAAGTTTTCTCAGTTGACTGAGTATATTTTGCAGTTATGTGAGTTAAACAGAATCCAACAAAACAAAATTCATACTAAAAGTCAAACTTCTCAGGGACTTCAGAACAACCTACATAAAACACAATCCGCTTTTTTCATTCATTTTTTATTCTTCCAAGTGTCAGGGACCTTCATTAAGGCCGGAAATACTATCATGCCTATCAAGGGTTTTCCTGATGACAGTATTTTCTGCCAGTTCGTATTTCCTTGCTCTGTATACAGGCTGCTGCTGCTGACRAATTTCCGAACTAAGAAAATCAATGCAAAGTGCTATGCTGTGATTTAGTGTAGAAAGATAATGGTGCTCTTCAGCGCACAGCGTGTGGTAATGCTTGACTACTGCCAACTGGATTACAACTGAATTTTTCAAATATGACACTTCTATTTTACCTGTAATTCAGCTAYGTTAACTAAGCTCTTGTAAACAATTCTTAGTCAATCTAAAAGGAACTGGCACCTACACAACATTTTGGACCCAAAGGAAGTACCGATACCCAGAACTGTCTTGTTTGGAGAATGAAAACAAACAAACAAAAATAAAACTGCGTAGGCAGCCTGCTGTTGTTGTTCTCATTTTAAAGGATATCCTAGACAGACTAAGCTTATCATGCTAAGATCCATGGTAAGAAAAGATGAGTGCAGACAGAAAAATATGTTTCGCTTCCTAAATGTAGCAACTAGGACTATACAGTTACTACAAGAATAAATAAATAAATAAATAAATAAATAAATGAGAAATATTTGTTACAATGCAATAAAGGAAGGTGCATAAAATACATGCCCATCTAAACACAAACATTTGAACATCAGACAAGTAGTCTTCATTGATTCTCAATGAATTTTATATTCAGATAAGGTTTGTCTTCCCTGTGTGTGAGAAATACGGTTAAGTGTTAGTGTCACAGTAATAATTTGATCCTCAATGAACATTAAAACAAGTAATAACTTAATATGTGCATGGTACATGTTCCCTGTCTCCTCGTTGCACCTGCTATTCCATGCTGGAACTACTTCATTTACAAGTTAACCCTCCTTAATCCACACAGTGACAGTACATGCCCTCCTCTCTAATGCAAATACTTCTCAAGATTTCTCTTCAAAGAGAAGGAAATCCTATCCCCAAATAAGTTTATCTACTGCTTCAGCGGGGAGAGATTTCACACCCAAAATTAATGCAAAGCTGAAACATTCAAAATTACAGTATTATTTCAAAGACAACATTTTTTTTCTTAGTAAGTTGCAAAGTTTCACAAATCAATTCTGCACAGAGTAAATCCCTTCCTTTCAGGAAACACTCTAATGTTCTCTTGATGACTTGTCCTGCATCAATAGGTAGGATAAGAGCTTCAATAAATAAAAGGAGCTCAGCAGAAAACACTCGTCATTCCCATTTAGAGAACGTTTCCATTCATAAATTATTTCAGCATGTGTCAAATAAAACGGGCTAGGATGACACTTAAATTGGTATCTGATTTCAAATATGTGAGTAATAGCTGCTCTTCACTCAAAGACAGGATTTTTTAAAAAAAAAAAAAAAAAAAAAAAGCCCCAAATTCATTAGTCCTCGCATAACCTGATCCAGAGGAAACCAGAACACGAGTGATTTTTATCTCGGTCACCGTAACAACTGCAGTGTGCAGCCACACGAAACACCAAGCACACTGTTCTCAGTGCTGGGGGGTTGTTTTTATTATTTAAATCACATTTGAAATTAGATTTAAATGACAAACTTTGCTCTTCATTGCATGACAAAGTAGATCAGGATCCTCAGGGCAAACCAGTAGATCAGGATCCTCAGGGCAAACTGCAGTATTAGCTGCACACTAAACACATCTAACAGCAGATTATATATATATAGACTAGGTAACAGAGATAGGAAAATAATGTATTATAAATAGGTAGGACATCTGTCTTCTCTAACCTTCCAGTTTTATGATCAACTGATTTCTCCCATTGCTATAGAGCAACCATTCAAGTTACAATAACACCAATTGCATTGCTACAGGTATTATACAGTTCATTGTTCCTTACAAGTTTCAGCACCAGGATTAATAAAGCAATATTAGGATAGGGAACATTAGGTCAAGACTTGCAAGGTAGAAGTGACCTTTGCTGAGCGACTTGACATTTTTGCATCGCCTTCTCTTATATCTACACATAAATCACATTGCCAACTTGACAATGTCCTGGGAGGCCATACTATTATTTGGAAGCACTCTGAAATAGGCATGTGAAATGTGCCACACAGATGCAAAAATGCACTTTTACTCATCCAGCAATCATTCCTTTGTCCAACTGAGGTCAAAATTACTTGTACAGAGCATCCTTTAAATAATTACAAAGTTAGCAAAATATGTACAAARAACTGGCAAATTGTAAGATGAAAGTTAATCACAGTAGAAGGTGTTATATAACTGCATATAAATAATTAGAGGTCTTCTCAATGTACACATTACAGCAACTATGGAAAAAATAATCAGTATGGCATTGTAAATAAAGAAGCACTCCTTGTTTCCATCATGGGACTTGGAAGAAGCAACTACAGAGCATACTGCTCCATCAAACTTWAGAACTAAATAAAATAAAACAAAAAAGAAACATCACGCTTGGAAGTTTTTCTTGATCAAGGAGTACAGTATACTAATTTAATGAAAAAGAGAAAACTGAAGTGGCAGGTACAAATTTCTCTGTGTATTTACAGAGTGATGTGCAATTAAAATGACTGTCATCCCATRCTAATTGGAGTAGCCTCCTTTCTAATAAAAGTTAAAAATTTCTTTCAGATTTTCAACCTGTTGAACATCAGAAGCAATCCATCTATTTCCATGGAGTACACAATAGCTTACAGGCTAATCTTTAATACTCAAGTGTATGTTATCATTAACATAGCAACACCACAGGATTTCTTGCCTGTAACACTCCCTTAAAACAGTGGAATACTTTTACTACTATTCCTCTCTACTAGTTTCCTGCTTAAGTGCTATGTTCATCAGTAACATGAGCCAACAAAACTCTTCTGTTTTATTCTGGCCTGGCACATTTTCAAAATATTTCTGTCTTGATTGCTCCTTGAACAGGATTTTATTTAATCATTAGGCAAGATTTCCTATTGCATAATATCTACCTACTACCTACTGTGCTCCCCCCAAGGCAACAGCATCAACAACAACATTAAGGATGACAAGGCACGTACTTCCCCTAACCTTGTTCAAACCAAGTCAAGCAAACGTAACAGAAGCACCACTGTGGGGTTGGCACAGATGAGGAAGAGAAAAAAGGAATTAATTTTCTAGCAAAATGAGGCTGAGAGGAAAGGTAGCAGACAAGTTGCAAATAAAGCATGCTGGAAGTATTCTTTTTAATAAAAGAAAAAATAAAACAATCCAGATGCCTCAAGAAAGGCTGTCCGTGTGGCAGTGACTCAGAACAGTGACGTCTTTATTCTCAGTCAGAAGACAACAGAGGAGAGGAAAACAGGAAACCTGGAAACCGTAAGCAATGCTCAGAGCATTGCTACAGAAACAGCCAACTATAGCCATGTCCATTCCTTAGGCATCTCCTAACTTTGCCAACCAGTTGAAGCACAACCTGCCCAAACTTCTTCTGAAGTTCCCTTGCTCTCCCTAGGCATGTCTAATAACAGGCCGTATGCACTGAGCGTGCAGGGCATTTATGTGCTGATTTCTGCAGGGCAAAAGCACTAGCTTCTGTAGATGGAGTTCACTGCTCCTCCCAAAGCCATATTCAGGAACAAGTCCGTCCTTCCCTCTCAAATTATAGGCTGAGAACATATGTAATTTAGGAAGAGAAGGTAAAGGACATTCCTCCCCCTAACATTTCAGAACATACTCAACCTTTCTTCCAAAAAAAACTACGTATCAGTTCTGTCTTTCCCAATCTCAAGCTTTATTAGGGTGCAGGGAACACGATGCACAATTAGTCAGGCAAGATATGGGCCTTGTTCTTCAAACACAATCCACCCCAAAAACATACTCACCCAGACATGCAAATCTARTATTACTAAAAAGAAGGTAAACATCATATTCACACTGCTCCTTAGCACAAATTTCTGCACTCCAAGAGCATAGAGAATATTCTGTATTTAGCCTATTCCACTGCTATACGTGAGACATTAGGTTTGCAATGTAATTCTYCACTGGAGCACAAAAATCAGGCCAAGATAAGATGCCTTTATTTTACATAATAAAAATCCAAAAGAATCATGAGTGACTGGTYGCATGAGCRGTCTAAGACACGTACAGTTCCTTCYCATTATCCACACTTCTTCTGTAGCACAATGAGAAATGTCTGTGTTTCAGTACACAAAGGGTATTTAGACTGTACTCAAACATGCCTGGAGCACAGCAAGTGCCTAGTAAGGCAATATCCWTCTCCTCTGCTAGGAGGGCAGTAACCTGCAGCACTGGGCTGTGGACACCAAGCTCAGCAAAGCTGGACTTTGTACCCCTTTTTCATAAAAAAAAAGTGAAGTGAGATTATGGGCACGGTTGGTGGCACGTTCAAAGCAGGAGCTGACGCAGATGCAATAACCACAAAACCTCATGCAAAGCACCATGAGAAGATGAGGTTTCCTATGCCAGATCAGGTAGTATAGCAGCGGGAGGACCATACACGTCCTCTACAACCAGGCACTGACTGAGCTTACGTCACCTTCTGCCTGACTCTGTTTCCTGCAGGTTGTTCTGGCTTTGCTGAAACCAGTTTTGTTTCCTCTCTTTTTAAAGAAGTCAATCATTACTCAACTCGTCCTCACCTTCAGAAAGCAGGGGTTTTTGAGTAATCATCATTATTTTAAACCTGCACCCTCAGAGACTAGTCTTCCTCTGCCACCTCATATAAATAGAACAGGCACAGAGCTCGGATGATTGCCCAAGGGCCCCATCACACAAGATCTCTCTAGCAGAGTTAGGTATCGGAATATTCCTCATGACCCCGGTCTTTTACTTTAACAGCAAAGCCTCCCCATATATATATAAATATATATATAAATATATATTCTTTTTGCACATTACTTGCATCTAGTTGTTAACCTTTGTTTAGACTAGGTTTTTGCTAAGGATCTCTATTATATGGTATCATAACGGTTTTTCCACAACATTTCATGTTCTCAAAAATTAAAATGTCATGACAAATTAAATTCTTGACCTCTCACTTTAAATGAGATGAAATACTTTAATATTCTGAAGACAAAACAAAACCCCAAAACATTTCTCTTYATTTGCTTTGAAATCAGTAGACATTTAGCACTTTAATCCTTGAAAACTATTATGAAATTCAGTATCAGCTACTACAGAAGAACCAATAGCCCTCAAATCCTTGTCTTACGATGCTTTGCTGAAGCAAGCACAACCAGGGAGGACATAAATGAGACACAGCAAGCCAGGCCAGTAACTGCCCWCAGTGACTATCCACCTACAGATACTCTGAAATGGGTAACACGATTTCTATGGGAAATCTTTCTGCTTTGAACTTATGCCAGCATGCTCTTCTGGCCAATTAAGGATTTAGCTCACCAGCAGACTGCTTCCTCATAATATTCCCCCCTGTTTATACTCAAGTTTCAGAGGCCACATAGAGCCTTTTTCTTCCAYGGAGAACTATGCGTGGCAGCCTTAATTAGGTGAGCAAAGGAATACCTTGAAAGTACTTCTCACATGCACATAATACATGAACAGCAAAACTGCTGTTAGAAGGTGAAATAAGTATTCGGTGTGGGCTACTAAARCCAAAAGAGTATGAAGACCATGACAAAATACTGTTAAATCACTTTTGTTCACGTGGTTCTTCCTGCAAATCATTGTCAGACATCACCACTTGCTACCAGTTGATCAAGAAACCTGCCTCTGGACTGGGGAAAGAAAAGCAAATGTCTCTCTTAACTTTGGCAAGTTTGAGCAGAGCAAGGAGGACTCGGGACTACAAAATGGTCAGCCTTGCCAAGAAGCCTTATTGCTGAGAAGGTGATGGAGCAGCTCATCCTGGACACCATTTCCAGGTACACAGAGGACAGGAAGGTGATCAGGAGTCATCAGCATGGATTCAGAAATGGGAAATCACATTTAACTGACCTGATAGCCTTCCACGATGCTGAGTAGATGAGGGGAGGGCAGTGGGTGCTGTCTAGCTTGGCTTCATCAGGGCTTCTAACCCTGTCTCCTATAACAAGCTCACAGACAAGCTGTTGAAGAACAGGCTAGATGAGCAGACAGCGAAGTAGATTGAAAACTGGCTCAATGGCCAAGTTTGGAGGGTTGTGGTCAGTGGCAAGAAGTCAAGTTGGAGGTCCAGTGGTGCAGCCAGAGGTCAACACTGACCCARTAGAGCTCAGCTTACTCACCAGTGACCGGGATGATGAGGCAGAGCACAGAAGCTGCCTGGACTCCATGCCGGGCAGCCGCCTCCAGCTGACCCTGCCTGAGCTGCAGGCTGGACCRACAGTATCTAAATGTCCCTTCCAACCTCAGCTGTTCTGGTTTCCAGTCACTTCACTTCAGATGAACTAAAATCACGACTGAATGTATTCTATGCAAGACTGTTGTACATTTCATATTGTTGGTGGTTTTATTTAACTACACACTGGCAAGGGTTTCCATCACAGGACATCCTATACTTACACAGCAAAGAAACTCATCAGAAGAGATGCTTAAAGCAAATTACCATTACCATCTTTAATGACCTGATTGAGAGCCTCTCATATACCAGAGGGATCTATTTTCCAGTCAAGCTTCTCCTTGCACTCTACAAGAACATTACTGTAACCACATTTTCTCTGTGGCAAAGAGACCTAGCAAACAGARCAAACAACACTTTCTGGATATTTCTTCTTTATCACTATATAAATCAGCAACTGACAGGCCTAGCTGAGCAGGCTGGAGATCTGCTAGTGCAAACACAAAGACACCCTGCTTCTCCACAAGCTCACGCAGTATTAGCCAGAGAACATCCCTTCAAATATGCTAAGATGTGCCACCTCACATATGCTTAACACAAATATGCTAAGSTGCCACCTTAACTCCAAATTTGCAATAATTACACTGAAAACTACACGGTCAGACCACACAGTTCTGCTAACCATGTTATACATATGATAAGCCTTAGCCTTGTTTCTTATATAAGCTCACATTACATAGGAGAAAAGGTTTTCTTTTAAAAAAAAAGATAAAAAGACCAAACAATAACTGCATGCCCTTGAAAGAAGCATGGAGAATAACCATCATATTCATGCTATATAAATCAAAAGGCACACATAAACAGACCAATTCTTTGAGTCTCAACTTCCTTTTTAAAACCAACTTAAAATTTAAGAGAGCTATGCAATAAAAAAGTTTCTACACATTTCTAAACTGCACCTAAGTTTTTTTGCTGTATAGATTAATATTTTCTTGAACTTAGCTTTAAGTTAAAGAAGAGGAACTGTTCTTTAAAATATCTACACTCTATATGCATKTTCTGGAAGTCTGGAGGAAAGACAGAGAGAAATACAAGACTTGAAAAGAGTCYTCTCAGTCAAGCAAGTTCAATCTCTGCTGTTACAGGCATGCTTGCTACATTATCTCTTATTTTCAGACTCATCACTTCAGTCTTAACTGCTTCCATTTGAAAGCTACTTTACAATTTCCTTTAGCAAGCTTTTAGTTTCTCATACCCAACCTAGAATACATTCACAGATATTTCATATCCATTTGTCCTGATGCCAGTCCTGCCTTTAGCTTAAAGCATTTTTTTCCGCCCTCCTTGCCTTTCACCTTCCGATGTTCTCCTGGAACATGATTCCATGGGGTTCAGTGGTCCAATGAGCTCTTCAGAAGCCACAGACAAACCTGACTGCCAAAATCAGAAGCCCCAGACCAAAACCTTTGAAAGCACTCTTCTCATCCACCTGGTTCCAGCAGAGCTGCTTTCTGTAGACACACACTCAGAACCACAACCAATGCCAAAATCAACACACCAGAGCAAAGCTTACTTTCGGGTCACATCAGTTCCCTCTTTCAGCTTTCTACAGAGCGACCTTCCCCTTGCAGCAATGCAAAGGCAGGAGAGGAAAGGGGGAAAATGTTTCCTTGTTGGTATGGCTAGCTTACAGTATTCATGCAATCACAGCCTGAAAACCCAACTTATTAGTTCACACAACCAAGGAGACCTCCGAAGGCCTCTTCCTGCAACAGGTTGCCTATGGGCCTTCTCAATTACTCCTCAAACTAACAAGGAAAGCCTGGACCTATCTTTCTGAAAGATGGTAATCAGAATTTCTATACATCAGTATATAATATTGATACATTGTAGGACTACATTGGTTGTTTTCTTCCCGCCCTCAGACTTACCACTTCCATGATATATAATTATCCCTGATTACATGCAAGACATTTTTCTCTTCCARAGGTTTCTTGGTGTCTCATGCCTATACTACTGCACTACTCATTCCTACTGCATGCACTCATATTGCATCCCTTTCCTATCACTTCAGCACTAYCATCTTTTCTCACAAGATATTCCAACCTTCCTTTGCAATGTTGACCCCACAAGTTTGCTCATCATCAAGTCAGAATTTCCTCTACACAGCATTTATAACAATTGCTACATTGTCCCAAAGTCAGTCTTGAGCAACACCACTTGCAAGCACCTTTCAGACCAGTAGTTCCTCTTTTGAAACTTTTTTTTTGCTGTTTCCTCCCCTTTCACCTGTTCCCCATTCCAGTTCTAGCTCTTGTACTAATTCTCCAATATTTTCATTTTAGAAAATAATTTATTTCATGGTACCTTATAAAAACATCAAATTCCAGGAAGATTAGCATTTTTTAATATAAACATAAAAGTTCTTATGTATGTGTGTGTGCACATGTGTGTATATATGTGTTGCTTTTACACAAAAAGTAAACCAATCATTTATTCTTATGAAATACGCAGGTCATCTGGGCATGATCTAGCTTTAACAAACCCACACAGGAGTTATTCTGCTTACTTTAATATTGTTAATTAATTTTTTCCTTCGAAATGTCTCTAGAGCCTTGCACATTACAGATGCCAACCTCATTARGCTATGGCTGCACAGATCTCTGCCTCCAGTTCTTCTAAGAAGATATATTTTCCATATTTCAGTAACAAACATGCCAAGTTGGAGATAGCATGTGTTTAAAATCCTTGCTTAGAGGCCTTCAGTTTCACAAATCAGTTCTTCCTAAATTCTGAAACAAGTTACATGACTCAAGAATGAAATTCTGAAACAAGTTACATGAATTAAGCTTACTGAATTTACTTCTTGTTTCCTCATCTCATCTCTGCTTTCACCTGCTTTCACCGCTTGATACCAGTTTTTGTTGAAAGGGGGGACTTTGGACTGGTTTGAATCATATGCAAATTATCATCAACCTCCCGTTTTCTCTGCTGACCTCCATCCTCTTGCTATTTTTATATTTATGTGACTGAAGATCCCTTCACTTAGACTTCCTTTAGAAAGTCTGCCTGCTTGGTATCGTATCCGTTTTAATTCTGTTCCTCCAGATCTTATCTCCATGACACAGCTACCCTCCATGCTCTGCAACTTCTTCCGTCTGCAAATTCTTTAGGTGAAAAGATTTTGGTTTGGACACTTTGCTGTTCATTTCTTGACAACACTTGAAAATTTCCTTCTACAGCATTTCATTGTCAGGGAGATACCACTAAATCTATAGCTTTTGTTTTGTTATTGCATTAACATCGCATAGTTCTACACAGAAGAACCCAAAAGAGTAACAGAAGCAACTAAAGCCACATCTCTCCAGCCTACGTTTATTTCATGTGGCCAAAACCAACGTGAGGGCAAAAAGGTGCAATTCTTCCTGCAGACACTCAGCTGATGTTGATCCCCTAACAGTCTTTGACAAGGAAGCGACTGATAAATATCGCAAACCTCCCTAGATGATCCCATTACTTCACCAAAACCAACCCTGCAGTCACACGCACTGAGCGGCCTCTCCATATCCTGAGARGAACTGAAGCACTGCGTAATCACACTTTTTTTTTTTTTTTTCAAAAGAGATTTATCAATGCACTCAGCACACAATACTGCTCTTAAGTTTCAGCTGCCGTCGGGTTGATCTTTTCCTTTACATCCTGTGCATGCTTTGCTTACTGAAGTACAACACAACCTGGCTTAACCCCTTGTTACCTTGTACCGAGCGAGCTGGTTTTGGACYGGTTCTCAGGTGATTACTGTGACACACGCTGTCCTTTCGCATAGGCCCTGAGTAAACCAGGTAAAGAGACAGCTCTGCCCTCCCTTCCTCTCCTTCTGGGAAGGATGAGGGACCATGCGTAAATCAGTGCTATGGGTTACTAGACCGTGCACTTCCCTGACAACTGACACACACTGGGCCATTTCAGAAGGCAGGGAGAGTTCCAGCCATCCTTCCAAAAACGAGGGGTGAGGARCAGCTACACACTGAAACAGCAAAAYACAATCCTTAAAGATTAGCTAATGAGAGAAGAAGGAAACAACAGGGAAAAGAATAACTATAACACCATTTGTGTTACGTGTTCACAGAGGTAAGCTAGACACTTGAGACACAAAATGTGTGTTTGATCACTACTGTCACTGCATTGCATGCACCATTAGTCGTCCAGAAATGCTGCCAGCCATGCAAACCCTCTGCAAGCCAATTCCAGCACTGCACCTGCGTAACAACAAGGCACTGGCGTCAGTCAGGTAACCAAATCCACAGCACACAACAGTTATTCTTCCCCCTTTAGGAATGGGGAGTCCCAAGAGTTCAAAGTCTTCTTGCAACATGCCCATATTCAAAAACAAACTCGAAGGGTTACTCATCCCCTTATCATTCAGAATTTATGTGCATTCCCGAGCACAGAAGCCACCATCTTTCTGAGCAGAGGTCAGTATTTACTCCTTCCCCCTCAGCTCTCCCAGAGGCTGCCCAGGCACAAGGTGCCTAACGCCTCCCACACCTCACACGTCTGCTTCACTTCAGTGCTGCAACACCGAGCAAAACGCTGTGGGAACGGCCATTATTGCACTGCCTCAAATACGATCCCCAGTGACATAAAGAAAGCTTGAGTTTATTTTTAAAAAAACCCAAACTCGTCCACTGTAACAGAGCTCTTAAAATTCAACATTACAGAAAAAAATGAAATGGRAAAAAAAGAGGATAAAATGCGCTGAAATCCTTTTGGAAAGGGTGCCAGTTTTGGAAAGGGAGTCAGCAGTGCTCCAGGAGCCCGGGGCAGACATATCACACACGCGCAGGATCCCCCAGAAGACACATATACGTATACACATACACACGGGTACATTTCTATACGTCAGCCCGGCGCAGCTCGCGGCCGCCCCAGGCCGGTGCCGGGCGCGGCGGCGGGGCCAAAGCGGGGCCCGGCGCCCGCGGAGGCCGCCCCGGCGCCCTGAGTCACGGCGGCGGCGGCAGTGGCCGAGGCCGCGGGGGAGGCGCCGCGGCCGCGCTCACCTGGCAGCCCTTCTTGTGGTGGAAGCCCACCACGACGATGTGCAGCACGGCGCCGCGCCGCGCCGCGGCCATGCCGCTCCCGCGCGCGGGCACGGCCGCCGCGCACCCACCCTGCCCGCTGCAGCGCGGCCCGGTGCGGGAGGAGCGCGAGGAGGCGGGCGCGGGGGCGGAGCGACCGCCGCGGCCGGGGCCTCTCGCGGCGCCGCCCCCCGCAGGGAAGCGCGGAATGGGGAGGACCAAGCAAAAACCAAACAAGCGAAAACGCTGTTTTGTTTGTTGGTTTTTCTCTGTCGGACGCAAAACCTGAAAATAACACAGGATAAAAACGTAATTCGTAAGGATTTTTTATTTTTTTTATAGATCTTCCATTCAAAGCTGTTCCAACGAATTAGGACTCCGCGGCACTTCCCTTCCAAGAGGAGAGCCCGCCGTGCTCCGGCTTACCTTGAAGCGCGTCCGTCCACGGATTAAAGTGGGGAGAACCCAGTTAAGGCTCCTTCCCCCAGAGCTGTCGGGCTGTTAAACATGTATGAGGAGAGAGGGGAGTTCAAGGGCTGCCCCACAGCAGTGGCAAACTCGGCGCCCCAGGGCCTTGCAGGCTTCATCCCGTGCTCAGCGCCTGCTCCCTCATCAGCCTTTCATGGGATTCAGTCCTGTTTATTTCAAGTCTTTTACTTAAGGCTTTTGCTAATGACTGTGCTCTTCATAATGARGATTCCTTGTGGACAGCAGAATGAGATTATTTTGGGGGGGGAAGAAAAAAGAAAAAGCAACTATAAATCTCGACAAGAGAATCTTGTCACTAACACAATACCCCAAGGCTCCAATTGTAACAGAGCACCTATAATATACTACTATTCAACAGTTACATTACATAAAATGTATACATTAGGAAACAAAGGATAAAGCGCACAAAATAAACCCTCACTAGCAACAGAATGATTCTTTATTAGGTCTTTTATGTAACTTACTTTTATGATGTTCAGTACAATTTAAAAAAAAAAAAGTGTGAAATATGAGCCATTATCTCCTCCACTAATGARATAAAAAGAGATGCCTCAGAGCATTTTTTTGTCTCACATCCAGTTAATTGACAAATGGGCATTGTGGCAATACTCCCACCGCTAACTGATTTTGCATTTACAGGGGCATCACAATGAGACTGCTGAATAATTGTGGATTATTGCTTCTCAGAATAGGTTATKAGATTTTTTTCCCCTCATTGTTTGAACTTTTTTTCCCAATAAGGCAAGATAAATGTTAAACATTGGACTGACATCAGCCTGTTCTAGAAACATCAAACCAGTATCTTCTTTGTCATTTCAGAGATAACACTGTGTGTTTGTAGGGAGACAGAGCAGGAGGAAAGCTCTCCTGTAACAAAATCAGGCAAAAGGCAGAGACAATGATAGTCTAGAGAGTTTGTAAATATCTTAATATCAGCAATCTGAAATATATTTTACACAGACAAAAAAAATTAGGTAGGAATATTAAAATGCAGAAAATATTACTTGCTTAAATTAAAAAAAATAAAGTGATTATTATGATCGAAACATGGAAAGAAAATGCAGGAAGGCAAGAGGTAATAAAAAGCTGCTGAGGTTTGATGGGCCACCTGTCTTCATTGTAGTGAATTCAGGTGGTCAAGAGTTTCACTGTTGGCACGTTTGGGATAAACRCGTGTTTAAGGCGACCTTGACGCCCTGCAGCTGATTAAAGGTGCCCGTGCCAGGTCCCCCTGTGGTGGGGAATACACAAGGCCCAGTCACTGCCGCCATCTTCGGCCCTCCTTGCTCAGGCCGCGCCGGCGGGAAAAACGAGCGCTCGGACATCGGCTAGGCGGGCCTGCCGCTCCCACGCGTGAGCGCCGCCAGGGCGCCGCTCACTTCCGCGAGAGCGATTGGTCACGCCTGGATGCAGCATGGCGGCCAATGCGACTACCAACCCGTCTCAGCTCCTGCCGCTCGGTAAYGCCCGGTACCGCGCGCCGTCCCCGCTCTCTCCCGGTGGTGGCAGTGGCCATAGCAGGGCGGCGGGGAAGCTCCTCTCCACCAAAGGGCCAGCAGGAAGAGCGCTGTCTCGACTGCCATGGCCGTGCCGCGCGCGTGTGGCGGGCTGTTTGAATGGGGGCGCAGCCGTTGGGAGGCCAGGGGCGGGGCGCGCGGTCACGGGTGTGACGTCACGGGCGGCCGTTGGAGCCCGGATGGGCAGGGCAGGGCAGAGCCGGGGGAGGGGGGGGAGGGGCGGTAGTGGTCAGCTTGTGGCGGAAGGGGGGAGTGGTGGCGTGAGCGTCCTCCCGGGGGCTTAAATCTGCATCAGCGCCCTGTCACATAACATGCATACATAAATAAATAAACAAACAAACAAACAACCGAGTTAAGTTATAGTATAAACTTTTCTTTGCGCTATGGGGAGGCGATCAGAGAATAAAAGTGAGAACAGGCATCGCTTGTGGATAAACACGACGCTCCTGTCTCGCATCGCTGGTTAAAATTGTGGGAGCCTGGTCCTTTATAACGCCCCCCCCGGGCCGCTCAAGAGCAGTGTCTGCACCAGTAAACTGCTCAGTTCCTGGCAAATGTTAGTGGGGAGAAGTTGCAAATTCCTGTTGTCCGTAGATAATAATGAGTCTTTAAGAATGGGTGACGTTTGGGGCAGTTATTCATAGCTTTATTTTGTCAGTACAAGTGCAGTAAAAGGATGCTGAAGGTATCTAACTTCGGTGGTGAGCAACCACTCGTTAAGCATACAGTTAGCACCATATTAGCAGGTCTTCATGAAAGTATGTGTAAACAGTACTGTTACCTTGACGATTTTTTAAATATAGTATTACTAATAAGAGATTTTTTAAAAAGGTCTTATTTTTCTCTTACTAGTGTTCTTGACAGTTACTTTTTTGCTATCATAATTAGAAAAATAGTTAAATATTTTGTTTAGCAGTATGTTTTTGATTCCCTCCCTGTTTTTTTTTAAATCTATGCAGAACTTGTGGACAAATGCATAGGTTCACGCATTCATATTGTCATGAAGAGTGATAAAGAAATTGTTGGAACGCTTCTAGGATTTGATGACTTTGTCAGTATCCTTTGCAAATGATTGGTGTTCATTGAGTAGAAACATCCTGTATTGGTATGTGACTCTGATTGCATTTCATAAAAAAAACCCACATAGCCTTTAATATTTTTCTGTGGACGTGTGCCTTATTTTCCTTGAAACTAGAAACTTCTAGATATGGTGTTGGAAGATGTTACAGAATTGTAAGTATTATTTCTGTCTCTTTGTTTTTTTTATTTAAACTTTGCCTACCCAATTTAATAAAACATGATATCAGGAAAGTGCCCTGATATTTTTTTTTTTTCCTGACTGAATGATATAGACCTTAGAGTTGAACTATAGGATGCTATGTCAAGGAGCTCCTTTTTCCTGGTTTATTCCATTATACATGGATAAACATATATCTTTTGTGTCTGTACATAAACACATGTAATAGTTTTCCATAGTTACGCTTTTTTATTTATGATTTTTTTTCTTACACTATTTCAGTGAAATTACACCTGAGGGCAGAAGAATCACAAAACTAGACCAGATTTTGCTAAATGGAAATAACATAACAATGGTAAGTCATCATGTGAAGAGATGTCGTGCATTTATTTTCTGTACTTGCTGGATTTGGTTATTGCTTGATTGGCTACTTGAAGCTGAGTTTTCCATTGCATAAGCTACTTCACGTGTATGTATATGACTGAGGCTAGAGAAGTGATCTTGTTGCCATGCTTTCACATGTTACAGCTTAAAATTTGTGAAAATAAGATGACCGTAACTTAATTTTGGTGAATCCTCTGCTGGTCTTCACATGTGTTAGCAAGTCGCTTCTGAGTTTGGATCCTTCTTTGTAGCCTGGTTGATAGAAAGGCTTTTAACTCAAAAGTGCTTGGCTGCATAATTATATAGGATAGGATGCATTTAAAATGCCTACATTACCTTGCATATGGTTGTGTTTGCAGCAGTTTGGATACTTACACTATTGCCAAGTCGTTCCGCTATTAAAATAGCTTGTAGTGCCAAGTAGCAGTGCCCGTGTGTGGTCTGATAAAAGATGTGGAGGTCTGTTGGGCTATACTGAAGTATGTATGATATACTGAAGCAGTATGATTTTAGTTTACTGCATGTTTATATATGTAGACCAGGACTGAACCAGTAATTGAGTATTATGATTACGTATCCCTAAGTTGAATTCTGCAACTTCCTAGGCACTTTACAACAAAAATGGACCTATTAGTTATTTTGCATGTTTGCATAGACGGCTGCAAGGTGAAGGCCTCCTGTATCTGACGAGAAGGGCATTCCTGACTCAGTAAGAAGAAGACAGACAGATTCGAGTTCACAGAATCACAGGCTGGCTCTCTGAAGGAGGAATAACATCTACATCTCTACCTTCTTACTGTGTGTCCCACCTCTCTGAGCAAGTGTCATCTTGCCTTAATTCCTAAGCCTTTTCCACTTAGGCTATATTCTCCTCCATCCTTAAGGGATAGTGCATACTGAGACTTCTTGCACGGTGTGAAATTACAATCATCCAGTGAATGTGGCAGTATCTTGCCCTTAAGGCAGAAGTGGCTGATTTTTAGGGTGCAAGTCCTGGGCAATACATCTTATATCCATTTTTTTAGGCAAATCTATTCCTGTCAGAAAGAATGCCTTAGATTGTTTTTTTGTTTTTTGCCTTTAGATGCCTTTGGCTAATAATTAAGAAAATATTGATGAAGAAATGTTTGAGTGAATATTTTTTCTGTATTCATATGTTTTTACTTTTTGTATTCTCCAGGTATTGTTCTGTTCCTTACTTTCTTAACTGGAAAATACTATATTGACTTGCTTCCTTCTATGCTTAGAAGCATTCAGCTTCTTTATAAGACTTTGCGCTCTACTTTGCAGTAAAAATTTGGAAAGAGGAAACATACTTCTCAGTGTAGCAAAAGTCTGGGAATGTCCTCTTAACTCTGTGTCCTTTTAGAGATGAACTGTAGTCTTTGTAGGTGGAATTATCTTCTTGAAATGAGTGACAGATAACATTGTGTTATCTAGGAAATTTATTCTATTTAGTGTAAAATGTTTTGTGTGTGTGCAGGAGTTTTTTTTGGATGCCTATGCATCTCTGTCAATTACCGACCTCCTCTTTTGGGAGAGTAATATTGTATCAGATAAAAAAAAAAAAAGGGGGCATTTTGTGTCTTACTCTGAATTTTCCATCTGCTGAAATATTAATCAGAAAGCATCAGATGCAGGTTTGTATAACTCACATCCATGGCACTAACACAAAGCTGTCTTGCTCTTTTATAGCTGGTTCCTGGAGGAGAAGGACCTGAAGTATAAATTGATCCATTTGTCATCTATGAAGACAAGTTATATATGTATTCTAAATAGGGCTTTTGGGGTATGGGTGTGGGGAGAGGAACATTGTGTTTTGTTTTTACACACTTTTGAAGTTGATATTTGATGAAAGACAAATTTCCTTTTCAGGAAAGATGCCTTGCTAATGCTGACTTTGTAAGTTGAAATCATGACTTTCTTGTAAAGGCACACTAATCTGTTCTGAATAAAAGGCTTTGGTTTTCTTGACTACTATGCTTGGTTGTGTAAGTACACAAGCTTGAGATGCTTTGGCAATTGTTTCATGAAATGGAAAATAATAGCTTGTGTTCCAGTTGCTGTCAATCCATCTTTAGTTTTCTGTATCTGTTGCATTTTTTTTTTTATTTCTTGGGTCCTTGTAAAAGTTCCTAGCCCAAGACATTTTACTGCTTGGGAGTACAGGCAGGCATTAAGCTGGACAGTTTGTTTAAACAGGGCTTGAAGCTGAATCGTCTACAAGCAAGGTGAATGCTATGAAGTGTAGCTGAAGTCTGAGAAATTAGCAAGGTGGATGTATCTTTTTGAAATTCAAGATCCTCTAGTTCTTCAATAGCCAGGGTTGGAAGGGACCTCTATAGATGCTTTGAGTTCAGATGTCTTGAACTTCCTTTTCTTAGTTATTCTCTTTCTTACAATAACACTGGAATAATTATCATTAATAAGAAAAGACCAGGCCTAGTTCATGTTCAAGGAGAAAAAAGGCTGGTTCTACAACTTCTCACTCATGTTACTGCAGAGTGCATTTTCACCACTAAGTGGTGCTGTACATAGTTAGGTTAGAATCTGTCCAACCTTACTTGCCTAGTTTAGAGCAGTCATTTCAGAACAAATATATTCTTTGGGGTGTTCCTTTGATCCAGATGGAAACATGACAGATATTGGAGTAACCTGTACTTAAGGAGAGATTCCATAAGGTAAGGAACTGGTGTTTTTATCACCATTTTATTATGATGGACAAAAAACTAACATGATTATAAATTATGCTTCCTGCAGCTTATGATTCTGTAATGCCCTGGTCTACTAATTTCTATGTTTAAATGTCTTGGGACAATCCTAACTGCATGCTGGAACTGCAGAGACAAGCAGGGTAGAGTGTAGCTTCTTAGAGACAGTAAATGCCTTCTTCCTGTCAATAGAAGAGGAAAGAATTGTTGAAGAAGGAGGCTCAAGAGCAAGATATTGCAGGGAGGTTGTATTAGATCCTTTTGCTCGCCTTTATCTGTCTGAGGAAAAATCTATGGCTGGTTGGGTCTTATCTTGAAGTGTATTGGGAAGGACTTTTTTTTGGCCTTCTGAAGGAGAAAGTCATCCTTTCTTCCCTCTGTGGGAACACCCTATATTAACATTCATTATTAAACTGAAGAGAGATTTCGTGCTTAGGAGAGAGAGCAAATCTTGCCTCAAAGCAACTTTTCATAGGCAAGGGAAACTTTTTTTCTTTTAGTTTTGCCAGCACAGGCATTACATTCTCTCAAGACTTATTATTTCTAGAATAAAAATTTGTTGTTGCCTTCCTTTTTTCTGTGTGGGTTTTTTTTGTTTGTTTGTTTGTTTTGTTTTTGTGGGTTTTTTTTTGTTTTTTTTTTTTTTCTCTCATTTCAAAGGAAGTGCTAAGACTTTTCTCTTAGGAAGAAATTCTATTTCAGGACTTTGAGGACTGCAGATGTTAGTTTAAAGACTTCTTTTTGTGCATCGAAATGCTGTTAAGATGTCTATAGTATGAAAGATTTGTAACTTTGACCTTGGAATTCCAGTCCAATCTGCTTTGATTTGTAGTTCTCACACAATATTGATAGTACTTCTTGCTTTGAAAGAACAAGTAATAAGCTTTTCCATAAAATGGACTGTTTTTCTCTGCTTCTTTGTTTTGTGTTTTTTAATTTTGGAAATTTAGTATTTAGAGTAGCAATGTGATTAATGTGCTTTAAAAGTCTTTGAGACTGTGATGTAGTGGTACCCTAAAGTAACTGACTGGAAAACAAGTCATTCAT
Organism: Eudromia elegans; assembly: GCA_003342815.1. NCBI lineage: Eukaryota > Metazoa > Chordata > Aves > Tinamiformes > Tinamidae > Eudromia > Eudromia elegans. Next base: position 3,544,291 of record PTEX01000035.1, on the reverse strand, counting down.
CTAAAATAGTACCTGGACCTTAGATTTTAAAAATACACACATCCTTAAAAGTTAAAAGCAATGTTTTCATCATTTAAAATAACTTCTTTGCGCTTCTGACATACTTTTTTTTTTCTCTTCCATTTCATCCAATGATGGCAGTGACTATAGTGGTCTTTATTTTTCCCACATGACTATTGGTACTGGCTGGTTGAATGGGTGTGGTTCCTTTCTGCCTTTTGTCTTCTGTATTGCAGAAATCTGAATTTTGGTGCTGGACATATTTGTACTGTTGTCTAACTATATTAAAAAAAAAATCCAACTTCTAAGTATTTTACTGCTTGCTTTATGACAATACAGGCTTTCCTTGTTTAATTTCTGTTCTTTTTACAGCATTCACTTTTTTTTTACTTTATGAAATAAGCCAAATTCCGTGTTTAGTGATGACTTTGACAGATTTTTCATGCTTAGAAAATAGTGCAGCAATTTTGCTCTACAGTTTTTGTGAAACGAATAAACACTTTTCATGCCTGTGTTCAAGTATCGGTCTTAACTCAAGCTCATACAGTCCATGATCATAGATGTATGGATACTTAATGCATGTGACAGTGGTGATACTCGCAAACCATTTCTGGTGCTTTTTAATTGAAAAAAAATACACTGCTGTCTGATTATGCCAGATTTCTTTTCACATGTGAAAACTGATGAGAAAAGCAACTCTCATTTGAAGGAAGATTTTGTTTACTTGGGCTAATTATACTGAGAACCTACTACTTTAAGAATGATTTTAAAATACTTGGAGTAACTGATCAGTAAAATTGATCAGAGGTTCCTGTATCAAGTGTAGTTTGGAATATAGTCAGTAGGACGTCCTAGATCTTTTTGGATTCTAATGTGTGTGTTGCCAGCTCACCCCAGACAGGTCTGACAGATTGTGTTTCTCACAGTTAGAGCACAAATACTCCCAAGTTTTGCTTCTTGCATGGCAGTGTCTCTCTCGCTACTAGTAACTGTGCAGTTGGGTAGAAGACAAAGTTGCTGAATTACATGTTTAGTTACCAAAATAGCTGTCAGTGTTTTGATATTATGTTGGTCTTTTCCAAAATCGTAGTGTTGGCATGTACCTTAGAGAATTTTAGAAAATTCAGCTGATCTCTTCTTCAACTCATTTAAACTTTTACCTTTAACTATATCCTTGACAATATTTCACATACTTTGGATGAAAAAGTTCCCTTTGAAAAAGGCAGGTGTGAAGGAGAGGAGAGGAGAGAGAGAGAGAGAGAGAGAGAGTGTTGTCTGACAGTGTTTGAGGCTGCTTTGTCCCCTCTCATACCGACCCCCACTCCCTCCCCAAATCTCTTTTTAGAGTTCAGGCTTATCCTGCTCTCTGCACTTTCAGTCATCTCTGGAAACCTCCATAGGTAGACAAATAAAACTATTTTATTTTATTTTTTAGAAATACGTTAGTCTTCATACACAAGTACTTAAAATGTCTTATGACTTAAAACATATCTTTATGCTCATTATCAGTTGCTCTTTTTAAAATCAAAATTAATGTTAATTAGGAAATATATTGAAGATAACTCTTTATGTCCAAGTTTTATTCAGTGCCCAGAAATCCTTGGTAAAAATTGAGATTTTGTGTATGTACAAAAGGGCCATTTCCCAAGGTATTTTCCTGTATCTGAGCATGGAAATGCTTCTGTCACGTTGGTATGTTTGTTGCTGTTGTTGCACTGACTTGAGCAAGCTGAGGATGTGCTAATAGAGAGGCACTGTGCAGTTCCTTATGCAGCGCTGTGGATTACTCCTCTGAAATAAAGATTGCAAGGGAGCAGGTCACTGAATCCTTGATCTGAAGTTGCTCTGATAGTGGCATTAAAGAATTTATGCTTGTGGGTTCATTGACTTGTTACAGCCGCTAGGGTGAATTCAGGCCTTAGTATGACATGTTCTTTTCTGTTACAGTACTGCATACAAGGATAGAACTCTTACATTATCAATAGTAATGCATGCAGTTTGTTTTGATACCTGAAAAATATGTAATTTAAATGTGTTTGCCTATGGCTTGAATGAAATAGGATCTTGTAGTGCATATAATTTGAAGTATATAACAATTCTGTATTGTTGTGGTTACAGATGGAATGGGGGGATTTATTAAATATCTGTAAAATATTTGTTTTAAATATGAGCAAAGCAATATAACTGGAACACTCACTTTCATTTTACAATAGGAAATTATATATTAGATTTTATTATGTGTCATTATTTACCAGATTTCCCATTTTATAATTAAGATATTATCGATTTATTGAATACAATGAGTTCAGCCCAAGTACTGAAACACCTTGGTCTTGTGAACATTATTTAAGTAAAACTTTCAAGTGCTAACTATATGTTCAAGTTATGCTCATTATATTTGAAAAACTATATGATGTACCATGAAAAGCTACACACTGCAGCTAATTGATATTTTCATTTAAGGACTCTGCCTTTTCTGTGCTCCAAATTATAAATACTGAATAATAATTTCATGTAAGAAGGAAAAGATACTTTGAAACTGTGTTTGTCAAAGAGAATAAGTACATGCCTTATTTCACCAAATTCAGCATTAAACTTTCTGAACACTATTTTGGCTAAGAAACACAAATGGTCAGCTCTGTATTAAAAATATATGTATGTGTGATAAATATGCAATCACACACAACAAGTTACCAGGCAACTGCCTGCTCCAGAGATGGCAGGAAGCATAAAGCACCTGCTCTGTTCCTCTCAATCAGTGGAAAAGTACAAATCCTCCCATGACCATATAATTATCTAACCTGTACATAAGAATATTATTCTGCTCCTCCCGCAGTGGGAGATGCACTCTATGTACTTCCGCAGAGTATAAGAATCAACATGATTTTTAAAATTTCTAAAATAGTAATTTAAAAACTAACTTACACCAAGCCAGATTTCAGGGCTCTCATTCTCAGTTACAAGTTTCTTTACAATTACACAATTGTGTAGGCAGTATTAAGAATTAGTATCTTGTATGTGACGTACTTTTAAAGTTTATTTTCAAGGTCTTAAGACACCTCTGCTGGCCTAATCCCTTCATTTGTTACTGATAACTGGCAACAGACCCAATGCATATTAGTTGCAAGGCGCTGCTCTTGCTGAGATGGTTGGCCTGGATTCTAACTGGTCTTGTGGGCATTGTTTCCATAGAGTGCAAGCAACACAGGCAAAGGATCTCTTCCTAGGAATTCTGCGCCTTTTTTTTTTTTTTTTTTTTTTTAATCCAGAAGAATGCTCCCTCTGCCTCTTCTCCACAGGGGTATTTTTATCTGGAATATCATGCTTTTGCACAGTTCTTGGTCTGTCTAGTTATAGATTATTCATTTTGTAAATATACCTATATATGTGTGTGCCTGCCTGCATATACACTGATTATTAAGCAAATGTTTAATAGGCATCTGTTACAGCAACAAGCTATTTTGATGGTTATGGTGTTTAGCCTCAATCATTTGTTTAACATCTAATAAGTGACAGATAAGGTGTCAGGGAAGAGATGAGTTAGCTTTAGTACATTTTTTTTTTCTTGTGAGTGTGAGAGATTTGAGAGAACATAACTTTGGAACAATGATTTACATAGTGTTTACAGTGGTCTAGACACTTGATCTTTTGCAAGAAACTAAGGTGTTGATTTTTACAAACTGTTCTGTGTGAATCACTTCATCCACGTGTAATCTCTTTCCATTGGAATTACCAAAGAAATGAATTTATACATGTAGAAATATGTAGAGGGAGGGAAAGAGAAAAATCTTGAGAGATAATCTAGTGTCTCTCAGCCCGAAGGTGAATGATCAACTGTCTGCATCATTCCTGGTGAAAGCTTGACTACCTAATTGTTCTAACTAGTTATTCCTACTTTTGCAAAGTGGTAATGGTGGTGCTTGTTTTCTGATATCCTAAGTTTCCCAGTATCCTTTGTACAATGGGCGTGCAGAAAAGTTTTCCGTAGAGCAGCCTTTGAAAGGCATAAACAGTGGTTCTCTTCAGACTTCCCTATTAACATAGCATCTCCATAGGCTCCCACCATTTAGCCCACATGCTTGTTAAAATGCAGCACATTTTGGAGGGTCCAGCATCTTGTATGGAGGTGCTAACACAGACATCGTATGGATGTAACACTAACCTTAGATGTGCACGTGTCTCGCATCACTTCTGTATCAAGGCTAGCCTAATCCATCGGATTTTTAAGCTTGGAGCTCTTTCATTGCAATCTATTTCTCACAATATGGGATAGACAGTGAAACAACTTATTGACATGTGTGAGAGGGAATATTGAATGTGGGAAAAGGAAAACTCCACTGAGTTTTGGAATGAATATGCTGTATGTAGGTTGTGTTCCACTTCAGAGGAAAGAGTTATTTCKGCTGTGATACCAAAATATTTCTCTTTGGTTCTTCCAGTTCGTTAACAGTAGCTATTTCCTATGTGGAAACGTAAAAGATCCTGAGAAGTTAATTACATCTTCTTAACTGGGCTAGCATGACGTTATTGCATCTACAGGGTCTATATTATGTTAACTCAAATATCTTTCTCAACGACACTGACACTTTTAAAAGCTTTATCTTGCCATCTGTTCCTGCAGCCTCTATCAGTTTGGATAAGACTTAAGGATATTGCTAGAGGTTTGAATTCACAAATTGACTGAAGTTTTGAAGTGCCTATTTAACGGCTAAGATCAGAAGGAACTCCACTGAGTTCAAGTGGAATAAGGATGAAACAAAATGTCTGATTTTAGGACAGTCAGTAGTAGTTCAGAAATACCATAGCTGCATGGTGCAAAGCAGTGAATTGAGGCAAAGTTACTCTATTACTTCATTTTATTAATAAACTCTGAAGGGGCAGCTGTCCTAGCAGATTATATGGGGAACCCATGTACGATTTCCTCTCTTATCTGGAATAAAAGCCCTCATAAATACCATATTGTTTGTTCTGGCTTAATCAAAATAAATTTACTTACAGCTGATCCAGATATCAATTTCTAGGTGATCTAGTAGTGCACAGGTTTAATATTAATGAAAATGAAATTATGACTTTTATAATTCTTTGGATTGAAACCAGAATGTGGACTATGTAACAAGGTGCAAGCTTAAGTGTAACCAACTATTTTTTTTTTCCTTACTGCCACTGCTTTTCTCATCCTATGTTCAGTTTCAAAATTGTTGTAAGTGGTAAGCTCTGTGTGTGCCATAACATAGTATGTTTAGTAAGCAGAACTGAATATTTCCTAACAGCATAGGAGACATGGCACCTGGCATGGGATTATAGCTTATATCTAAACCACAGAGTAGGGTGTTGTCAGGAATAGGCTGCAGTAACATAATGACACTGCCAAATAATGTGTTTTCTGCACAACTGAGGATGTGATTTTTCTTAATGAAACTTAATGAAGCATGAGAACAASAGCTATTGAGCACAGAGACTAAAACTCGAGTCAAACGTTCACATTAAATGAGACTTTGTTCTGAAGTTTCAAGCTGGATAAAAAGACAGAATTTGTTGCATTAAGGCATTTTTTTCTTCAAGTTGTGTGCTGAAGGAAAGCGTACTGCCACATTTAATGGGGGAAAAAACAGGCACAGCTATAGGTAGCAAATTCCTTGGTTATTTCCTCCTGAAGTCATCAAATACGATTAAGCCTCATGGATAGGTGAAACTTGCATCAAATTTAAAGCTAATAGTTTCCTCTTCCGAAGGTTTAACTGTGCCTTGGGGAAATGCTGCTTTCCTCYAGGGTTAAAAGGGGTTTTCTGTTAGGAGAAACAGCTGTATACAACATAAGCCTCTCTGCCTTCTGTGAGCTTTAGGAACGTTTGTATTTTAAAGAAAAAAAAAATCTGTTTTTCTCCAACAAGCAAAGGTGAAAGATCAATTTTCCAAGGAAGCTATTTCTCAGCAACACGTAACAATATTTTCTGTTCCATGTTAAGCACTTAGCTGAAACTGTGCTATTGTTCCGTGATAAACCCTGGTTGTCCTCTGTACTTAAAAAGGAGATTGAGGTAAACATTTGTCTTGCACGGACCCAGCTCAGAGCTAGGAATTTGAAGGCCCTGTAAAAGAGCCATTTTAATTTAATCTGCAGTCCTGTTTAACAAAGGAGAGAGGAAGCTCTGCTTGGTACGAGGATGCTTCTTTACTCCATTCACTCTTTTCCAATGTGCTGCAGTCTCCCAAAGGATGGGATGGTGTCGTGAGCACTCAGGCAGAGCACATCCGGTTTAATTCAAATAATTGGCATGTATTTGTTAGGATGCTGCCTATAAAAAGCATTTCACTATGGCAATAGTCCCAAATGGCTAAGTGGATTTTCTGTTGGTTTAATTAAACCTCTCTTGCATTGCTGCTTTCCACACCCTATCAAGCTTGTAGCGAAAATCAAGTTATGGCAACCTTGAAAAGAAAATGGAAACATTAGTGAGTTTTAAGGCAAGAAGACTCACAATATAGTCATCTTCTTGTATATAATAAAAGAGATTTCTGAGAGGTAGCTGCTAAACTGAGCTTAGTGCTTCCACTCTTGTTATTTGTTATGGCAATGATRAGCAGCAGTGGTTGTACAAGCCACAGTGGAAAAGTAATTGAATTTCTGTGCAATACCTTCCTATTKGGCACACATCATGGTTTGATTTATTTGTACAACTAACATTTATCTACTGCCCACAACCTTTGTGGCTTAGTTATTAGAATTGTTCAGAATTTCAAGTGATACAATAGTAGTTGGTTCTGTAAATATTTAGAGAAATGATTAATATTGAGTGTCTGAACTTGCAGAATTCCCTATCTCTGAAACATTTCTGTTCTTCATAAAAGCAGCTCATCAATAGTAGCAGTGCTGTCTAATCAGAATGCTGTATTATGGCGTTTTTCTTTTCATGTCACATAGGACATGTCRCATAGGATTACAATGATAGAGATTTCACAGTTTTGCAAAAAGCCAGAAGCTCATGAAGACAAAAGTATAGAAGGTTCAAAATAAACTACAAGCAACCAGAAGATAGGAAAAGAAAATATCAGATGACARAAATGTCTTTGCAGTATCTTTACCCTAGTCCTATCAGTCTTCCAGAAATCTTCCTTTCTTTTCCCTTTTGTCTGTGAAATACAAGTCTATTTCATGTTTATTGTTTTGTGTCAAATTACATGTGCAGACTACTGAGTTGCTCTCTCTTATTTGAGGATCACGTAGCTAAATAACAAAGGAAGAGCTCAGATCCAAGAGCTGCAGCCTAGACAGTTTATTAGCAAAGACTTAATGTGTAAACATACTTAGCTGCAGTTMTGTGATCTTGTGACTGTAGCATACGTATAGATAATTGCTTGCAGCTATTTCTRTCAGAGGAAATGATGGCTCATTCTTGACACTCTAGGTAGCCATTGCCTTGAATTTAATACAACTGTAAAATACAACAATAGCACACACATGGATGAAGCGTTGCAGGACAACAAGCRTGTAGAATATATGACTGAGAAGCCAAGGTGCAGGCTGAAGCGTCAGAGGATGTGTTCCTGAAAACCCCTTCAAACTGCTTTGCATTTTGAATTGGTTAAATGTCCTTAAAAACAAACTCCCCCAGCACTGTTTGCTCTGTCCATCCAGCTGCTGTTCCTGCCGAGAGGGCTCTCAGCAAGGGACCTCACGAGCGCTGTGTCTGTGCGTGAGGGCGATGAGCAAGGGCTGCCTGGAGGCTTGCACCACCCCTAGAATGGATTACTCAAAACACCCCAGCCTTAAAAATACCCGTAAGCTCAACTGGACTTCATCATTTGAGATACACATTTTATGTATTCACAATTCATTCAGAGCTAGCAAAGGAATCCTCTGCAGTGGTGGCCAAAGCCAAGAGAGAGAGRGTCTTAGATGATGTTCAGCGTAAACTGAATTGAAAGGAAAAGCTCATCAGTCAAAATAGATGCCACTTGGCTGAAAACATTTGCACGACTCGTCGTGTAACTTTTGAGGGTTAGAAGRCTGCTAGCTGCATGGTTCATGAAAAAGGAGGAGGCCAAGGATGTATTTCTGTGGTGTAGCATGGTTGCAGCTCTGCTGCTGAGCCTTGACTATGACATGAGGATGAAAGTGTCAGTAGAAGGAGAACAGCAGAGAGAGCAAAGATGCAAGGGCCCATCCAYCTGCTTACAGAGCAGACCGGGTTTTGCCATGGGAAAGCCTCTTTGCTCCTTCTAACCCACTGTTTTGGTAAGTAAAGGGGGGCAAGTAAACCAGATGGGCTGCTAGCGAGGGGGGATACGGGTGCTCCTTTCTGCTGGCCAWGTTACTGCTCCTCCTTCCGCCCGCTTGCCCCCCAGGTTGCTGAGCGTCCTGCTCCCGCTGCCTTTGCATGCCGGGCTGGCACCGGTGTCGCGTAGCTCCCGTCCCCGCTCCGGCAACCCTCACAGTGGATACAGTGTCCGGGCTGCGGACAGAAATCCTRCCAGGTGGGCAAGGACAGGGCCGGGGCTCTGTGCTCACCTCCCGTGCAGACCCYGTGCGAGGCAGGGCCGGGAGGCAGTGCTGCTCAACTCGGGCTTGCTKCCGTGCCCTGAGCTAGCCTGGTTTCCTGCTCAGTCATAGCTGAAATGTTGTGGTTGGCACCTGATACGAGGTAAGCTAGTGCTGTAATTGTTCCCRTGGAGGAGGAGGAGCTGCTCTCCTTTATTCCTACACGGCTTTTCATGAAATTTTCATTAGCTTTGCCTCTCTGAGCACTTAATCCTTCCATTGAGTTTGTTCAGATCTAAGGGGTTAAAAAATGTGAGTTCCTATGAGGGTTATTTCCTTTGGCAATTAGGCTGAAATAAAGCAACAGAAGATCACTTTGGAACTGGAACTAGACCTCAGATGCCTTATAGTGTGGCAGAGCCCAACTTCTCTAGGTTGTATGTGCAGGACCTGTGCCAGCCTGTGCAGTGAGTGTCAGGAGCAGCCTGAAGGGATTGTATGAAGGTCCCAAGTTCAGAACTTTTGGGTGACAAGATAAAAGCACGTAGGATGGTACAGACAGGATTATAACACCAACGTACAAGCTGACGTGTTTTAAAAATGAAACAGACTTTCCCTTATCACCTGCTAAAACTGAGCAAACTGGGGAGATGCAGCTGCAGTTACAGGAGAGGTTAATTCCTCTCTTTCTTCCCCTCTCCGTGCGCTTACACAAGCCCCTGCGGATCAGCAGCATACCTGGGGAGCCAGGCATGTTCTGCACCCGCTGCGGTGCTGGTGCAGAATGAAGCTGCCTCCCTGCAGGGAGAGTCAAGAGCAAAATAAAGGCAGATTCACTGAGGAAAAACAAATCAAAAACAAACACAGAGGATTACAGTTCACCAGGCTGTCAATGTCTTTGCTTGCTGGCTTTGGATGCATTAGTGGTACCGTTTCCCCCAGCAAAGTGGGAGGAACGGGAAGAAGGGAAATTCCCATTCAGAGCTTGCTACRTCAGCACGGAGCCGCCGTGGGGSCTCACCATAGYGGTGCGAGAAGGGGAGCCAGGCTGCCGCAGGCAGCTCCGCRGAGCAGAGCTCCCGGCAAGAGGACGTGCAGTGTCCAGGCAAGCAGGAGAAGAGCTGCTGGCGGAGGGCAACAGGCTGGCCCTGCGTGGGCTTCTGGTCTGATGGAAATGGGTGTTGCTTTTGTGTTGCTGATTGGCAGCACTAAAAGGTTATGTGAAGGGATTGGGGTAATACACCTCGGAAGGAGTCTGCATTACTCCTGTCAGTTTAAGCAGTACCTATCACAGTTCCATGTCACTGTGGCACAGACTTGCAGTGACTTGGTGGAGTTTTATTATCCTGATTTCACAGACACGAAGCCGCAGTCAGCTTTGGGGCTGAGGCCCCACTGTCCAGGGCTCATGTCATGGTCACCGTGTGAAGTGGCTGCTGGTGCTGTAGGGGTTCCTATCCTCGCAGAGATGCGGTTGGAAGGGACCTCTGGAGATGGGCAGGGCTCACTCCCCTCCTCAAAGCAGAGCAGGCCGCACAGTGGGACTCCCGGGGGTGTCTCTCCCTCCACTTCTGRCAGGGCAGCCCTGCTGCTCGTCCCAACAGGTGGTGCTGGCAGACATACAGTGATGCAGCCAGAAGTGCTGAACTGAGCAGTGCTCCTGCGAGCAGGACGAGGAGCAGCCAGCGCTGGTGCTGCTTCATGTTGGAGCTGCTGGATGCTGGTGCTGCTGATGGAGCTGCTGGATGTTGAGCTGCTGAACGTTGGTGCTGCTGGACATCAGAGCTTCTGGATGTCGGACCTGCTGGACATTGGTACTATCAGACAGGGCTGCTGGACGTCCGTGCTGTTGGATGTCGATACTACTGGACCTGGCTGCCTGGCCACAGGTGTTTCCCAAAGGTGGCCTCTGTCCCAGGGAGGAGGAGGAAGAAGAGAAGGAGGAGGAGGAGGAAGAGGAGGGGTGTGCACAGCTGGAGGCGCCCCGAGCTCCTCCCCTGACTTCTTCCCCCTCCTCCTCCTCGACGTGCAAACTTGGTCCTGCGCAAATTCTCGCAGCCACCAAACTTTTCCTGGTGAGAAGGCGCCGCCTGGGCCTGTCCCGCAGACCGGCAGCGGGACCGGGACCAGGAGCAGGACCGGGAGCAGGTCCGGCCATGGGCTCCGTGGCCTCGGCGCTGGGGCGCTCGCGGCGGGGCGCCCTGCGAGTGGGCGCCGAGCCCGCGGGCCCCGCGCGGCCGCTCTCCGCGGTGCTGAAGGCCCCGCAGCACGACGAGGAGGAGGAGAGGGAGGAAGCGCGCGGGCCGGCGCCCCCACGCAGCGCCGGCGCCCGTGAGTGTCTGCGCGGGACGCGGGGCCGGCGGCGGGGAGGGGCGCGCGGGAAGCGCCGGGAGCCGCTCCCGGGAGAGGCTGCGCGGAGCCCTCCCGCCCCGCGGCGCCGGCAGCCGCGGGTCCCGCCGCCCTCCCGCGGCTCTGCGGGGCTGCGGGCGSCCGGGGCGCGCTCTCTGCAGCCGGGAGAGCCGCAGTGACACGGGGCGCCGGCCGAAAGGAGCGGCGCGGCGGAGGGAGCGGCGCGACTCGTGTGAAAGCCGAGTCCTCCCCAGGGCGAGTGTTCTGCTGCTCCCCTCTCTGCAGCTCCCCCTCGTATAAGTGTTGGGCGGTTGGAGAGCTTAACTGTGTAAAGGGGCTCCCAAAGAAGGCTTCATAGCTCTTCTGGTCATTTCTAAGTTTCAGGTCATGTAAATGAGGAGCAGTGTATTTTGAAAGAGTGGTTTAACAAAGCTTAAGGGTACTTCTTAAGGCTACATAACTAAATGCCATGTACAACCTTTTTTATTATTTTTTTTTATTTTTAAGCGTAAGATCTCTCATGAGAAGCAGTGCCCTGTGGTAACATTTGTCTTTCATCCCATTCCTTCTTCTAATATTCCCTGGGTCRGAGCGATTGTTTTCATATCCCTTAAATTCTTTTGTAAGTCTTTCTTACTCCACAGCTCTTCCTCACTCGTATCCTTTCCCTTCAAAGTTCTGTCTTCAGCACCGTGTGGCTGGGTAGGATCAGCCCAGCAATGCAAACGTGACACGTTACCCTCCAATTCTGGATAATGCAATGAGACCTGTGCCCTGCACAGACACAGTGCAAGCAATTGATGCTGACAGTTTCCCCTTTGAATTTATCTGGTTACGATTTCTAACCTGTCACACTGCAAGAGAAAAGAGGATGTCTAGGGGAATATACCATCTATTAGGCCTGGTTTTCTCCAGCACACCTAGGGTAAGGTGTAATTTAACTGGAGYTGGGGTTGAAGGAACAATACAGGAATTAGTTTGGCAGTAAAATACATTTGGACCCTATTCATGCGAGGCGTTTATCATAGTGTTTTTTCTTCCTCTGAGTGACTCACAGGCTGTAGTCTGCGACACTCTGAAGACCTTCCTAAGTGCCTCATCGGTGCTGCAGCCAGCGTGGTTCAGAGCAGGCCCTGCGCTGAGCCTGGCAGCACGACCTGCTGTGGGCTCTTCCACACTGGTGTTCAGGTTCTGGTGCRTCTGAGTGGTTGTTCCTGCTGAGCTGCACTCAGTACATCTAAGCAGTTCTCGGGCTTGTTATTCTCAGCAATAGAATCACCCATGCTTTTGTTGTAGACTTTAGAAGTATTTTTAATACACTATTCTTGCTTATGCCAAGAACATACACCAGTTTAGCAGGGTCACATGTGATAAAAAATAGATTTTCTCCCTCGTGTTGTAAACCATGTATTTAAACTTAGGAATGATGCCTTACTCATGCTACCTAATTAGACAAGCGGACGGGATACTGTGTTTTGAGGCTGATTCAGTCTCACCAAAGGGCACCAAAAGGCAGCCCAGGGCGACAGGGACTATTTGACTTGTCTGGATTATGCTTGCACCCAATGTAAAGGCTCAGCTTTAGCCAAGGCTTGGAAAGTTGGTGACAGGGTGGGGTGTTGCTTCTGTGAGAGCTCCCGGTGGCCCCGCTGCTCCAGGGACTCCCCTGGTAGCACCCTGAGCTAGGGGTATGGCAGACTCTGGGAAACAAAATGTGCTCTTCTGGTTGCTTTCAATGAGATTCATCAAGGACAGGGGCTGACACAATCCAAGTGAAGTGCCACAGGTACCAGCAAGTGGCATTGTCACGGAATGAAAATTCACCCACTTAGGAGCAGAATATATTTCAACTGCCATTTGCAAAGTGGACTCCAATGTCTTTTTTAATCTTAAGGCACAGACAACTCACAGTATCATGACATGTAGTTCAGGGTCAGATCCTATGATGGCAGGGAAAATATTTATTTATAGGATGACATATGAATGAGGAAAAAAAAGTATGAATTAGCAAACGCTTTCTTTTATCACTGCTGTTTTTTTGTGAGGCCCCAGACAACAGAGGACATTGGCTTATACTGGTTCAGGGAAGCAGTCTCTAAATCACACGATTTCCTGCCTACCCCTGATCATGGCTGCTAAATGCAGGACATGATATTTGCACCAATGTGAGGGTCTCTCYCTCAGTCTCAACAAGAATTTAGCAGCTCAAAGCTTGATTATGTAACTTCAGGTTAAACTGAATGTTTTGAAGGTTTACCGAGTACTATGAAGTGCTTCAAATTCCAAGCTGAGGTGCACGTGCTGAGGGAATCAGCCCTGGCGAGCGTGTTTGTTCATAGGCAGCCCGTGCTGCTCGCCCGCGGGTGAGGGTGGTGAGCGCCGTCGCGCTCTGACTTCAGCCACTGACTTCACGGGTGCCTTTGGAGCCCTTGGCCGGCGCTCGCCCGGAGCTCGAGCGCTCTCTCCCACTGCTGGCTTCCGAGCAAGCMTCCCGTGGGCTCTCCTAGCAACCTACCAGTCCTTTCCAGAGCCCTCACATGTTCAATTACTGCCTCGTGTCCAGTGGTGAGCGCTGCGCCTCCCACCTCCTCCATAAAACACCAAGGACCTGCCACATGAGCCGCGAGGAGTGGGAGGGATGAGAGGACTCAGGGAGCCGCTTTGTCCTCCCAGCCAGGGAGAGCAGCAGTTAATGAGGTTTCACTTAGTCATCTTTTGTTGCGTGTACGTGGGAGTAATCAACGACAGGCCTTTTATTTTTTTTTCCCCTAGATTAATGAAAAAGGCTATGTGGAAACATTAGTGTTCTTTGMAGTACATTATCCATGGTAACCCATGGCTGAAATGTGATATATTTGCTTTGGATACATTTCTGAAAATGTTTTATTCATAATACATTTCTTCTGTTCTGTAGGGCACATTTTAAGACTTGTGCACATGTTAGAATAACAGGCATCASTGTAAAGTCTTACAGCTGTAAATGCTTGCCTGCGTCAAAGGTGCTGTACTCACAGTCATATACGTAACTCTTTACAGGTTTGGAAACTTTACAAGCAGAGCTAAACTGTGACAGAGAAGGTAAACACCAAATGGGTTAGTTTCACACATCTAGTTTGTTCACTCAAACTCCTGAAGAGAAATTCTCACCTTTGGCCAGTAAGCTCCCATAAGGTTGCAGCACAACAGGCAAGCTGTTTATGTGAGAAGAAAGAGGGACAGGTAGAGGAAGGCAGGAGGTGCTTTTAATGTTGTGTTTTCATCCCTAGGACTTTGGGGCACAATTTCTTCACAACGGCATTATCTCTGCCAACCCAAGCAGTATTATATATCCAGGACTTCTGAAAAGACAGAGAGGGAAAGGAAAAATTAGTTTGGTAGAAGGTCTAGGGATGTGAGCTGCAAGAGAAGCATTAAAACAATTTCCTCAGGTCAACAAGAAGACTTAGGGTTTCARTTTGACTGTTTGAGAAAGAGCTTTGTTTGTGTTGTGCCCTTCCTCTGTTCGGGGCCAACACTTCGCTGGATGCCTGTCATTCCTTCCATAGTGTTTTCTTTCCTTGCATTTCTGTTGGTTTACTTCTACYTTTCTCAATTTCTCTCCTGTCTTTGCTCATGTAATTATCTATCCAGAAAGTRTCCAGAAGTGTAGCTTATAATGAATGCAAATCTACAGAAATTGCCCGACCTTCTGGCAATATGTACATACAAAAATAGTTTTAAAATACATCTATATTAATTACTTACTCATGGTGCCTCAGGGCTCTAGTGCTGGCTGTTTATGGAAAAACAAATAATTTAGGTGGCTAAATTTGTATTAAGCAAGTGAGATATATGTATCTAAATTGGGCTCTTGGGGACTGTTTCGAGTGAGAGCATGCAACACTGGTAAAACTTGCAAATTATTGGCTAGCAATGTAGTTACTGCTATGAAATATGAAAGATCAGAATGCCCTCACTCCTAACTGGATTAGTGAAAAATGAGTAAAA
>PTEX01000035.1:3459172-3528036 GCA_003342815.1 Eudromia elegans | reverse complement strand
TGCCTCATGGTCAACTTGTCGTCCACCATGACGCCCAGGTCCCTCTCTGCGGGGCTGCTCTCCAGGAGGTCGGTCCCCAGCCTGTAGGCGTGTCTGAGGTTATTCCTCCCCAGGTACAGGACCCTGCACTTGCCCTTGTTGAACTTCATGAGGTTTCCCACTGCCCAGTTGTCCAGTCTGTCCAGGTCCCTCTGGATGGCAGTGCAGCTGCTCCTCCCAGTTTGGTATCATCAGCAAACTTGCTGAGGGAGCACTCCATCCCTTCATCTAGGTCGTTAATGAATAAATTGAACAGGACCGGACCGAGGACTGACCCCTGGGGGACACCACTAACCACAGGCCTCCAGCTGGACTCRGCACYGCYGAWTACTACTCTCTGGGCCCTGTCATTTAGCCAGTTCCTAATCCCCCTCACTGTCCACCCATCCAACCCACACTTCTGGAGCTTGCCCAGGAGGATGCTGTGAGGGACGGTGTCAAAAGCCTTACTGAAGTCCAGATAGATGACATCCACCGCTCTACCCTCAGCTATCTGTCCTGTCACTCCATCGTAGAAGGCTATCAGGTTAGTCAAGCATGATCTCCCCTTGGTGAATCCATGCTGGCTACTCCTGCGCACCCTCTTCTCCTCCACATGCCTGGAGACAGCAGCCAGGATGACCTGCTCCATCACCTTTCCAGGGATGGAGGTGAGGCTCACTGGCCTGTAGTCGCCCAGGTCCTCTTGCCTTTTTTAAAGACCAGGGTGACACTGGCTTTTTTCCAGTCCTCCAGCACCTCCCCCGTTCTCCAGGACCTTTCAAAGATGATGGAGAGCGGCTCGGCTACGACATCCGCCAGCTCACGCAGCACTCTGGGGTGCATCCCATCGGGGCCCATGGATTTGTGGGTGTTGAGTTTCCTCAGGTGGATTCTCTGACCTCAGGATTCTCTCACGGAATCTTCCTCTACCTGGGGCAAGTCTTCCTCTCTTCAGTCCTCTTCTCTTGTCCCTGGGATTCTAAAGGGCTGCCCTTGGTAAACACCTAAGCAAAGAAACCATTCAAAACACCTAAGCAAAGAAACCATTCAGCAACTCTGCTTTTTCTGTGTTTTTTTTCTAACCAGGGCACTGTTCACCAGCAGACCCACATTTTCCCTCACCTTCCTTTTGTTGTTAATACATTTGAAGAAGTTTTTCTTGCTGTATTTAACATCCCTCACCAGATTACATTCCAAACGCACTTTAGCTTTCCTGGTTGTGTCTCTGCAATCCCTGACGACGTTCCTGTATTTCTCCCAAGGGGCCTGTCCTTTTTTCCACATTCTGTATACCACAGAATACTGCAGACTCATTCTCAGATGTTCAGGTAGTGTTATGGTTGTTAAGTTACCTGCACTTAGTGGAAATATTAACTTGATTCCAAGTGGATATAGGAGAGAGCGCTGTGCGACCAGGAACATTTTTTTTTTTTTTTTTTGGTGAATGCAGCCAGGCCATCCTTTTGTATGTGTCTGAGCAAAGTTTGAAAGTATCTCTCTCTTCTTTTTTCTTTTTTTTTTTGTTTTTCCTGAGCACTCAAAACTGGCAAGAAATTCCCTCCAATTATTCCTGAAAGCTCAATAAGAAAATATTCCTTGCTTAACCTTTCTTGGATGTGGACCTGTTTCTGTTTTCTTTAGGAAAGCTATTTTTGTACATTGATGGTGAAGTGAGAGGGAATAATGATCATGCACATTTGGAGGATCCAGAAATAATCCTGAGTTGTCTGAGCAGAAATCTTACTTAAGGAAAGTCTTTCCTCCAAGTCTAGACAGACCTAGGCTGGCTCTGTGAGTAATAGCAATTCCAGAAAAAACGTGCTTGGCTGGTAAGCTTAGGCTGGACTGATTACGCTGGGCGCTAGGCACTGTTCTGCCTGAATATTASTATGCTGCTTTAGATGCAGGCTGCCAAAAATACCCCCTTAGTGCCAGGCATCATATGGACTGCCCAGCTTAGATTGACTGTAAGATTATATGTGTCCTTGGTGAGGATAACCATGTATTACTAGAGGAGACCACTCCTGGGGACCAACTGCAGCTCAGGGGATGCAATTTCTGTGTCTCACAAGAGCTTTTCTGCTCTCTCTGCATCTTAAGATAGTTTTTGGAGTGTGCTTGCTTTGGGGATGAGAGATTYGGGGRTGRGAAGGGAGKAGTACTCTGCCTTGACTGTACGCCRTGCTGCACAGCAGGCGTGCCCRTCTGTCATGCAGGCTGGTGCTGGAACTGTAACCTCACTTTGGTCTCCAGAAGAGTATTTTAGGGTAGCAGATGCCACTTTTCTGTAGTCTCTACAAGAGCATAGATCCARATTTTAAGCAATAACTAGATCCTGGAAAACTTTCCAAGGAAGGAGAAAGCCTGTTTCACGGATGAGGCACAAAACCTGTCTGCAAGGGAATGAGCCTCAGCAGGTGGAGCAGCTGAGTGGTAGTGGTTCTGCACACACTGGGTCTCAGGGCTGAAACAGCTTGGCCAAGGTCAGCCAAGCTGGCCTTGGCCAAGGGTAAGCTCAGTCCTGGTGAGGCCACATCTAGAGCACTGTGTCCAGTTCTGGTCTTCCCAGTGCAGGAAGGACATGGGACTCCTGGAGAGAGTCCTGCATAGGGCTAGAAGATGATGAGAGGACAGGAGCATCTCTCATGTGAGAGCTGGACCTGTTCAGCTGGAGAAGAGGAGGSTGAGAGGAGATTTTATCAGTGTGTATAAATATCTCAAGAGAGAGTGTCAAGGGGATGGGACCATGCTCTTTCCAGTGGTGGCTGGTGATAGGACAGAAGGCAACAGCCTCAAATTGAAGCACAAGAAGTTCTGCCCGAATGTAATGAAAAACTTACTGTCTCTGAGAATGGCAGAGCACTGGATGAGGTTGCCCAGAGAGGCTGTGGAGTCTCCTCCTCTGGAAATCTTCCAAACCTGCCTGGACTTGATCCTGCACAATGAGCTCTAGGTGACCCTGCTTGTGCAGGTGGTTGGACAATACGATCTCCAAAAGTCCCCTCCAACCTCAATGATTCTGCRTCAAAGGCAGACAGAGACCTGGGGTCTCCTTTGTCCTAGTCAGGTGCTGCATCTACTAGATCATAAAGGTCTTTATGGAGTCTGAGATGTTAAAGTGTATCTAGCAATGTTATCCTTAACTGAGGTGGGTGTTGCAGAGTGCTGCAAACTTCTCACCGTTTATAGGGAAATTTGTGTCTTGGCAGATCTGCTCTCCGACAGCTTGTGTCCCTCACATGCAATGGTAATGCTATAGAGGCTCCTGCTGAGCACTGAGCAGATGCAGCCAGTGAGCAGTGTCTATCGATTGCTCATCAGCAGTAATTTCAGTGCTTTATTTGTAAAATAATATCTTTATAGACCTTCTTGAAGTACTTAAAATGTGCTAGATCAAATAGCCATGGGTGCAAAGAATGAGTAGTTTGTTTGAGAGCCACTGTATCTCTGACAGATGCTGGTCTTCCTTTTCTTTTTGTGGATGTCAGCAAGAGGAGGGGGTGAAATGGGTCACAGGAATATACTTGTTCTTACTTCACTGTCAACTCCTCTTTAAGGTAGAGCAAAACATGTAAACAAAAATAATACCCACTTCAGAAAGCCCCAGGGAGGTTTTAGGATTCCTTCCACAGGGGTGTATGCTGTCGGGAGCAGTCCTGAGCCTTTCTCTCTGGATAGGATCTACTGGATCTGTTTCACTGGAATTAGTTTCCTTAACCTTTCCTCCTTCATGTAAGCAAACCATGGAGAGTGGCGACTCCTTTCTGGAGAAGGTTTTGCTTCTCCATTCASCCAGTGTGACAGATCTGGCTCAAGTGGAGCACAGCTCCTTCTGCCACGAGGCAGACCTGTGGCGAACTCCCTTCTCAGCACCGAGAAAGGCCCTGGGCCTTGGCTTGGCTCCCTTTGCCCACCTGCCCCTTCCCAGCCACCAAGTCTATGTCCGCATGAGCTCCAGGAGAACAGATCTCATGGAGCTCTTCTCCACACGCGACCACTCCTTGCTGCTGTTGGTCACTCTCTTCTGGCCGTGGGGCAGGTGACTTAGCTYTTCTCTCCATTACAGTAGGACACAAGCACTGCACAGGGTTCATCTAGCTTTCTCGTAACAAAGTTTGGAGACAAGTAAGTATGATTAAATATCTGAATTTTCTTTTTCTATAGCTTTTTAGTGTCTAAACATACAATAAAAGTCCTGCCAGTGCAATTGCAAGTTGCTAGTCTGTTTGTACATTATTTTTTTCTGTTGATCAGTCACWAAAACATGAGTATTTCCCTGCACTAAATCATCAAATAGCACTTGGCTCACTCTGTGAAGTAGAGTACCCTTCTTGGCCTGTWAATATTCACTTACTTTTTCTGAAAACCCAAGAATCACTGAAAGATCTGACTGGTTAGATGCATTACATACAGTTATCCAAATCTCCGCAGCTGCATATTAACATGCATTGAGTGTCTGTGGTAGAAAATTTAACTTTGAGGCTTTGAAGCAGAGACAGATGCATAGATTCTGTGCATAGAAATAATGCATATACCTTAACACTTATGTTTTGCCAGGTGATGACTGTGGTTACCATCAACTCTTCAGTTTCTTATGTATCAGTGTAAAATCCTGTAACTGGGCCAGGGAAACAGGCTTTCCCTGTTAGGAAATGGTATTAAGCATAACAACTTTAAGATGTTATTCCATCTGTATTGGCTTTATGCATTTCTCTGAAATGTTCAAGTGAAACTGTAGAACTATATAAGGAAGGTTACGGGGATAACTCTGCACCTATGCTTTTTTCAATGATTTTTTTTTGCTTTCTCTAAATCATGGAGAAGCTTTTGTTCTGCCTGCCTTTGCCACTTGGAGAAGAGCCTGATTTTGGAGTTTCTGTCAACACTTACGTGTTACATTGCTTATCAAGGGTGCAATTACATGAAAACTTGACACAGATTTTGAGAGCATGAGACGTGACTAGAGATTATTGTTCCACACTATAATTAAGTGCTCATTTCATTGCAGTGACTCTCGAAGGGAACTTGATTGTTATTATTAACTGTAAGCGTGAATACGCATTTGCAGCAAACAACTGCAGCTGTTACATAATTGCTAATGCAACCTAAAATGGAATTCTCCCTTCGTTTGCTTTTCTTGTAAAGTCTTCCTTTCTCTTGGATATATTTGCCCATTTAGCATACGTTCTTTTCCTTGCCCACATCTAGCCCCTGCATATGTCCCTTTTGGGCTGTTCCAGCTTACTAGGGGAAACGCAAAGGTTCCCAAAGGGCTCGTTTTGTTTGGACCAGGCCAAGGCCTGAGTCCTGCTTAGTCTTTTTGCCACATAGCCTCTACAGTCCCAGTAGCACTAGTGTATGGTATCTAATTTAGCATTCATGGATCTATCAATGCTGTTCTTTCCTATGGAAGGTCCATAGGTAACTGCAGCATACTGCGCCGCTACTGCTAAGTCATAACCTCAAAGGTCCATCAGGAACGTGCTGCTTAAAGATAGGCCATGATCCTACAAAAGAGAAATGACAGATTCTCTGAAGTGAGAAGCAGGTTCATGCTGTCTTCATGCTAGGGTGAAATTTGTTTGCAGCCAYGAGACCACTTGATTCCACACAACTATTTCCAGGTCTAACGGCACTACAGTATTGAGCTGGCCCACAGCAGAGGTTGAATTTTGTTCTTACAAGAGTGATTAAATGAAACCACCTTCTCTCTCAAAGTGGCAGATTTTCTTCCATTTGCATATTGTGGTAGATACGAATCTTTTCTGCAGAACCTAACCTTCCCTTGCTCCTGGGGCACGTACTGTGGGCTTACACATTGACCCTTCTTAAATGCTTCCTGCTTTGTGCTCAGAATAAAGCTTAGTCTGCGAGCTCCCATCCTGTTTTGCTGAAGGGAAATGAAATTCAAGACAGACTTCTGAAGATGTGAACATTTTTGAAGCTTGGTGTAACGTGCATCTGATAAAAATGGCACTGCTACGGTTCTCAGTATGAGTGCTAGTGATTTCTTAGATGATCTTGACTTGCAAATACGTAATCTGTTATCACAACAGAGATTATAGTGTTCAGTTTTAAACTAACTTTAGCATCTCTGTTTAAAGTATGATCTTAAAGTTCTTGTCAAAGAGCTTTCTTGTTTCTGAATAAAATGTTTTGAGGGAAACTCAAAAACAAAGTTATAGTTGTCCTGAAAACATTTGATATTTATGATCAACTTTCAAAGAAGAGTATCATAGTAAAAAGGCTAACTCTGCTTGCTCTCTCTATAAAAAGTAGGTGTATTCAGCAGGTAACACTAATRTCCCAGTTTCCATGCAAAACAATTTCCTCAGCAACCTCTTGCCTCTTTCTGTACTGGGCCTTGGCTATAGGAGCTGCCAGTTAGACCCATTTTTGTGGTAGCTTTGTGATGTCTGTGTCCTGTTATTTGCAGACTTTGAATCCTGGTTGACCCATTGTTTGGTTTTATGTTGAATAAGAYAGATTACTTTTTCAGGAGGCAGAAAAGGACCTTGGAGCTTCATCTAAGTCAATAAATAGGTGTGMKTTAACTTTGGTAGGATGAAACACARGACTAAAAGTGTTTTCCTTCACAGTACACCCTGGTCTGCTTGAAAAGAAAATGCAAAATACGTTTTCATTTAGTTTTATTTATCTATTTAAAATAAAACAAAAAAAAAGAAGTTATGCCTCCCATGGCCTTATCCTGGCCTCTGTATGGAAGAATCAAGTAAATACAGCTATCAGCTACTTCTTTCTCTTTATCAGTGTCTATCTGGCTGCGTTCTTGTCTTCTAACTGGTAGAGACCTGGCATGTTTCTCTGAGACATGTTGGATCCAGCAGCTGTGGGTGAAGACATCACTGCCTGTAGCTCTTTGCACTCTTCCTTCTGCCTGAGATGATCTTCGCTGTAACAGCAACCAGCATCTGCTACCTCCTCAGCTGCTGTGGCTTGAAACTGCCTGGTGTTATACAGTCTACCAGGGCTGTGAGCGGTGGCAGCTAAAGTGTTGAGCGCTTGCTCTTGTTGCMCCTCTTATGTGGGCATCAATCTCTAGCGCAGTGTCACAGCTGGAGGAGGTGACTTGTTAACTGCTAGTGCTGCGAGCCTGGTTTTGTGTTGGGGTGAAATGCTGGTCCTAGTGAAACCAGCAGGAATTTACCCAGGGAACTCAGTGGGATCAGTGTTTTGAGCCTGGCATCTTCTCAGTGTTAGACAGGTATCTGGTGCCAAGGTTATGGATCGAGGGTAATTTTCAGTCCAGCCCCTAAGTRACCAGGCATTTATTAAGGCTCTGATGCAGCTGAAGCCAAATAGTCTCCTTTCAAAGTACGGAACCTTTTACAGCAAGGTTAGGCGCATTTCTGATCAGGTATACTTAATAAGTGAATTCCATACCAAAATTATAACACACGTCATTTGAACAGTGTTAGGTTTCAGAAAATGCTGTTTATTTCATATTTTTAGGCATATAGATAGAATTGGGGGGCAGGAAGTAGGGTTACAAGGGAGATTTGTGGCTCAGTGAGCAGTGCTCTTGCTGAAAACACACCATTAAGCCTACAGATATACTAATTATATAAGATTCCCTTAGCTGTAATGAGCCAAGTGAAAACATTTAGGAATTAGTGATTTTAATGGTAATTATGGTATGTTCTATTGAAAAAAAGTCTTCTAATTCTACTGAAGTGAACTGGAAAACAGTATTCACAGCAGTTAGCAAAACTTCTGCTTTTGAAAGGTCAAAAAGGTTTTCAAAAAGCTTCTTTAAAACAAAATGAAATGGGAAGGAGAAGCAGTAGTTGACGGCTTACTCTAGGTTATCACATCATGAGCGCATCCGCATTATGACTGCTTTCTTTGGAAAGGCTTTGTGCCAGAAAGATATTCTCAGCACTTCATCTGAATCACTTAGATCTATAAAAGCAGGCCAGAGTTCTCACAAGGGATCCTGTAAGAGCTCTCCCTGTTTTCAAACGCTGCCACGCTCCCAGCTTCCATCTCTGGGTGGAATCCATTTGTGGTTTTTGTTAGTGCAAGTGGCAGTCGCTTCTGTCGGCAGCAGAGCTGAGTCAGCTGCTTCCATATCACAATCTGTACCCAGATTTCCTATGTTTAGTTTAGCTCTGAACACCTGCCCGTGCTTTCACACATGTAGCTTATTGCTGACTCCGGAGAAGCTGACGTGTTGCATGGGCCTGAGGTCATCAGATAAAGCAGAGGCTGTTTTAAAACTTGCTGAGGTCTTGAATATTAGATCTGGGCCTGAGCAGATAACTTGAGCTCCTGTGCTCAAGGAGAAGAGGCCTTGCAGAGAGCCCTGTGCACCTAAGGGGCTCTCCAACATGCGCATGGAACCGGCTGTATGTTGACCTTGGGATACTGGAGCCCTTTGATATGGTGGGTTTGGGATCCACCTTCTGAGTGCCCATACCTTAAAATATTTCCAAATATATTCACAACCAATGTTTTTTTTTTTACTCTGTTGCTAAATGGACCTTTCTGATTCTCAGCTCCGGAATAGAAAACCTAGAGCCAGGCAAAGTACAGTCAGCTTTGCCATGGCCAGTGGAGCCCTTCCTAAAATCCAAGCAGAGGATGGAATATTGCAAGTTAGGTTAGGCATCTCTGCCTGAATCCCAAACCCCAAAGTTCACAAAAGGAAATTTTCCAACTCTGGAGTTTTTTTGCTTTTTCTTTTTCATTTTTTTTGTCTGTTAGATTTTCATGTTAGAAAACCTATGGGATGGACTTTCTTTTCAAGTGTAGAATAAGAATTTCCCTACCAGATGTGGTCCCGCAACTAGATCATAATTCTGCCATCATTTGAAGTCAGAATAATACTTAAGAAGGATTGCCTAAACTTGAATAAGCTCTTGGTAAACTGTGTTTTCTAGCTAATGGGGAYAGCATTTGCACATTAGCTGGAGTGCTGCTGTTATTCAGCATTAAATTACGCTATAGTATTAGTATTTTTATCTTGTTACCATAGTAACAATAGAAGCAGTGAGTTAGTCTTCAAGGGCTTGAGATCTATATCCGATACAACTATGCATGTATATATTTCCCTCCTYATATAAGCTTATTTATCCACATACTCCTTCATTCCTCCCTACAAAAAAAAAAAATATATGATTGCTTATAGATATACAAACACACATATATATATGTCCTGATATGTATATGTATATATATAGTGTGTGTATATATATATATATATTGTTGTTCAGGCAGGACCTCCAGCAAAAGTTACAGTGTGTTTGTGCTGTCTGCCAGTATGGACACCCTGCTGTGTAAATTCTGCTTTGTGCAAGACTCTGAGTTTCTGTCCTTAGACATGTTCCATCTCGGTGTAATCAAATGCTGTATTGAAATAAAAATCCAGAGGGCAAATTGACTGAAGCRCCAGTAACCTATTTGGTCTACACGAATACGATTTGCATGGACAAAACTTTTCATGCAAGAGTTTAGCTTGCAGATTTTTTTTTTCATCTTATACAGGTGCATCTTCCAGTCAGTCATCAACATTTGGACTTCACATTTGGAAACAATGAGTCACAGAAGGAATGTGTGTGTGTGTGAATTCAGCCATATCCCTTGTTTCACAAGGCTGTATTCAAAAATAAAATTTATTGTGCTTTTAGCGTCAGTGACTCCCAGAAAACCATCATGATGCTTASTTACCTTGTTCTGTGTTTGCCTTGAGCTTTGTTAGCAGCTAGGATCTGTACAGAGAAGAAATGGTGGGTTAGTGCATCTGGGTAGTTATCACCCACAGCATGCTGTGAGCTTCTGTAACTGAGGGGTCATGGGGGAAGGAACAAGGAGGAAGCATAAGATATTCCTTGCAAAATATTTCAGTTTCTTTGCATAACGAAAAACTTTTAATGTATTAAGGAGAGAATTTTTTTTATCAGTTCTGCTGATGTGACCTCAAGATAAATAATTGCATATACCAGGATGAGCAGCTCCCAACTGCAAATGACAGCAAARAGAGACTCCCCATATCCTCTGGAGGGCCTGAGGAAGTGCCAGGGTCCTTCCTTCCCTTGTCCCATCCCCTATCTGGAACCTTCTGTTGCCTCCATCTAGTGGCTGTTATAGCTCAGGACTAGAGTCAAAATTTGTCTTGACCTTAATAGAAGTGATGATTACATGGTATGAGGTGATTACATGTCAGGCACTTGGTCAGTTAGAGCATTCCTGAGCTGTCTACAAGGAGTGCAGGAGATTTTGTTCAAAGCAGCCTATTGAAGGGGCAATTGTCTTTGGAAACCCCTAAAGGTGGCTATATCAGTTGTAGAGCGTGGACAGTCCTTCTGTAGGAYGCATGGTGGCTGAGGGAGCTGGTTCATGTCATTGCAAGGCCACTATCAATCACCTTTGAAGCTCTGTCCTCACTTTGCTCCTCAAATTGCTTGACAACAGGGCTTCTGAAATGTTGAGMTTGCCCCATCAGATACTAGATGACTCTGGAGTTCATATGCAAGTTCTTTCCTTGCTTTTGTAAAGCTGGTCAAGGCTTGCACGTCGAGCAGGATTTTGTACCTCTGACCTGTTCCTTATACTGAGTGCACAGAGGTGGGGCATCTGTTTCAGCACCATGGCCTGCTGGAGGGAGAGGTAGGGAGCAGGTGCTTGGCCGGGTTGTTGACCTGCTAAGTGGGAGCACCTGATGTCATACGAGTTTGCCAGGGTTGGGGCAAGAGAGGTGTGAGACTGTCTGCCAGCCCTGCGCCCCAAAGTACTCCATGTGTTGACCCTTGTGTAGCATGTGGCCCACCTCTCTGGCTGTAAATCCTGCATGGCAGGGGAGCTATCAATGTTGTTTTATGTATCTGAGAATGAGAAATGTGGGAGGTCAGTCCTGGCTGGTGTAGCCAGTAAATAAGGTTTCGCTTGAATGAAAGTCTGCTCTGTTCTCAGTGCTTTTTGTCCTCCCTATTGAGCTTTGACTCTCTCTCTTTGCTGTTTCTGTCACCGATGACGCTGAGTAATGAAATGCTTCTTGCCTTTGAAGTCAGGTATAATTACACTAATTTTCAAAGAAGTTTGAACTCCTGTGGAAGAAGATAGGAAAATGATAGGGAAGTCATTATACCAGATGCAGGGTGGGAGGAGGTGAGGGTGAAAAGAATTATGTGTTTTATTACGGTCTTTGATAACTGTAACCACAGCAACAAATAGTGATGGGTATATTGCATTAGAGCCTCTCATCTTGGTAATCATATTCTGCTTCCAGATGCCTTGCAGATCGCAAGTAAATTAACACTTAACAAATACATCGGGATGTTGCATGAATTTCTCTCCCTTTCAGACAGATGATTCAGGATGTCAGAGACCTTTGAGCAACAGCTGACCTTTCCAGGCAAAGTCCAACAGCATCTGAACTTGACAGTTACAGAGCAGGCTGCTGCTTAAAGGTTGATTAAATTGTCTGTCCTGATTACCTGGAAGGACCCTATCAAGACAAGGAGTCAAATGCAGCAATATATGATCAGAAGAGGAAGAACAGCTAATGGGACACTGTTGCTTTAGGCTCCAAATTAGAGCTCTGCTGCTATAGCACTCTGCTGTGAGTGGAGTTTTCCTAACAAAAAAACCCTTTTAAAATCACAGTGGTTTATGCTACTGCTTCTTATTCCAAACTTTGGTGTAGAGCAGCATGGAGCCTGGTGCTCAGGCACAGGCACAAATGTGATGCTAAAGTGTGTCCTCTTAGCGGAGCAGGTAGGGACAGAGCTGGAGGTCTCAAGATGAGCATAAAGCAAGAGTGTGGTTAGAGGTAATGAACGT
Organism: Eudromia elegans; assembly: GCA_003342815.1. Taxonomy (NCBI): domain Eukaryota; kingdom Metazoa; phylum Chordata; class Aves; order Tinamiformes; family Tinamidae; genus Eudromia; species Eudromia elegans. Next base: position 3,516,213 of record PTEX01000035.1, on the reverse strand, counting down.
TTGTGACATTTGGCTCCCTCCTACCTCCTTTTCCCCAAAGGCAGAAAAAAAGTATGAAAATGCAGAAGCATTCTTCAGAATAGTGGAGTGCAGCCATACCTTATATGAAAATCACATCTGTTCCACCCGTATTTGAAAGCTTATTAAATCTTTGGCCTTTCTGGAACAAGACAGGCAATTGCATCCAACTAAATTAAACACCTGCGGGCTACAGAAAGCATTTTACAAATCTTGCTGTGGCACATCCAGCATCAGTACTAGAACAAGTGAGATAAATTGCTTCCTAGGAGTGTATGTGTCTTATTCAAGAAGTTGAAAAGAAGTGTCAACGTTTACACGGTTAAAGTTGAAAGAGATTTTGGTCTCACAGGGAGATTATGTGAAGCATTTAAGGGATTAAACAGAACAGTGGTAAATTGAACAAGTGATTAAATTGAGCAGTTGAGCTACCTGCTGAAATCATGTGCATTCATGTTATTAAATCTCTTGAGCACTTCAGAAAACACCCTTCTCTCAAGGTATTAAGCAAAATACAGTTCCAGATACTGATTCTAAATATTATTGCAACATCTGTAAGGAAAAATAGATTTTCCTTTAGCACTATTCAAACAAATTGGTAGTTTAATTCCGTCTACTGCTCCTTTCTTACTAAAAGGGATTTTTCAGGGCTATTGACAGAAATGTTAATTTTATATTTAGGGAAATTATATATACATGCACACTTGGAAATACATCAGACAAAATTAAAAGGATTAAATTATGAAAGGCTAGATACCAGATACTGCTTCAGAGTATGCATAACTCATATATATATATAATATATTATGTATGTATGCATTATATACATAAATAACCAATCTCATAGTTATTTCATGTGAGTTATTTACTTGAGAATTACTGCCTTGCAGTTTATGGATATTTTTCTGATGTTGTTAGAAGGATATGAAAAAAAGTGAATTCCTTTGGAAATGATTTGTGTACTTTTCTAAAGTTTGACTCAACTACAGCTCCAAATTTAAAGTTCATGCCTTTAAACTTTTTGAAATGTGTCTTAAAAGAGCACTAGGACATTGCTGGTGGTTTATTGCTGCTAAAGTACGTAACCACTGCTCAGATGTTCGTGTTGGTTCCATGTCATGGGTTTGAAAAATGACGCTGGAGTCTACACTGCCTCTGGCATGTCTTAATGCTGCTGTGGCTTTTTGAAAGCCTTGTTGCTGTTTTGATACTGGTTTGTTTTGTTGCTCTTTTGCCTTTGTTTCACTTTCCTGTCCCCACCTTCGTGGCAAGGCCTAGGCTCCCAACAAGAGTGTGCTTTTTAGGCTGAAACCGCTCATTACTCAGTGGCCACTTATGGGCCAAAAAAGGGCAGCCAAGAACCCCAGTGAGATGGGGTTTTTCCCTTTTGGTTCCTAGATCCACCTGCGCCTTGAAAGCCTCATAGGCCCTGACTAGGTGGCTGCTAACATCAAATAAAATCACCTCTCGGGGAGAGCTCTTTGCCCRGAGCTGTGGGCTGGTGGTGTCTGCGCCCCCAGCTTGGGCCTGGGCAGCTCCCATTGCACATGGTGCAGGGTGAGCAGCAAGGGCAGCGTGGCAGCCGCGCTGCTCCTGGCAATGCCAGCACTGCTCTGCTTTCCTTAGCTGGACTGGCTTAGGGATGTGTTCTTGCTCCCAAGCAGTCCTACTGACACGGAGCTGTTTTATCCCAGCAGGGAGGGCGCGGTTTCCAGCTCTGCAAGGTAGCTCGTGCTGAGCTGCGAGGCTCGTAGCATGTATCTCTGCTGCTGAAATGCTGGCTCTTCTTGCTGACTTCAGTAAACTCCTACAAAGCGGTGTGTAAAACATCTGATCCACTCTGTGTTTAATGCTGTTAGATTCCATATCCCTATGCTGCAGTCTTGGAGGCCAACTCCGTTTTCGGTAGTCTGACGTCAATAATCATCCCTTGATTCTTCAAAAATGATGATTTGTTTGTGCCCTTACTTTCTCTGTCACATGTGCACTTGATTTATGGGCTGAGATGAGTCTACGCAGTTGCATGTAAGCAAAGAAATGATTGACCCAAGTTGGTGAGTAATCAGGGATGTTGGGAGCACAGGAGACTTTCAGCATCACAAAGCATAGGAGATGGCTGTTGTAACTGGGATGGAGGTGATCATCTGCAGAGATTAAAGATTTGTCCTCATGGCTGGAATCAGGACTGTGGGGATTGTTCGTTGGACGGCTGTGTATCTGGAATGGGCAGTAGTATGTGTGCTTGCTTGCCTGGAGGGATGTTGCAAGGACTGTACTGAGAACCATCTGGGTGGTTAAACTGCTGCAACTGATACGGATTAGTAATGTCCTGGTTCCTCTTGGAGATGGAGGGATTTATTCTCTTCATCAAGCTTCTGAAATGTGCACGTGAAAGAGAGAGTGCCTTTGCATCGGGAGTGAGAAGGGAGGCAGAGATGTAGAGGTCGAACTACCTGCAAAAACAACGCATAGGTGTCTGAGGTCTGGATTTCTGAACAGGTTTTGCTTACTCTGACAAAGCACAGCCTTCCTGCTCTTCCCCCCGCAAATAAGCCACAGCACAAGACAGCTGGGTAGAACGTAGAAAAGGGAAGGTGGAATTTGGTTTCTCGATAATTTGCGGAAATAACCTGTGTCTGCCTTGCTAGATACAGTTTGCTCTTGGCAAGGTCACCTAGGAGTTACTGTGGCTTGTTCAGTCCGACCCTCTGCATCTGTGAGTAGCAGAAGACCCTCTGTGAGATCAASGGGTCAGACAGAAATGATGTTTTTTTCTTAACTAGTTCTTGACTGTGTCAGTTACTGATGGCCTCAWGCCTTGCAGCAGGTACTTTCTAGCTCTTCTACTTAAAATATACACCAAGCATCTAAGAGCATTTCCTTCCTTCCTGAAAGTAATTGCATTAGAAGTAAGGTTTTTATTGTCTTCTATTAGGGGTAGGAAAAAAAAATCGAATAAATGTTATTTTTTTCTACTGAAAACTCTCAGGAAAAGGATATGCCAAGCATGCACTTTTTCTTTCTACTTTTCCAATAAGAAAACATTATTGTTTTCCTCAAGAGACTGTTATCCTTGCCCAYGTAGTTCAGAATTGTGTTTATGTAGAAACAAGAAATAAAGGAGTGTGGGTTTGGTGCCGGCCTGCAGTGACTGCAGCTCCGAGCACCGGGGTGCTGCAGAGGCCGCTCGCCCCCGTTTCGTTTAATGGGACCCTAATCGGCTCCAGGGCAATGCCCAAAACCTCTCTCCCCAAAAAAAAACAAAACCGAAAACCCCCAAAGCTGTTAGAAACCCGATTAGGGGAATGTTACAGCGGGAACTGACTCCGCGGGTGTGCACGCGCCGGGCCTTGCGGCGTGGGGACGCGTGGGGACGAGCGCCCCGGGCTCTGGCGGGAAGCTGCCGCTCCCGAGCGGCGGGTGCGGAGCCGGCGCCCGGCGGCACCCCATGAGCCGGTGTCTTGTCTCCCTCTGGCGGTCCTRGGCCTCCCTGGTACGCGCGTCCTGCCGGCCGGCGCCTCCTGCTATTCCTCCCGGGAGCCGGGAACGCTCGGTTTGAACGGGGTCCGTGCAGCTCCGTGTCCTGCCTGGGACAGCGGGCAGGGACAGATGCCGAGGGATGAGCGCGAGGGCCAGACAGGCACAGGACGGTTGTCGTTCCCCTGCTATGTCCCTGRAGCCTTGGAAAATGGGTAGTGTAGGCTGAAAAATACCAGGTTGCTCTTCCTGTCTTGTATTTGTTCATTTCATTCTTCTATTTTGTTCATTATTTTTGTTCCCCTGGCTGCACATATACAAAATCTTTTGTTGCCTCTGGAAAATGGGGGTTTGACAACATTGTAAGCGTGCTCAAACCGTTTGATTTGCCTTCATTCTTCAATTCAATTTCTGACGGATTCAGTAGTCACACATAAAGGTACCGACAGGCATGTCTGAATTTGTTTAGCAGATGTGAGCAACTAACCCTGTGATTGCACGTCTTGCATCTGCACAGAAGAAGGAAAATCTGAAAGATGTTCCAATTATTTTATAAGAGGTTGATTTGTAAAGAATTGAATGACAAAAATAGAAGAAACAATTCACCACTGGAAACATTAATACTTTTAAGGCGGAAGCAGTCACTGAATGTTCCTAAAGTGATACTTAATATCACTCAGTAATAATAATATTTATTATTTATTATTATTAAGTATTTATTTTATTTATTTTATTTATTATTATTAAGTATTAATAATACTGGTAAGTATTAATTATTAATACTGGTTAAGTATTAATAATACTGGTATTAATAAGTATTAATAATATTAATAATACTTAAATTGTGTGTGTTTGCTTTGTGTATATTGTTGCCGCCTAAACTCCAAAGAATTACCTTCAAAGAAGGTAATTACCTTCAAAGAAATAAAAGTTCAACTGGAAAAACACACTATTACTCTGGAATAAGTGCCCCGGTTACTGCGGGTTGTTTTATCGTGTATCTAGCAGTACAATTAGGCCTGTTGCTTCCTGGAGTAAACAAGCTTTCAGCTCGTGTTCATTAAAGAAACCTTGTTTGTGGCTTGCTTAAGACTCCCTCTTCTGCTGGAATGGTTTAATTCAGAAGAGGGACGTGCAATATGAAAACATCTGGCTTAACTCTAGGTTGTCCTGAGGCTGGTACCTCTCTAGGAATAATTGCATGCAAACAGTTTCCGGCAAATATAGTAGGAATTTGTTCTGAACGTGCATTGTTTTCCATGTTAATAAGGCTTTGTGACATTCTGAGGCTTCTTTGTGATACTCTTTTGTTAGAGTTTGCAGATCTTTTCAACAGCATCTATATATTTCTGTGACATTGCTTGGGAGTGATGGTTTGTTGTGTATTTCTATACATTTCAAAAATCAGTCTCTATAAAATACAAGCTATAATCTCTGATCTTCCAAAGCCTTTAAATAAAACTGTAAAGAAATCACCTTCAGCTTAGTAAATATATGGCTTTATATACATGCAATTTCTTTCTAGCTATAGCTACAGATTTATAAAGCAATTACTTTGACATTGTATCACCTATCAGCCTAATAATTGTGGCTGCAACAGAATGGATGTGCTTTACAAAAAACATTCTTACTGCTCTTTTCCTTCCAAGGCAACAGCCCAGCTTGCAGTGATCACCTATCCAGCACTACCAGCTGGGGATTTTTGCATTTTGAATATACTTGATGATATTGTCTGTTGTTCTGGGACATGGCGGTTCTTAGAGCGAATGATTAATTCTCAACCATGGGCATCCTCTCGTGAACTCTGCATTGCTTGGCTGTTGTTTGGTATGAACAGAACCTGCTGTAAGGGACTTGCCATAAGCCCTGGTTCACCTCCATGAACCCTTAGAAATACAGGTGTGTATTTTTCACTTTGATTTCATACATTTTTCAAACTTTTTTGGTTAGAAAATGCCAAACTTCCTCCCCCGAAATATTCTGCAGGAAACTGCTAGTATATACACGACTTAGCAAATAGCCTTTCTTGCCATCATCATCATCAAAATAATGCCGGATTACTCTTCACTTACTGAAATCTCTGCCTGTGTGGGTCAGAAAATCTTGTGCAAGAAGTTGATTTTTTTTGATACATCCTTCCAACATATACATCTTTCCACGTATGTATACATGCAAATCTGTGCATAGCTGGAGAAAGAAAAAAATGCAGCTTGTCTCCTAGCAAAGTGATTTTACCAAATAACAAATTTTGCTGTCTGGCAAATTGCCAGTGATTTACACTGATTTTCATAACAATATTAAAAAAAAMCCCTGTGTTTTGGTCTCCTGTGGAAGAGGAGAATCTTTAAATCTTGACTACAAAAATCACAGATATATGGTGTTCTGCTTCAGGAAATAATGTTGAAAATTATACCAGTCAGTAGTCTTAAATAGAAACTCTTTGTTGCAACCAGAATTACTTGTATAAGAGCATGCATCAACTAATCTATAGCAGAAACAGTACAAAGTACATTCAAGAACTGTATTTATGAGAATATGAAAGCTGTCTTGAACAGCCGCACTAAAGAAATGTTAAATTACAATGTCTGGGGACTTGTTTGATTGATAGCAGATCTAATCCTCAGTTAGGACTAGGACGTTTATCTGACAGAGTCTGACACAACAGAACGATGCAGGGAGAGCAACTCGTGTTCCCGTTGGAAGAAGCACTTCCTGAAGGCTGAGGGAAGTCAGTGGGATCACGACTTGCTAGGGACCCTGCACCCAGCTTTCCTCCCCGGCCTAAAGGTAAAACACAGACCCGGGCCTGTGTGTGTGTTTTTGGTTTTAATGCAAAAAGATGTATGAAATTTCGTGAGCTCAGATTTCTGTGTCACAGCACTGCTTATGCCTCATGATGTGTTCTGTATAGGGTTGTGCTTGTAGCCAAATATCTGAAGTTCCATGTAGAAAACGAGGCTGAGAATGCTCTTTAAGTGCTTGAACGGGGAACACTGAATTTGCTCAGAAAACAGGTGTCCTGCTAGAAAGGTGTCAGTTAGAGTGTTAACCATCCAGAGATGGGAAAGATTGGTGGAGTCATAAGAGCAGGAATGCTAACAGGAGCTTATTGCGGATGTGCTTAAAAATTTAGAAGGGCAAATTGTGTAGAAATGGGGCCTTGGGCTGCATCCAAAGACCAGAGAGGCTACTGATTGCTAAGGGTCTTGGAAATGGACCGTGAAGTTCAACTTACAGCCTAGAACTAAAACTGTGTTGCAAAAATTTTAAAGCAGAAGAACATTTTTGTTTGTATCTTACTGATTAGTATATATTAGCATTCCATTAGTAAATACAGTGCTTAAAAGGAAGGGACTGTTTTTCTGTGGGGAAGCAAATTGCTTATAAGATACAAAGCAGCTGAGGCAGCTGAAAAAAGATGAATGAAATTCAGATTAGTTTTTACTTATAGTTTATAAAAGTGAGCCTTGTATCCAATAAGCGTTATAGCCAAAATATTCTTCTAGGATAATCTTACGGGCTGTTTTTCTGCAGTTCACAAACCACACATAAGGACACTAGAAGAACTGGATGTTAAACTCAGCAGATTTTGTTCAAATTTTGGAGGCACTGTTTTGTGAAGCAGTAAATTAAGGAATTAGCTGTTTAAATTCAAACTCTAAGGTTGTGCCAGTGTTTCTCCTTGTTTGTCATTAACAAGAATTAATTGTTTAAGGAATTATAATTTACTGAGTAGAATTCTGTGAAAAAGCTCTAACCAAAGCATTGAGAAAAGAGCGAATTCCTCTTACTGGCTCTTCCTTCTCTGAAGCAAGCTTTGAAACCCCACTTCTGCTTTCACCAGATTCTCTACCTTTCCAAAAACCAGAATGATACAGAACTTGAGGACTGCTCCAGCTAAACAAATGGATCAATAATAACTGGAAACACTCATCAAAAAATGTCTTAGCTGTATCTTGGCATTAGCATTACTAAAAGTTAATACATTTAAGAGTGGTGTGTGTGCAGGTAAGTGTGCAAATATATATATATATGTATGTATGCACTATGTTTTAGACTCCAAACTGTTACCAGACCATTGCATTAGCCTTTGCAGTGCTGTGGAGCTTTTTTTCCATTGGGAGGAATGGGCAAACTTCTACCATGGACTTTTGAGACCAAATTCTCTCAGCATAACCTAAACCTTATGTAAYGTTTTTACAGAATAAAATATTTAATCTGACTTACATGTGTTTTTTATATTGTCTTATATGCTGTTATATGAATAACTCTCCTCTGGACACCAAATGGATTAGACATCTAAATGGATGAGAACATTTATACTCATGAAAGTAAATATTCAGAAAAGTAGAATCCTAGAGCCTGGACACATAAACAAATTTCTGTAGGCTATAAAGAAGATACAAATAAGTTATCCTCCTGTTATACCTGTGCTTGCAAACTTCTGTATTGTGATCAGGGCAAGGTAATAAAGGGTTATCACGTGCTACCTGGATATATGGTGTCTCAGCATCCTTCAGTAACTTGTTCAATTACTTGTGCCATTGACTGAGACCCTCAGAAACTCTGCGGTGGAGAAGCCTAGGAAGAAGCTTCTCCTTAGGTGGGCAGCAGTTTTGCTTTGGTGGTATTTTCTGACTGGTTTCTTTGATATACTTTCTCTGAAACATTTCTCTGAAGTACGTGGAACTGCTTAAAACAAGAAACTCCTAGTAGAATTTGAGGAAATTGTTGAGCAATGGATCTGCCCTCATCGTTTTACAGCCTGCAGGCAGCAATTGTCTCAAGGAAACAGAGAAGCCTCCTTGACTCACCCCGTACCTCTGCTCGGTGCTTCAAGCGGGAAGCTGCTCGTCCTCGCTGCGGGTAGGTACCTTGTGTGCACTGCTTGTGCTGAAAGTCACTGCTGGCTTGGCTGATACCCACTGCACGTTTGCTTTGTCTCACTGCAGGAGTGTGTCAGGGATCGTGCGAGCCACAGCGGGCTTCCCGCTCTGTGGACTTGCTTGCCCCTGTAGGGGCTTGGTATTAGAAGCATTAATGGAAGAGATAAACTTGGTAGTGAAATAACCTCGTCATAGTGACAACTTTTTCTTTGCATTCAATGTGGCTACAGTGCACTAGAAACATCTCAGTTTTGTTTTCCCAGATGAGGTGAACTCATGCTGCGCGTTGTGTAGGTTTCCCTGAGTCTTCTATAGATGATGGGTGCCAGAGGTGGCTCATGCTGCCTTAAACCCAGCCGATTGCTATTTTAAACACGAGAATCAAAATGAAACCTTAAACGTCTCTGAACATAGAAATGACTAGGAATACACATGAACACACACCCTGAAATATATACATATATATAATAATTTCTGCATTAAGAACATCTGCCGTTGAAAAAATGCCTAGATACTGCTGCTTTAACTTGGTGTCTCTCATTTCTCCATGAAATGAGGCACTGAACCCATTCATATAAAATTTGCAATTTTGTTCATAACCTTTTTTCCATTCTCATTTGCATTTCAAGGAGCAGGAACAAACTAAGCAAACTCTTCTGTGGAATTTGCATTTCTAGATTTCAAAGGGGAGCCCACATCACTAATTAATATTTTGTTCTGTAGAAATTAAGAATGTTTTTAAAAGCTTTTATAAATATGGGGTGAGTTGTAGTGCAACAGAAAAATTGAATGATTATTACAGCACTGCTCAATCTAGAGATGTTTTAACTATGGCAGCCAGGCTTTTAGACTACCTTTTTTCTATGCATTTTTTTGGTGTTTATAGATGTGCTGAGGAGAAAAAGGGAGGTAGGAGAAGAACAGGAGAGAAGATTAACGTAAAATGGCAAAACTTGTAAAACGTCAGATAAATGTTTTTCATCAAAAACTACTTAAACATGTTTTATTTTTAAACATCTTTCAGTAGATCTACAAATAGATAGACAAGGCTTTCTCAGGAGGAAAGGTACAACGATTAAGTGGTTTATTTCATTGCTGTGCGAAAGAATGAGCTGTAAGTAACTTTTCCACAGGAGTGCAAGCAAAATCTGAGTAAGTCGGGACTTCACGAGCTTTGCAGCGACGTGGCAGAGCTGAGATGACAGGCGCACCCTACGCTTTTAACACCTCACTCGCCCACAGCCAGCAGGCAGAGCCAGAGATGGCCAAAAACTCAAGACGATCCATAGTAAGTGGTACGGCAGGGGCACAGATGGAATGAAGTTTGCCTTCTGATGTGCATTACCTATTTTGCAACACACAAAGAGTGTCATCCTCCCAAATACTTTCTTTTAATGTTTCCTACTAGCTAGAAATCTACAGCTGTGCTTTTTGGAGCATTCAGAGAGCTGCACTTTGAAAATGGAAGAAAATGGAGGATGTCATCACAGAATCACAGAATGGTTGAAGTTGGAAGAGACCTCTAGAGATCATCTAGTCCAACCCCCTGCTCCAGCAGGGACCCCTAGAGCACGTGGCACCGGGTGGCATCCAGGTGGGTTTGGAAGATCTCCAGAGAGGGAGACTCCACAACCTCTCTGGGCCGCCTGTTCCAGGGCTCTGTCACCCTCACAGGAAAGAAGTTCTTCCTCACATGGTGATGGACCTGCCTGTGTTTCAACTAATACCTATTATCCCTTGTCATTTTGGTAAATTTTGGGTCAAACATGGTATATCTTGAGCCTAAGAGCCTTGTTTAATTACTCTTTCGGATCACCGACGTTTCAAGTCTGGACTGGTTCCAGATTCAGTACCTCTTGAGCTGGCTGCTCTTCTCCCATCCCATGTTTCACGCAGCGACACTTTTGGGTAATGGAGGCCCAGCCACCGAGTGGCTTGTCTCCTATCGACTGCACCGCCAGCAGGGAGGATAAAGTGTTTGTCCACTTCTTGAGATGTGTAAGATGGCATTTGGAGAGCTGTGTCCAGCTATGGGCTGCCCAGTACAAGAAAATATTGAGAAACCAAAGTGACTCCAGCCCCTGCAGTGGCTGGTGCGGAGGACAGGAGAGGCTGAGCCAGCTGGGTTTCCTTAGGCCAAAGAAACAGAGGCTCATGCGGGATCTTATGGCTGTTCTCACCTACAGAACGAGAGCTTATGGAGAAGGCAGAGCCCGACTGCTCTGAGCTCCACAGTGGCAGGATGAGAGGCGACGGACACAAGCTGCAACGTGAGCAATTCCATTTAGATGCACGGATTTTTTTTTTTCTTCACCTTTTAACACAACCGTTTTCTGGACTAGCCATTTGAATCATGGTGGACTCTGATCATTTCACTTCTGAGTCCAGAGAGGAGGTGGAGCCCTCCAGTCATTCTTTCCATTTCCAAAATCTTTCACTCCCGGGCTTGGCTGGATAGCAGCATTCCAAAGGGAATTACTTTCCTCAGGTTCTGTGGGAGGGGGAAGAAAGAGGCCCTGGATGCAGATCAGAATAGGGAGTGAAACACTCCAAACAACCTTCATTTGTGGTAGAAAGATGAGGATCCCTCACTCACTACAAGCTATAGCAACCACCATATATTAAGCACCACCCATGAAGTTACTCGTGTGCGGAATATTTTGGTTTTGTTCACTCTGCACTCAGGTAAGAACACAAAATTCTTATTGAAACTTTAACTAGAAGATTGTAGGCAGAGATCTAATATGTAACACTCAAACTGATCAGTTGTTTCCTGGGGACCATTTGCATTCGTGGTTTCATATTATGAGCAAGGAAGACTTCAAATTCACTTCTGGTCAGCATGTACTTCTCTGGAGATCTTCAAAACCCGTTTGGACGCAATCCTATGCCATGTGCTCTAGGTGACCCTGCATGTGCAGGGGGTTTGGATGACCTCTAGAGGTCCCTTCCAACCATAAGGATTCTATGATTCTGTGTTTCCATGATCTGCCACCCTTCCCTCCCCAAACTGGCCAGCACCCTGCTCTTTCTGTTGTGTGGTCATAGGGGTATGTTTTGGTGTCTCTAATTGGAGGACAGGAGCATGTTTGGCATGTTTTGAGTTGTCATTCTCCCTCTCCCTTTGTCTTGTGCAAGCTGGTCCTGTCAGTCACTCTAAATGTGATGAAAGACTGAAATAATGAAGAGGTCTCAGGTCTCCTTGGCAATTGGTGATTAACGCAGGCCGTACAATGCCGTGAATCATTCACAGAGGGGGCGAGTGCGGAGTTCTGACTGCTTTGCTCACGTCGCATCGTAGCATCCAGTCACATGCAGCTTGTAGCTGCTGCCTATGGTGCCTTGAGCACCATTTAAAAAAAAAAAAAGGAATAAAAAGATACACAGGATCAACAGAGAACTATGTTGACTTGCTATGCCCTGTCCAAGCACTGTTTTCCTTCACAAATCAGGCAAGAATAAAAAAAGTGATTATCCTCTTACACTTATTCAACAGCGGGAAAATTACTTTGATTCCCATGAGATTACTTTGGCTTTGTGCTGTTCTACCAAGAAGGAAACCAATGCCAGAGAGTGTAGCAGCAGTATAGTCATCCAGGAGACTCCTGGCTTGACAGGGTTTCAGCACGCCGTGATGAAGGTCAGCATCTGTAGCCCTCGTCTGCTTTGATTTCTATGGCAGTCAGGGTCACTCAGTCATAAGGGGCAGACGTGGCAGTCGCATGGCCTCTCTGTATGACGGCTTTTATATGAAAAGGCTCTACATCGGGGTTGTATCAAACTCTGATTATTTTTAGTTTCATTGTTATGAAAAGACTGGTAAGATCTAACATTGCACAAGCTTTGTTTGAAATGCACAAGAATGACAGACTTGATCCTATCACACACGAAAAAACCTGTTGAGAAATATCCTCTGTAGTCTATTGACATTGCTATTTCTCCAGACTGCCCTCACTAAGTGTTAACAACCAAGGTGTCCTCTAGAACACTCTTGTGGTACAGAGTGCCAGGTCTTGTGAGTGCAGGACTCTTTAGTCTTTTGAAGAAAAAGGGAAAAAAAAGTAATTGTTATTAAATCCTTTCTTTCCCCCAACTGCAAGTCTTCTGACAGCAGAGCTTTTGTTTAGAGCTTTTGCTTTTTGTGTCTCAAAATACACCCAATATCAAGGGACAGCTGCCATACGAATGATCTTAACCGCTCTCTTGTTGGTTTTCTTTCTTTCTCCCCCATTCACTCACTAGACTATTCCTCCTAGTTATTTATTTTTTGAAAATGCTGGGAATTAAGAAATTAAAATGCAGGGTAATTAAATCACTGTATTTCTTCTTTCTCTAAAACCAGCTGCTCTACTGTTTGTTTGCTAATGGTTCTCACAATCAGGCAAGGTTTCTGAGTGTACTGAATAGCCACTTTGTTGGCAAACTGCAAAAATGTTGCAATTTGCTACTACTTGAATATACCATAGTAATTGCTGAGGAAATGCTACCTGTTTGCTGGGCATTTGGGGTTCCAATGGTGTTATCTTGGAAGCATCTTTCCCTATGTCTTGTGCTTTTGTGCAAATCTAAGAAGAATGTTCCCCAGCACTAGGAACTGATAAACTCACATTGCAGGAAAACATGAAGAAACTGGGATGGAAACTGCATGAAGTTTCTCCTTGAGGCCTTGCCAGGTCAATTATTCTCCTCTGGCACTTCCTTCCCCTGTTATGTATTTTTCTAACTGTTTATGTAAAGTCTGTTCATGGACTCTTGCTGCTCTGGGGAGATGTGTGCCTGTTCAAATGCAGGAATGCAACCAGGGAACGGCAGGTTTGGCTGCTCCTTGAGAATCAGGCGAGCGTGAGAGGGGCTGCCTACCTTTAAGTGTAGTGTTCTCAGTGCTGTCGGTCTTTGCTGGTCTCAAGGAGGACTGAAGGGTCAGCGTTGCTTAGCGTTTAGGCCATATTCTCTGTAGGACTGAGCAGAATCTTTTAATTCCCTGTTTGGCTTTGGGCACCGAGTTGCTACGCCCTTTTATTTATAAAAGGATTATAAAGGGATGTCACCTTTAGTGACCTTCATAAAGGGATTATAAAGGGATATCTCCATTAGTAACTCTACTTTTCTCGTTAGCTTTCTTTCTCATAGCGGGGGGAATGGTATTTACTTTAAGAATGTTGCAGTTAAATAGCTGAAGAGAAGAAGGTAAATCTTGAAAGGGACCTTTTGCTAGTAATCTCAAGAGTGTTGAAGAGGATTTGTTTGCATAGACTACTCCCTTGTGAGCAGCTTCCACTCACTGAGCTTAATTGGTTTACAGGTGGGTCCTGGCTTTAGTTTGGAGACAAAAGGGTAGAAGGGAGAGAGAGAAGAGACTGCTACTTCATCTCATTGTGTGCCCTTGTTTTACTATCACATTTTCCAGTGCTTTATGTGGAATACTAGAGTATAAGAAATGTAAGGCTAGAGTAAGAACTTTATTTTAAAGCAGACTTAGCAGAGACTTTAAAGAGGGAGGGAAGTGAGTATGGTTATGACTTTGTTTAAAAGATATGCCTTTTTTAAACTAACTTATCTTGTGTCCTGGGATCTTGGATTGCATTTCAAATATGTACAGTATTTCTTCCCAACAGGAAAGTGCTGTTACCCACCTTTGTACAGATGGGAACTGTCATAGAATAGATTCTCCAGTGTGTGCCTTGGCTTGAGGGTTTTTTTCTGTTACAAATTTCAAAATCCTTTTACTTGGGTATTGAGGTGAAATGTCTCAATGTTAACAAGAGACGCTTTCAGAATTTTAAATGCAAGGCAGTGAAGAATTGAACCTAGAAAGTTTATCTGGCCAGTTCAATGGATAGGTGCTGTTTAAACTGGAAAACTCAGAAGTCATTTCCTCTGAGTTGTTTCCAGGACTGGTCTTTTAGGGTTGGAAGAGATGTTCTACTTCATGGTAAAATAGTCACTTTTTGAATTGGTCTTTTCACTTGTAAACTTTGTAGGTAAACTCAGTCCTCAAACCATGAAGCCAGAGACCATGGGCTCACCCTGCACAGCCCAGCCAGGTTCTGTTCCTGCTGCTGCCTTCTGCTTTTTTGTGGTAGATGAAGTAAATCAGGTGTCTTCTGAGGTATCTGAGGTTGTCTTATTCATATGACAAGCTATTGGACCTTGAAATCATTTAGTTTTTAGTTAAATAAGTGATCCTGTATACATATAAAAATAAATTCCTGCAGATTTTAATCCCCTCAAGAAGATTTAAAGCAAAAAACTTTTTATACATTTTATTGCTAAATTTTTGTAATAGAAACCAAAAAAGGAAGACACTTGTGCTAATCACTCTCATAGTGACCATTCTTCCTTGGGCTTGTTCTTGTGAGGTGCTGAGTGCTCTGGCTGTAATACAGCAAGATTTAAGCATGTAATTTAACTTTAAGGATGCAAGTAATCCCACTTTATTGAAACTATTTGAGTGATTATAAAGGTAAGCAGGTGGATAAGTGCTTTGCTGGATGGAAGCCAGAATACACAGCATCTTCCAAGATCCAATCCTTAATTATTAAATTGATTTAGAGCAGTTCTGGTATCCAAGGCAACATTGACAAAGAGCTGGTCGAGTACGAAACTCTATATGTCTAAGAGAAAACACAGTTCCTCAATTTATGCTTAAATATGGATGGATCTTTGCTGTAGTCTTTGTTCTCTTCAAAAAGACAAAATCTGCTTCTGTAGCTGCAAGGAGGGATGGATTAGTTGCATTATGGGGCCTATATGGATATACATTTTTGCTTATGAACTTAACTTAAAGCCTGTCTTTGCCTTTATATTACTTCTTCCCTCAGATATTATCTAAAGCCTAAATTGTCCAGATGGTTAGCAGCCCTTTTTGTTCAGACAGCAGGATTCTGCTCACCCTCATCATATTGTTCCACAATATTTATATATCTGCTTCTTGTTTCTCTACTTCCTACCTTTTATTAAAAAAAAATCTATTTCTTATGCAAATAAAATTCTAGAATGTAGAATATTCTAAATTATTTAATAATCTACAGTTCTTAACATATGGAAAGAAAATTAACCTCTCTTCTACACTCTCAATTTTATTTATGTTTAAGGAACTTTTTGATTCTGGAACCATAAGCTTAAATTTATAGAGTTCCTGCTGTTTTGAATACCTATTGCTTTCATTTGTAGTTCATACAAAGCACTTTAAACTGAGCAGTTCCTCAGTGTTTTCATCCAAATATTCAGTTACTTTAGGATAGCTGAAACACAGTTCGTATCGTTGGCCTAAGTAAAGAAGAATACATGCTGAGTCTTGCAAGGGAAAGAAAAGATGAAATGAACTGAGATATGCTATGGTCCTATTTATCTTTGTATGGTCTTCCACTTAACTTTCCCTTAATAAGATAAGATGAAGAATAATTATTTTGCTTAGGATGAATACTCTGCATGGATTTACTTCACCTTCTAAGCTTTCCTAGTGTTAACTGCCACCATTGGATTATTTGTAATATGCTGTGCTCTGGTTGCTGTTTATTACCTTGATATTGGTTCTATTTTTTTGTGTAAGTACGTGAGCTGCAGAATATCAGACCTTTTCAAGCTAGTGATGAAGGGAATAATCTTTCCTGTAACACTGTCTTTTCATGTCATTGTGGGGTCTGGGGAAACGAAGAAACACATGTGAACTGCTAAGATTATTCAAACTGTGATGCTAAAGAGGAGTTTTCAGTTTGAAAAATTGGTGCATTAGTCAAAACAGTGCAGATGATATCAGAGGGTAGATCTCTGAGAAACTCCAGGTGGCAAGCATGTGATGAATTCTCAAGCAGCTGGAGATGACAAAGGTAAAACTATAAAAGCTATGGTTTGACATCTGTGATACTATGTCACTCTAATTTCAAATTTATTTTTGGTTTAATAGATGCTTACACAAACCTTCTACACATTTTATTTCAATTTTGTACCACCTTCTTGAAGAAAGACTAGAGCCCTTGTTTTCCACTGCTTTGCATATGGAGCAGCAATCCCTATCACTATAGAGAAAAGGCATTTAACTTGCTCTAGTGTTAGTGCTTTTGCCACAGACAGCAGGCTCTTTTCCTCCTTTTATGTATTTCAGTCTTTGGATTCATTCTTTGCTCACTGCAGATTTTGTAAGAGTCACCTCTTTCTGAACTCCTGCAAACTTGATTTCACAGAGTTCTTGCTCATGAAAGCTCTATTAGTAAATTCAAAGAGCAGGTGTGTGTGATGAGAGTACAGCTGAGATACTTGAAACCTGTGCTGTTCTTTAGCAGTAGTCTTGATTTAGTCTGTGCTTAAATTGTTTTGTTAAATTAGCTGTCAGCTAGAAATATGTTAAAAACCAAAACATCTTCCCACACCATTAGCTGAGAGCTATGCTGATGAAAGTTCTTGCGTGGACAAAATCACTGGGAAAAGGAGGGAGGAAAAGACCTGCTCAGTTCATATAATTTGTTCCATCTAGGCAGCTGACAAGAAGATTGCTGACCTGGATTACATCTGTATGAACTACTTCTCCCAGTTTGCCAGTTTGTAGACTCTACTGGGACAGCTTGTCAGCAGACATTTGTCAGTGTAGGCTCTTCCACTGAGTTATTTATTACCTGACAAAAACCAGCATGTGATCTTTAGTCAGTGCTGCAAAACACTGGCAGTTTTAGGACTGTTCTGCCCATAGTTGTATTTCTGATATCATGCATCTGTTGGATGCAGAGCAATAGCAGTTCACATCTACAAGAAGGGTTGGGTGGAGGATCCGGGTAACTACAGGCCTGTTGGCCTGACCTTGGTATCAGGGAAAGTTGTGGAGATCATACTGAGGGTGATGACACAGTATGGTGTGTGACAACCAGGGGATGAAGCTCAGCCAACATGGGCTCATGAAAGGCAGGTCTTGCTTCACCAACCTGATCTCCTGCTATGACCAGGTGACCTGTCTAGTAGATAAGAACAAGGCTGTGGACATGTGTACTTAGAGTTCAGTAAGGCCTTTGACACCGTCTCCTGTTGCCTTTTCCTGGCAGCTCATGGCTTAGGCAGGTGGACTCTTTGTTGGGTGAAGCACTAGCTGGATGGCCGGGCCCAGAGAGTGGTGGTGAATGGAGCTAAATCCAAATGGCAACTGGTCACGAGTGGTGCTCCCCAAGGGTCAGTGTTGGGGCTGCTCCTCTGATATCTTTATCTATTGGTAATAGATGAAGGAATTGAGTAAACCCACAGCAAGTTTGCAGGTGACACAAAACGTCAGGAAGAGGGTAGATCTACTTGAGGGTAGGAAGGCTTTACAGAAGAATCTGGACAGGCTGGATCAATGAGTTGAGACTAAATGTATGAGATCAAACAAGTCCAAGTGCTGGGTCCTGCACTTCAGTCACAGCAATCCCATGCCATGCTACCGGCCTTGGGCAGGACTACTGATAGGACAAGAGGAAATGGCCTCAGGTTGCGCCAGGAGAGGTTCAAGTTACACATTAGGAAGAATTTCTACATGGAAAGAGGGCTGAAACCTTGAAACAGGCTGCCCAGGGAAGGGATGGAGTCGCTGTCCCTGGCAATGTTGGAGAAACATGTAGATGAGGCCCTTAGGGACATAGTTTAGCAGGCATGGTGGGGATGGGTTTATGGTTGGACTGGATGGTCTTAAAGATATTTTCCAGTCATAATGATTCTGTGATTCTGTGAGTTGCTCTTCAAGCACTGTACGGTAGCTCTGCACCTCAACTCCTGGCAAAGCCTCACTGGCTCTACCTGCCACCGCTGTCACTAACCTCAACCAGTGACTTGAAAAACAAGGATATCCTAAGTAGAACACATAGCAGCATTCCTTTCAGACTGACTCTGACCTTTTGCAGCTTGTCTTTCAAGCCTTTCTTCATAACCAAAACCAGACTAGAAACAATGCTTTCATTTAAAAGAGAAAGAAAGGATATGTGGGATTCTCACATTCAAAGGACTATAGGAGTTGAAACTAAGACAAAACTTCTGGAATTGAGGTTCTTCTGGAAAAAGACATTGTGATGTTTGACTAGGAGCTGGGTCGGGCTTGCCTGTGTTGGAGCTAAAACCTACACGTAGTAGGGGCTGTGTAGAGAGTACCAGCAAACTCCCAGTTGCAAACCTGCAGCTGGAGCTGTTGGATCTCTGAAAGACTGCGAGTTACTTGCTCGTTTCTATTCAAAACAAACACAAAAGTGACCTGTTTCAGCTGATACTGATTTTTTGGAGCAACTTTACATTCTTACCCTTGATAAACAGCTTTCAGCTGTTTATGATGACTCTGAGGTGGAGCAAGATAATTATGGGAACTGGTTTATATTTCTCAGGCTCCTCATGGTCAAGTACCCATGAGAAGCAGGCTGGCTGTCGCTGAGATGCAGGCCCAAGGTAAGTCCCTTAGATGAGGAGTGGTTTCCATTGGGCGTTGAAGTAAAGCTCCAAAAAATGGGTGCAGCCAACAGGGAAGGTCAAGAACACGTATTGCTGAGGAAAAAAGTGGATGGAGAAATGAGCAGAAGGTGAAGTTACTTCTTTAGTTTAATATTAGCAACCAGTTTTCTAATATCTCTGTGGGTTTTAGACTGTTTTTCATTATGGAGTAATTAACTGAACGTGGCTTCAGGAGTAAATTTTACCTCCTACAGACAGAGTTCTAGCATTTGTACCACTACTTTCTCCATATAGTCTTCTATAAAGACTTTTATAAAGATTAATATACTTCTAGTCTAGAAGACTAATAGTCTTCTATAAAGACTAATATACTTTTTAAAAAGTTTGAAATAAATAGAATTAATAATGTAAAGCCTTGGAGGATATTGGAAGAAGTAGTAAACCAAAACAATGCCCTTTGAATCTGAATTGCTGTACATGTACTTCGAGCTATGTTGGGTCCAAATGATAAGCAGAGAAATCATAGCTTAGAAAAAAGGAGGAAGCAAATGCTTTGTGCTTGTATTCTGCCAGCTTGACTGAAGATACCAAATGGGGTAAAACTGATCTGTGAAATGAAACCGGTGATCTAGAAAACAGGATGAGTATGAGAAAGATCAAATATTACTCGTGTCTGAGTGATAGCCAAATGGATTGTTGTAAATAGCTGTTGCTGAAGAGTCTGTATCTTGATATCAACAAAAYGGTAGAAAAGCCAGAAACAATGTGCATAATATTTTCTGTGTGAAAGCTGAAGAAATAATGTTACTTTTCTACTGATGCATTGTTATATGGCAAACATGCTCATTTTGTTTTGTGCTTTGCTTTCATAACAAACTGTTTCCTTGCCACCACTGCTTTAACCTACCTGTTGCTGTAATACTTTCTTATGAAAAGCTTTTCATCTCCTTTAGATGCTACGAACCAGCCACAAATAGGTGTTAAACTGATATGCTACCAAGCAAATTGTATTGAAGTGCAAAGGCATGATTCATGCGGGACAAAACCCCTGCAAAGTCTTGCTAGAAATGGTCAGGACCAGTGGCTGATGTGTAATGCCCTTGAACTGTATGCAACTGTACTTGCTGCTGAGGAAGTGTGATGTGGAGAAAGGACTGTGGCATTTCCATGCCAGTAAAGACTTGTTTTGATCTTGGGGCAGAATGCTAGGGAAAACTCTCAATTTGAGTGCGGGGGAATGCTGGCGTGGAACTGAGAGGCTGAGGAGCCTTCACCACTTTGCAGCCACCTTAGAACAGTCGCTGGCTGTCAAAGGTGTTTTCCAGAGAGTATTTTCTGTTTGTTCTGCCCACCAGGCCCATGGAGCCGAGCAGAAGCTGTCGGAGTGGAGTCTCACTGGGCAGCAATACATCTTACCATCAGGAGGTCTGCCCCAAGGGGAACTGCCCCTGCCCTTCACCTTTATCTGCTCTTTCAGCTTTGGCTGCCAGCGATTTGCTGCCTTGCCTATTCATCTGGTTTGGGGGTGCCCATTCTAAAGTTCTGTGAAACGGGCTGGAGTAAAAGCCAGGGATTTTTCCTTCCTTCTTTCCTTACATAAAAATTAAAAAAAAGTCTCTGAAGTGGCAGAGCTGAGGGTCTGGTAGCCTTCACAGAGGTAAAGAGCGGAGAGRCAGGACAATGTGTTTGAGGAGGGAAATCTCATCAAGTCCTGCTTTTGGCACCCATTTTTTTTTTGTCCCAAGCAGAAAGAAAGGTGAGGAGAGTGGAGGGCAGAAGGCAGGAAGAGGACAGCACCCAGCAGAGCTCCTGGTGTGACCGAGCACAGAGCCTGGCAGGCAGTGGGGAGGGRAGGCCCTGTTAGCCCTACCGGGTGGGATGGGCGAGTGGACAAGGGGCTGTGGACCTGCAGGAGCACCTAGGGCTGAGCAGGAGGATGTCCGTACTCATGTCCCCATCAACAAAGTTCCTGCTCTGGGTACTGGCCTCTGTGTAAGGARGAAAGAAGCAGCAATAACTGTAATTTCTTTTTGTTATGGTGGTTGCTACTAAGTTGTTCATCCTCTTCCCACTTCAACAACCCCTTCCTCAGCTGCTGGGTCTTGACTGCTAATGTCATGGAAAGCTAAAACTATTTAGCCTGCAAATAAACAGTTGTATATCTGATATTAAGAATCTAATGTGAAAAATATACTGTACCAAGTTGACTCATTTCAGTAAAGCTCCTGAAATTTGGCCTCCAGTACTGAAAATGAAGAGAGCTCTTTGAGATGCTGCTAAATTACCTTTTCCACTTGTGAGAAGTATACTAATGTGAGTCTATCTCTACAGAAAATTTTTCTTATTTTTGAAATGCATTGTACTGTGAAGATACATATATTCTGGAGGCAGATGTTTCTAGATATCTTTAGTAAGCTTGCTTTCTTCCTACTCTACAAATTACTCACTCTGCAGACACTATAGACATCAATATCAGTGTAAGGAAGCCTTTAAGTCATGAAATAGGTCGTAATAGATCTTTGTATAAAGAAGAACCAAACTTGCATGCTTTTGGGGGAGTTTCTTACAATTTTGTTTTTTTATATTTTATTCTGGCATTGTCTTTGAAAATCATGTTGCTAAATGTATGAGAGAAATTATTATAATGGAAAGTGTCTTAACGTAGCTTAAATATCTGACAAGAGCATTTCAGAATTAAATCATTCATGCTCCCACTTGCTGCCAACTATAACATGTTGCCTTTCTGCTGATAATATAATGCCTCTGACTTGCAAATTAAGCATTAGCCAATAATGGCATGGAAAATCTGAAGGAAAAAAGGAGAAAACAGAGTTGTGAGCTGGCACCATATTCATGCAAAACAATGCCCATTCTGAGGAAACCGAGAAGCTGTGTGAATGAGTTTTAATGGCAAAAGAATTTCATGGTAAATCTCTCCTCCCTGTCCCTCCTGGCTAAGTCTGGAGGAACTCCTGAAAGGTTCCCTCAGTTAAATCTTTGACATTAGTTAGAATTACATCCAAGTCAGTTGCATTAAATCTTCTAAAAACAAACGGTAGGGCCAGCAARCGTTAGTGGGTACAACTCTAGAAGCGTTAGATGTAACAGTCACTGTTAAGACACAGCAAAAGTGGCCAATTCCAGATAAGTATCAGCTGTGCGTGATGTTGCTTTGTGTTGCCCACAGTATGCATGAATGTGCTTGCTGTTCTGTGCGTAGGGGACTGAGGAACATGGTTACAAAGGCAACTGTTGTGTTGTGGCATCAGGACAACTGTGGGGGACAGACAATGAGACTAGAAATCTCTGCTATATGAGCACGTGTTATGTAACTGTAAGCATATGTTATATAATGATATTATATAAATACAAAAAACCAAGGTTTGTCAGTGTTTTGAGGGTTCAYGCTGGAGGCTCCACACCTATGTGCTGTTCTGGTGAGGTGCAGCCCGCTTTGGTGGCAGAGAGGACACCTTGGCAGATGGCTCTGTCTTGAGGGAGCTCCTRTCTCCTAACACACGAGTGGTAATTGCCCTTTTTCCATGTGGACCTGTCTTCTAGGCCAGGACAGGCCTTAACATGTGTATACCTGACAAGGCAGTGACATTGTCCTAATTTTAAGCTACCTTGCTCTGGTTTTGTATCAGTTAATGCAGCAATAGCAGTTTCAGCAAGCTTGTGACCTGATGCAAGACAACATTTCTAAGTATAAGTCCATAACTGGCTCTGTAAAGTAAAGAGAGGACGGACTGAAGTTTATTCAAAGCCAAACATCTGTTCTGGAATAGCCCAAAATATGAAATCTGGAGGGTCTCCCGTTGCCTACCACTTCCTGCAGCAAGAAAAACTACCCTTCCTCTTCCAAATCCCAAACAGCTATTCTTTTMTAATTGAAAACAGCAGTCTGCTTAGGGCAAAGTGTTTTTTTCCTTTTTTCTCCCTCTTTTTTTCAAACTGAAATGGCACAGAATATCTAATTTTCATCTCTTGCATAGAGTGAATAAAAGTCATTACAGCAAAAAATCTACTTGGGGCCAGTAAGCAACCTAATGAGGTTGTTTATCAGATTTTGTATGGTATTGCAAATATGACTGTATATGTTCTGCACCCCCTCTGATCAGGAAGAAAACATGGTAGACTAGAACCTCCTTCAAGTTTAAGATCTGATTTTTTTTTTTTAATGAACATTAAATATCATGGAAAGAGACATAAGTGCAGTAGTACAATTAGATGAAGAAAGTGGGAACAGTTTTAAGCAGATTCTGAACGTGGTCACATCACGTCCTGGCGACAAGGGGGCGGCATCTGTCCCTAAGGAGCCTTCTGCAAGGCCCTGCTAACAGTCCTGGATTTACGGCCTTTTAGTGCAAGTGTATTTAGTATGTTAGCATTTCTGTAACAACTGAGGAAGCCAATTACCTTGGACTGAATGCAGAATAGGCCCCATTATTTTCATTATTTTGATAGTGTTATGTAAAAGCTCAGTGGTCCTCGTCCCAAGGTGGCTTGTCATCCCCAAGTCAATGTTTTTCTCTAGTGTCTCAGCCAAACGTGGCCTTTTGATTTCCTGTGCCTGCTGCCACAGGCCTCTTTATAACTGAGAGAATTCCTGGGTGGCTGGTACCTGACCATGCTTACAACAAGCCAGACATCTGCATGATTAAGCTGGGAAATCGTTGCTTTATTTCTGTATCTTCTATTGCCAAGAATAAAGAGCAAGAGGAAAGGGTTATGCTCTGATTGATTTGTTTGTTTTTGCTGAGGGAAAACGTGAAGCTGAGCAACTCGAAGATATTTCTCCCTCTCCCAGTATAAAATTCTGCCAATTAAAGGTAGTTTTCACTGTCACGTTTAGCGTGTGCCATATCACAGGACATGTTGCAACTTTCTTTGAAGTATTGAAGTGAATGCTTTCTGTGAGTTTGGAAGCATCTTTCATTTAACAATCTCTTCAGCTTCAGAAGTATTAGGAATTCAGCTGTTGGGACTGTTGCTAGGAAGTTTTCCTCTCATCTGTGATTAATAGATAGTGGTGAAAGTCAATGGTATAAAATTAGGTACTGAACTTCAATATGTGTTGTGTGTTGCAGAATTGAATTTGTGAATGTAATGTCTCAGTTCTCCCGAGCTAATGTAGCTAAAGGTCAGTTTATAGYTGTTTATTAATGTTCACAGTCTTGCTGGGTCATACTGTTTATTTGTTGTAAGAAAAAAAATTAATTAGAATCTTTGCATTAATTTTGTTGATTTGGAAATATATATATCAGTGAGGAAGGAATTTCTTAAATCTGTAGCCATTTGTAACCCTTTCTCTTACCAAGTGGTTAGACTCTGACCATAAATAAAATAGGAAATGTGAGATGTTCTTGTTTACATCTTTATTTTCTGCGTCAGAGCACCAGAGATTGCAAAACAGAAGCACAACAGAATATTGTGCTCTTAAGACAGGTTTATATGGTAGATTGCATTAAAGAAATGCCAAATTACGGGAAAAGAACATACAGCTAGCAAAATTGAGCAGGATAACATGCAGGAAGCTTTGAATTGTGCATCACAACTTAATAAATATGCAGGAGGACGCTGCAAAACTAGAGCTCCGTTTTACCTTGCAATAGTGGGTTATTGTTGTGGAGTCTGCCTCCTTGGAGATATTCAAAAGCTGTCTGGACACAGCCCTGTGCAACGCGCTCTCCGTGACCCTGCTTGAGCAGTGGGATTGGGCTAGATGATCTCCAGAGATCTCCATCTCCTTCCAACCTCAGCCGTTCTCAGAGAGCTGTTCTGATCAAATCTCACTGTGGAGAGAAGTGACTTGGATACCACTGCAACCAGCTAAGGTCCAATCTTGGTTCCTTTTGCCTGGGGCTGGCAGAGACTAGCTCCAGGCATATAAAACAGCAGAGGCCATCAGAGAATTATTTAGAGTCACTATATTTGTACTATGTTAGCTGAGGTCATTTTGGGACCGCAGTTACATTTCTGAAGAGGCTAAGTTTTGAAATTAGCACACTCCTCCTTTTTTGAGGGAAAGAAAAGGGGTGRAAGGCAGGTGAAAACTAGTGGCCCCTGTCATTACCTAAAGCTGCTGCAGTGCCGCTCACGCACTGTGTACCAAAACATCTCTGGGGCTGCCCAAACAGCCCAGCCACCTGCCCTGCTGTATTGTGGGTAGCTACACATCATCTGGTGTCAATATTCCACGACAAAATGTGGCACAAAGGTGCTGGATGTATAGCTGGATTGCAAAATGGCAACATAAAAGTAGCCTTTATGTTTGGACGATTGGTTGTTACGCTTATACTTGCTGAAGGTGGTGAGTTTTTAAAGATACATGTTGTCCAATTGGTCTTTGGGTTTTTTTTTTTCCCCTATTCCTTTGTCATTTATCTCTCCTTCAAAAACTACTTTCACATATTTCAGTGTGATCAAAGCTGGACACAGATCTATCTTTGAARCAGTGGTAGGAGGCAGCGTAGGCTGGGGTTAGGTCCACGTATTGTTCAAATTTTTGAGTGGAATTGAAGGAAAATGTGAAATCAAGGTTGGAAGGGAGGGGTGAGTGATACATAATTTCCTTTCCCCCTCAGGTTACCATTTCAGCTGCAGGGTATAAAACCACACTGAGCAAAAAATAGAATAACTTAGTTTTAAATGATTTCAGATAATCCTTTCTTTGTACATGAAGGAAAAAATCAAGTCAATGACTTTCTGTTCTGTAGCAAAGGAAAAAAAAAAATCCTTTAACCTTTTGGGCAACGTGCTCTCATTTGTTTGTTGTGGCTTCTCAAGGTTATTGTGTATTAACAATATCCACATCACGCAAGCACTTGTGGATCCGTTTGTTTTGCCACACACTGTGGGGCTGGAAGGCGAGCTCAGGTGGCAGTAAGAGGCGTTTTCCATGGGTTCGAGTGATGCCAGCGATGGTGTTTGGAGAGTGGCAGAGGAATGGAGCTGTGAAGAGTTTAGACTGCAAGGATAAGTAGAATGAATGCAACAATGAGTGTTTAGAACATCGGAACACCTTTACAGATTTCAAGGTTAAAATATTAACTTTCAAGCGGCTTATATATCTGGTTTTGTCAGGCTAAATGTTCATTATCTTRCAAGGAGAGAAACTGTGGAGGAGAGAAGAGATACTGGCGTGGATCTTACACATACAAGCCTTGGCACGCAAGGTTAAAACTTAGCCAAAGCAAGTTTAATGCTTTTTTATAGGTTTGAGTCTTTGCAAAGCATGTGGGAAGTTTTCTGGGGAGGAGGGAAGCTAAGCTAGGCCTGTGTGAGTRTCTTAGATATTTGGGGCAGATTTTCAAAGATAGAAAGAGAGGATACTCAGGTTTTGTAGAAGTTAACAAGAACTGTAGGCATCATTCTCTTTTTACCTTTAAAGATTGCTTTCTAGGAACCTGCCATCTTTCAAAATCCAATGTATTTGGATGCGTAGATCCCCCAAAAGTTCCCTCACGTATTTCTGGAAATCTTATTCCTCTCCTTCTCTYTCAATCTCGAAAAGATATTTGGGGGAAATACCATTGCAGCCTGCAAGTTAAGCAGCATATATATTGTTTCCTTGCCATCCTTAACACAGTGTTCACATCTGGGGAAAGAAGCTGTCTATAAAGAAGAGAGCAACCAAATTTGAAGCTGCAGGCACTTGGAGTGTGTTGTGATCACACTGTCTGGATCACTGTTTGTTTAACTGGCTCTAAAACTCGGTGCTGTTCYTCAGCAGAAGATAATTTTGGGTGAATATAGCTTTGAAATTGAAGAAGCACAGATTAATGGAAGTGTTATAGGGATATCTACTGTTCCTACAAAGTTCTGCTCATAAGCCAAGCTGTTTTCAGCATTGTGCACTGCTATTTCCACTGGTATCTATGAGAGCAAGATCAGACCGTTCATAATTTTTTTTTTTTTACCAGTTAGTACCACTGGTGCTGCTGCCCCTTTAATTCCCATCAAATGCTAAATAAATGAGGCTAACTGAAGTGTTTTCYATTGCAGTTGGCTAAGGATTTCAAWTAGCTGACCTCACRGAAGCTCTTTCTGCTGGAAATGGGAGTGCTGTTGCAGTCAGTTCTCTGTGATAGTGTTATGTTGAAAAGATAGGACTTGTATTCTCGAAGGCACCTTAGAGATGAACCCTGTTAGCTTATCAAACACTGTGATTTCTCACCCCTTGCCTGTGTTATATTTTGTATTGYGCCAGTGACTGAGCGTCCCTGAAGGAAACGGTCAGAATCAATTTACAATTCGTGTTTGCCTCTCTCGGTGACCAGGTGTTTTTCTCCCTAAACCTCCTTATTTGTGCCTGCTGTGCTCGTCGTTCCCCGTTTCAGAGCTCCGAGGGCTGAGCAAGTTGACTTGGCAACCGGGGAGCGCTGGGAGACTGGGGAGCGGGAGGCATCGGGTGCCTGCCGGCACGTTGATGGTGACTAAYGTTCATACCTGTACAGAGCCGTGGCAGACACGAGCTTCCTGCGTGCTCCGCTTCACGGAAAGCACGTGGGAAATTCGGGAATGTTCCTGGGTGTTCTCCTATGATGAGCACCGTTCTGCAGGTCGGGTGAAGGAGGGCAAGCGGATCCTGATGTCTGTCAAATAACTTGGTCAGCTCCATTTTGAACAGTGTGCAAAACGAAAAAAAAAGGTCCGGGAAGCCTATTCATTAGCCAGTCTGAATGATTTTGAGGGTTGCTGGTGGGCTGTCGCACACACAGACCTAACAACCTGCCAGGTCTCCTACTTCAGGCCGTGACTGTCTCTCCTGCCTCTTAACTCTGCACCTTGGCCCCTTAACTCTTGTGGCCTTGTGCACCAAGAACAGGATGGGGAGTGGGGTCTGTGATCCCTCAGCCAGTGGCAGCGGGTACGTGGAGTGGCCAAGGAAGAGGGGCTGTTTTGGGGCCTTGTCGCTTTGCACGTGCAGTGCAGGAGATGGGGCATCCTGTGGGCTCTCTCGCCTGTTATCCATATAACCCTAAAAAAGGCTGCTGGAAAGACCAACAAACTGGGGAGGTCTGAATTTATTGCTTGTCACAAGGTCTTCAGAGGTATTGGTTTGAGAAACGGTGTTTTTAAGAGACCTGACTGGGGAAAATATGATTGATTGGACTCTGGCATATTTACGACTCTAGCTGAACTCTTCAAAGGAAATTCACTGTTCTTCGTGTGTGTGTGTCTGGAGTTACACTGTGCTTTGTATGGGGTCATACCGAAAGATATACTGAATAATTATTTACTATGAAAAACAGTAGAGACCTGAATGTCTTGTGATATGTTTTCTTTGTGTGAATCACTAGAAAGTTTTTATACAGCTTAAATTTAGCTTGACAAAATAAAACATTAGATCCTATTTACTGGCAAGAAATATTGTCTGTGTTTCTTAAACCTTTTAAAGGTAAATTGACCAAGGAAATAATTTGTTATGCTAGTAGTTTGTTTTGCAACTCAAAACACCATCACTAAGCCTAATGTTCAAACAGCATTTCGTAGGAATTCGCGGTCCATCAGATCAGTTTGAGTCATGTCTTCAATTAAAATCTCTTGAACTTGTGACTAATTTAACCTAAGATAATGCACATAACCGACGAAAGTAACTTGTTTACTGTTAAAATAGCTTCTTAATTTGTTTCTTATTTTTTCTCTAAAAAGGGGGCCTRGAATCTTTGCACATAAATAAGGTGGTAAATACATATTTATTCTTTCTTTGGAAAGTGCAGAAGCTTACTGATCTATACAAAAATTTTTTTTTCTTTTCTGCATTTAAAAAAAGAAAAAAAAAATCCAAGTCTGGTGCAGGAGGGAAAGTAAAGATTATAGGAATTTTAAGGAGCTGGAGAAGCTGAGGTGGATTGAACCTTTCGCGCAGTTTTGTGTCCTCTGGTAGCTCCAAGTAATTGGCTCCCACTGTGGCCTTTCGCTTGACACATCTTATTGCGCCACCAAAGTGATGATTACTGTGAAAAGAAAGTGAAACGGGTATTAGCGGGGTCACTTGGGCTGGGAGAAAAGYGTCTGTATTGCATTTATGTGACTGATGATTAACAGAAAAGGCTGGAGTTCCCTTTTTTTTTCCCACCCTGTATGTTTTTTCCCAGCTCAAGTATGCTGATTTAATGTTTATTATCTTTAGAGAGGGTGTTCCTGCATGAGCCTGCCTCTAGGTCAGGGTGCGGATGGATGGGCCAAGCTGAGGGCCAGCAACGGGTCTGTCCACAGGCCTGGACAGTGAGAGGAGCAGCTGGAGGCAGAGCTGCAGTGTGGCCCACCCTGAAAGCAGGGCTGGAGACCCCGGAAAGGCAGCTCTCCACCCCTAAAATTGGAACCAGGTACACTGCAAGGTGCTGTGGATACCAAACTGAGGGGGCTCTCTGATTACCTGGCTTCAGACATGAGGCACRGCCTCCTTGAGGAAATTCCTGGGGCCTCCTTGAGGGATTTATAGAGGTCTGCATGGGTCTGCATGCATCCTTTAGCCAGGGAAAAGGCTCCAAAGCTAAAACACAATTGCAAGGCTAGTTTAGGCAAGGCTGTAGTTGGATCAACTGCTCAGCTACCACCCTTCTGCCAAGGAAAAGAGGTGGTCCTGCCTGTCTCCTGCACCATCCCACCTCCACCCTGTGCTCTTGTTGGTTCCCATTGGTGCAAGGGGACTGGAATTCCCACACTGGGGTGAGGGATGCAGAGCCATGTGGATCCACGTGTTCAAGTCTGAATATTAGCAGCATCATAGCCAATTTTTTGCCACCTTCTCTGAGCACTGTTTCTCATCTCACCCGTCTGAATTGGTCTGTGCAGTGCGAGTGAAATGAAGAGGCTGCACCAAGGGAGAGGATGGGACAGAGAGGAAGGGTAGGGGACCACTCTTTTCAGAGCCAGTGTGCGATTCAGCTGCTTCTGAAAGCCAAACCTAAAGAAATCCTGAGTTTTAATTCACTTTTTCACCTATCAAATTTCCCTCTTTCATCTTCAGTTCCAGGAAGAGAGAAGACAGTGTTTTTGTGCTAATTCTTTTAACTTGCTAAATTATTACTCTGAGAGGTTGATTCTGCATACTAAGGAATATTTTGATTCCCCTCATAGATGGAAAAAGATATTAGTATTATGTTGAAGTGAATACATCAGCAGCCAGCATTCAAAAAAYGGAGAGAGACGATACATACGAGATWAAAATAAATCCTGTATTCCTCCTTTTTCTAGCCTTAGTGACCTGTTATCCATTGTCCTTTTGACATGATTGCAGGCATGTACTAAAAATATGAAAGAACTTCCAAACTAAGTGGATTTAACCAACTTTTTTCTTGGTCAGGTGATCAGCTTTGCCAAAGGTGTTCAAAGGTTGTCTGAAACTGAGTGAAAAGAGTTTATCCTCCATAATTGTTCAGGCTGCTGGTTCTGTGTGAGCATTTGATAATAAAATTCTGTTTTATTGGGCAGGGACAATTGAAAGATATTCCTTTTTTTTTTCTTCATAATAGCAATAATATATGTTAAAAAATTGTCAGTGGTACAGCATGAGGATTTTTGTCTAGCTAATCACCAAAGCAGTTTGGCTCATTTACCTTCTTGAAATGTGTGCACGTTTAAACTAAAATAGCAGTTTTCCTAGTGATCCTGGAAAATATGCCTGGTTCTTTGTGTTCAGTATTTAAACTCATCCCTAGAGCCCAGGGGTCAGGAAGAAAATATCCTTTAGGTAAGGTTAGCAAGAGCCACTGCTTTTTTCCTGTTTACTTGCTTGYTGTTTCTTTTTTATCTCCTTTACCTTTTGAAATGTGGAGAGGGGGTGTGTGTGAGATCTTCCTCACTTAAACTGAGGAATTTTCACCTTACAAGGCACTCAGCAGCACAGGGTCTTTGAATGTTGCTGCTGGCTTAGGTATCTCCTGCCCTTGATCTCTATCACTCTTCTTGTGGTATATTTTCTATTGCAGGACTGTAGCTGATTTGGGGGTATGGGGCTGTTTGGTGAGTTTTGGTGTGCAGAGCCAGAGGCAGGTGTCTTATGGACTTATGTCTTCTGCTGCTTATGGCCGTGAGGTGGTGGATGGRATGAGCCTTTCCATTTCCTGTGTGGTTATGCGCTTCCCTATCACACAATTGATGCTGAACCTGATTCTGTGGGGCAAAAGGAATGTATAGCAATTCATTTTCCAATAAAATAATGCTCTGAGTTGCATGAAGGAATCACATTGCCTTCTTCTACTTATGCACATAACATTAAATCCAAATCAATATCTATAATCTAGCTGTTCTTCTCCGCAGTAATACCTGCATGTGTGTGCATGTGCATTTAGGCAAAATAACGGAATTTTGTCCCCAATATGCTGCTCCCTCAGCAATCAAATTTTCTCATTTCTTTGACCTTTCTTCCACCAGTCTGATTTTTCTTGTATTTCCTTCTGACTTTAGTCAATCTATAGGGAATAGGTGCAAGTGCAGGTAACAGGCTGGCTTGGCTCATGTAGGTAGATGCCATAAACTGCGTGGGTAGTTTTCATTAAGGCATTCTTATGTTGGAGGCATTCCTTCACACCCATAGTATTCTCTTGGCTGGTTTTAACTGAGTGAACTCGTTACAGATTTGAACAGTCAGAAACAGTGATGTAGATGTGAGAATATGTTCATCTGGAGTCAGGAAGTGTTTTCTGCTGCACGCTCACAGCTGCACATAAGTGTACTTTCCAAAGCGATTCCTGCTGCTCTTTTGTGYGTAGTACTGTAATGACAGCCTCATAGGTAGCTCCAAACTGAAGAATTCAGTTCACCTCCATACTGGTGTCTTTAGGGTATTGGTAACAACCCTGTAGCCTGATTGTTTTTTTTCTRTTGCTGGTAAGCCCTAATTGAAGGGGAACAATCTGCACGGCTGCAAAGATATTTAGGAGGTTTGGGTATTTGTCAGTGAATGCCTGTTTTGTTCTTAGCCTTTCTGAATAGGCTGCTAACAAGATCCTTRGAAGAAGTAGGTATGGAGACTGTTACCCACCTCTGACTAGAGATTTCCTTTTGGATAGCACAATTATTGGGGATAGGCCTAACTATACAATGAGTGCGCACAGATCAAAACTGGTCACCCAGGCAGCAACTCTGGAGGAGCCTCTGGAGAACTGCTTGTTATTTCCAGMCGGCAAGGGAATTACTAAGACCTGTCCTGGTACTTAGCTGTTAAGGGCAACATTCAGCTTTTCTAAGGTATTTGCCTAAAAATCTACCCTATAGCCTAATTTAGTCAGTGAGGACCTTCTGGTATCAAGCAAAACCTCAACGTAGTTAGGAGGTACCTATGTCTTGGTTGTGGTGGGTATCTACCTGATCATCTTACACTGGAGGCTACTTTCCAAGAGGCTAGAAATTAGACAAAGTTCATTCCTTTTTTAGGCTTCTGGGATTTTGAAACTATAGTCTGCTACTAGCTCAAGGTCTAAGGATGGGAGCTGCTACTTGCAGTACAGAGATTTAGTACACTCTGGGTAGGTAAGAAATAGAGAGGGATATCTGCCAAATAGAACAGTATCCTCTGCTGGGTCTTTTACACTTAAACAATGTGATATATTTGAACTATTTTTGCTTCTTCTATTTTTTCCTCCAAGGACATGGGTTTATATAATAATAAAAAAAAGCTGACAATGCTCAGTACACTCACCTCCTTGTTGCWTAAAACAACCTATCTTATTACTTTAATCTTAAGGCAATAAGAGATATGGAAATCCTGTAAACATTAGGTTTAGATGACAGTCGAATTCTAACCATGAAATAAATGCTTGTTGAGTCTCTGACTTCTGATTTAAAAAATCAACCTACACTCTGAATAATTTAAAGGAAGCATGTTCTCTTCACTTGCTTGAGTATCCTGATGATTAACACAAGATATTTATTATTGGAGCCACATTTTTAGCCATTCGACAGTTTAACCAGAGCAGTAGAACTGCTTAGTTTAGAAATACAAGTGAATTTGATGCATAGGGGGTGATGGTAGGTCTGGTACAGGTCCCTCATTCCCTGCGGCATGGATTCYACCACCCCATTGACTGCAGAGGGAACCTGGAGGGACTGCACACTCTCATTAGGCACCTAGTGCTAGAGGCCTGAACTAGATAGTGCAGAAATTCCTCCTTCTCCCTTTCCTTTTGGAGGGGTATGTGCTGATTAAATTCTTGCTGGGACACGGCATCTATGCCCAGTCCCCCTTCCAAGAGACAGGGAGAATGAACATCTGTCATGGTTCGAGTGGTGCAGAAAGGTGTGTGTTTGTGTTGTGTGGGCRTATGTGTTGTGTGTACATTTCAAAATACCCTTCTGCAGATTAATTTCCATTTATTCAGGTGCATCTGTATCAACAAGGAAGGCAGGCAGCCAGTTCTGCAAACAGAGTAGGTCCTTAGGTCTTTTTAGTATCAAGGACATTTTGATCTGGCTAAAAACAGGGCCTAGGAACTGARTGCTGCTGTAGCAGGCAGTATAATTTTGGAGACCTGCTAAGAGAATTTGAAGTTGTTGCCTGTTTAACTTGCTCAGGTTGATGTGATTGAAGAGGGACCAGCTGGCTTGGGAGAGGAGTGGGATTGTTAATCTCTAATAAGACATTAGAGATTGTCCATCTACCTGGGCATGTTATTTATTTGATAGCTGAAGAATGCTCTTTTGACATCTTGAATGTTTTATTGAGTTGCCTTCTGGAAAGGTTAAAGTGTAAAAGTGAGCAAGAAGTATCACACGCAAGATAGGGAATGGCAGACCTATATACAACGCATATAATCACAGTGCTCTTGCCCCCTTTGTGAGGGACAGAACTAAYAGCGCTCCTATGTGGAACCACAGTACATTCAAAGCCAAACACAGGGGCTGGCATTTGGAGCAGTGCCTGTCAGCTGGTTAGAGGCTGTTTAAACGACCTGGCTGTATTTCATCCCTGAGTTGCAGGGATAGGAGCAGATCTTGGTCTCAGGAGCTAGGGCAGCTTTGCTGGATCTGGTGGAGCTGCCTTGATTTGCACCATCAAAAGTCGTCCTTTCTTGTCCTGCGTGCCCTCGGTGTCATTGGAGTTAAAGTGCATTCCTTCAACGTAACCAAGTATCTTTAACACTAACTAACTAACGTTGTAGAAGAGGGAAGAGGGGGAAAAAATGGGAGAGAACTCCAAAAGAGAGAGAGAGAAAAAAAAAAAAAAAAACAAACCACAAAACACTAATGA
This sequence comes from Eudromia elegans, assembly GCA_003342815.1. Classification (NCBI taxonomy): domain Eukaryota; kingdom Metazoa; phylum Chordata; class Aves; order Tinamiformes; family Tinamidae; genus Eudromia; species Eudromia elegans. Next base: position 3,482,238 of record PTEX01000035.1, on the reverse strand, counting down.
TATAATGAGTGACTCGGAAAGCAAATAATTGCTTTCACGATTTGACTGGCCACAGCCCAAAACTTCAGGAGAAAATAATGATTGTACGTGTGCTTTGGCTAATCTTTTTCATTTCGTTTTGAGACTTTTCAAACATGGTGACGGGAAAGAGCAAAATCATGTTCAGAAGCAAGTCAGCTGCATTGCAATTAGCAAAAAGGATCAGAAATCTCTTCTTTCAGACAAGATTGAAAGTCAAGTTATTTGGCAAAGATTTAACTGCCAAAAAAGGTTTAACTGCTGTATAGGCCCAGCAATGATGTGGGAAGCAGAACTCAATCCATTGCGTTTRTATGTCAAAAATAACAGAACATGAATTGTTTTGCAGCCTGTTTCTGACACTGCTACACAAAACATTTTTTTTTGGATGTGTACTAGTATTTTTTTTTATTAGTTCGAATGTCGCTTGAGTTACTTTTGAGAATGGCTGCTGTAATATGGAGAATCACATTACACTAGGGAGTCATACATCAGTAGTGTGCAAAATGAGACAAAAATCAAATTAAAACATGAAGGTAAACCTGAAATTACATCAGCAGCACTGTTTAGGCAAGGGTGAAATTGGAGCATGAAAAATCTTTTGTTACTGAAATTCTAATATTTGTTAAAACAAATGAGATGATCTCATTAAGAAAAGATGGATATCCTCCCACACCCGGGGATGCTTTTGGCTTTCAAAGTGGTAGGGACTGCAAGCCAGTGTGTGAAGCAAATGGCAGGAGGAAGAGCAAATATATGGGCGTCTTTTAACCTTTCTGTTCTCCCTTCTTGCTACAGCCTAATTTACCACCCAGAACYTTGCAAGTGTGCAAAGTAGATGCCTTTTCACCACTCAGTCTTATCTGACTGGAAGCTGCACTTTAAAGGCATTTGCTACCACAGTTGTGCCCAAGGTTGATTTGGATTTGTCCATGGTAAGATGCCATTTAAAATAACCCCAGATTAGTGAGAAATATAAAGCAGTATAAACCAAGCTAAYACTCCATCACTTTGGAGACTTCCTTTTGTCAGCATTTGGTGAGGAGGAAAATCGTAAAGCTCAGAGTAAGTAGAAAGCATCAGAACAGCTGAGCATTAAAAAGTCATTGCCTTCTGGCTGTCAAGCCTAAAAATAACTGAAACGTAGTAGATATTCCTGTCAATGCCAACTTCTGATCAAGTCATAGCATGCAGATGGAGTGCTTCTAGGAAACAGTAAAACAAAGAAGCTTTCAGGGAAGAATGCTATCTCTCCATTAACAACTTGTGGTGTATAACTACATTGTCACTTTTGAAAACTACACCAAAAGCTCAGGGGATTTCAGCTCTAGTTCCTTCTCTGGGAAGCTGCAAATGTTTTCTCAAGAGATTTACCAGTTCTTGGTGTGTCATGCTCAGTCCCCCAAGAAGCTGAGCTCTTCTTTTGGCTGTTAATGTTTTCAGTTTATATCAACATCAGTGGTGAGAAAGCCCTTTGTAAAACAGACCTGAAACAACCTGCTTGTAAAAAATCTTCTCCTTGGTGGTTGGAGCACTTTATTTCCATAAAGTTTTGGTGGTTCAGAGGTTGGACTCCTTTGGGCCTGCCTGCTGCTTTTGTGGTCTACCCTTCCTGCAACTTGCCAGCATAAGGGAGTAGCAGACTAAAGAGCAGCCAAGCAGCTTAAAGGAGCTGGGGTCAAAGCAAGCAAAAGCAAGATGTCTTCACACAATGTTTAATTGAGCTTTGATTCCTTTTGTTCCCTTGCTTCTTTGTCAAAGGATCCTGTGGATGCTGAGGGCTTCCAGGTGACTGAAGGGCAATCACTGGAGGGTTTTTGAACATTSAGAAAACATGTCTGGTTCAAGGTACCTGACCTAGCAGTAGTTGGATATGTAGTATTATCATGGTCTGCCTTGCTTTTAATCAATTTTCTTAGCATCTACTTTTATGGACGCTGATGGAGATATGATGCAGAGCTGGATATAGGGCACGGGTCTCAGTGAACATTCGGTCTGGCCCAGAAGGACTCATTTGTGTTCTAATTATCTGAAGTCAAATCAAGAATTAAATTAGGACACTTGAGACATTTTTGAAATGAGAAATTCAGAGATTCTGGGTTTAGCCTTTTTCGTGCCATTTCTATGAACTTCACTGGCAGTTACAGTGTATGAACTTGGGCTCCTGAGCCCTGTGTTCATCACTGCTCTCGTGAAACTTGACTGCATCAGCAGTTGTGTCAATAGAAGCAAAGGGCAGGGGAGTCAGAGGTAGAAAACTTCAGTCTTGCTCAAGTGAGTGGGCGTTTTACAATTGACTTCAGTGAGGCTATAGGATTTTACTTAGTGCTTCTATTTTCTCTTTCTCAAAGTACAAAAGCCAAGGGATATACAACCAAAATAACAAGCCATACCTCTGTGTTGATAGGTGAAAATATTTCTGTATGTAAACAACTTTCAAAATTTATTTAGGAAACAACTTGAATGTGAACTGAAATTGAAACTTTTCAGTCTTGCTGAGACAAAGTTACCTAAAGAACAAGATTTTTCAGGAAGTAGGGCAGAGATTGACTGCCTGGGGAGAGGAACACACAAATATGCGACAATGTCTTATGGGTGGTTGCTTCATTTTCCACAACTTCTGCTAGTATATGTGTTGGAGGATGCCAGACAGGATGGATCATTAGTTTAATCTGATATGATCTTTGATTAAAATAGATTTATCTGAAAATATACAAATTCTTCTGCATGTTGAAAAATAAACAGAAAATATTACAGTAATTGCTGCTTTATGTGTTGATAAATTAAATGTTACCATGGATACCCCGGTCTGTTTACAGCAATAGTAATATTAAATATTTTCAATTCACACTGTGCTTTTCCTGTCAAAGGATCCCCAGGTGGTTCACAAATGACATACATAGATTACTCAACATGGCACTGAGCTGCAGTCACAGAGCTGCCTGACAGTCTATATTGGTACTGCCTGGCAGGGTGAGGTAGAAAATGTCCTATACCCCAAGTAAATCTGCAGGGATTGTTTAGGAAGGCAGAATATAAATGGCAGAACAGAAATCTAGCCAAGACCTTGAATGGCAAATTGCAACGATTCAGGTAGGATCAGGCATGAAGTTACCAAGACAATTTGGTAATTCTGTGGGCCACCAGATTAATTTTTTACTAGAGCTGGGAAGAAATTTTTTCCTCCTTGAAAATCTTGCATGGTCAGAACTTGTCATTTTCCATCCTGAAGTGAGACCTGAAGGGAGAAAGCCATCCCACTTTGAACAGCTGGGTCAGGGCCTTCCTCTCAAATATGGGAAATTCAGCTGCTAGGCTTACTCGTGAGTTCTCCCCATGTTTTCTGCAGGAATTACTCCACACCTACATAAATAAGCTTGTTAATTTATTACAATTAAATATTAGTTGGGGCTTGAACAAACTGATCTTTGCAAGGTATTCCAGGTGCGCACAGCTGCGGAGTGACGCGGGCCCTTTTCCTTCTGGCAATGTGTACAGAGTGACAGATGTCCCAGGGGAGGGCATCAGGAATGATCCAGGTAGGCAGCAGTTGGGTGATCAGGGCATTCACCTGAGAAGAGGCCTGAAAATGTGACACTCTTCCTACATGTGCTTCCTACACGAGGACCTGCTCTGCTGGTCCAGGCTGGGGAGCCAGCTAGTGTGCGGTTACCTGCATATTTCTTTTCCAATAAGGTTCTCCTAAGCTTGAGAAATCAATGCTAATAAATTTTGAGATGACTTGTATCCTTCCACTTTTTTTTTGATGAATCAACGTTTCCTTATTTAAGAAAAAAAAATTCCAAAAGAGGGAAGAAGAAAAAATAGGAAAGAAGGAAATATTTTCAACCTTCATCTTTCCTTTAGATAACGTTAAATTTTGCTCTCTAGATACAATATGAGTAATTCTCTACGCCTTTGCTTTCCTAGGCAGGGCATTAGTGCTCATGTAGGTGTGTGACCTATATAACCAGTGACAAAGAAAATGATTCCTTAGAAACACGCTTCCTATTCAGTCTGCAACTAAATGATGGTCTCTAGAAAACTGTCTGAAAATTCTCTTGCAGTGGCTACATTTGCAGCAGGAGTTTTTTAAAAATGCTGGTTTTAGGCTTGCCTTTCTGAGGTCAAAAAAGAAATTGCAGGTGATGGAAGCGTTAAGTACGAAGTGGAAGTGCTAAGAACTCATTGAAATTTCAGCTTCAGTCATGAAAGACCAAGAAACCCAGAAGACCCGGTTCTCCTTCCATAAAGATACCTACTGACAACCTTTTCTTTTAATGAACTTGTAGTCTAAGACAATAAGGTAATAGCAATCTCTGTTTTGTAGGAATCTGTGTTATCTGAAAAAGCTGAGAAAAGTGCAGGCACAATCATTTGCCCCTCAAATTTCATTCCTGAGGGTGGATGTTTGCCTAACATTGGACTAAACACTTGTMTTACTATTGAACATATAAGTTCATGAAAAGGCTTGCTAACAAAAATAAGAGTATTTGGCTAGGGCTCTTGTCTGGGCTAAAACTGGATATGACTTCAACTGTGTTGGACCTCAGTAACGGCTCTTATCCACCCTTTGAAGAGAGGAGGTTTAAACTGTGTAATATGTCTATCCAACTTAAGCTTTTGTCAAGCAACCAAGGCAGGGTGCAGGCTTATACCTTAAACATAGACTAGATTTGCTGATATTTTGTAAACTTTTTGGTGTACGCTGCAGCAACCTGTCTCAGTTTTTAATTTCACTCCAGTCTTCCTGCAGTGAGTTTCAACTCARTGTTTCCATAAGTTTTACACCCAGCGCAGTGCAAAGCCTAGTGAATTTAACCACTGTTTACATTTGTGCTTAGGAAGYTGAGAAAATGGAGCGCTTATATTAACCTACACCATAGAAGAAAGGAATGGGATTTGCTCMAGTTTATGTGAACTGGAATCATTAAAACACTGGCAGCACTTTCTCGGATATTTAAAAAGCCTTGGCTCGCCGCTAACCTTCTGGGGAAACTGTCCGCCTTAAGTCTCTTAATTTTGTCTGTTCCTAGAACGGGGCTAATTGCCTTCCTTTTTGAGATGAGCATAGCAGCGCTTTGACTTTCATTTTAAAGATTCCTTGGGGGAAAATTGCAGAAGGAATTTTTATAAGCCCTGTGATGAACCAGCAGGAGGAGGAAGAGCTAGGAAGACTTTTTGTTGCGCGGCCCATACACCTTTCGCGGCTGTGAAGTAACTCCTGTCACTTTCCCGTAGCCCCTTAGGCCCTTGCTTAGGGGCACTCTTGTGCTGGGTGGCGCTGGCAGAGCTTTGTGGTCGGCACGAAAAGGGGGTGACTGATGGCGTGCCGTGCTCTTGGGTCGCCCCGAGGTGTCTGGAGTGCTCAAGCCACCCCGCTCCTGTTCCAGTGGCCGGACCACGAGCGCGTGCGCTTTGCCGTGAGTCCCCGCGAGCCGGGGGAGCTCCAGCAGCGCCGCGGGGCACGGAGGGAGTGTTGGCGGGCAGAGCAGAGCCCCTCATCCTCCTCGGCGCGGGGAGGYGTCGSGGGGAGGAGAGCGCGGCGGGCCCGTGCCCCGCGGGCCGCTCGGCTGCGCGATGCGGCGCTGCGCGGCGCTATGTGCGAAGGTGGCTGCGCGCTCCCGCGAGGGCGGCTCAGAGCTCGCCCGGCGCGCGCTCCGCGGCGGCAGGCACGCGCGGCTGCTGCGAGCCCCGGGCTGGCGGGACCATGACGGAGCCGAGCAGCAGAAAGGAAGGGTTCAAGAAATGCCGCAGCGCTACTTTCAGCATCGATGGCTACAGCTTTACAATTGGTGAGCCTGCTTTAATTCCTCCTCCTTCATTTTCTCCCATTCCTTTCCCCCTCTTTCTTGCAGCTCAGTTAGCACACGTAAAGAAGCATCTTTTCAACTGCCTTTTGTCCAYGTATACATTTATAATGAATAAGTATTATGATTTTAAGAGTATAATGCTTTAGGTTTGCTTTTTTTGTTCTTTGTTTTCTCACATCAAAGAAAGTTATCTCCGATACGCAGCCACTCCAAACCCTTTCCCTGGGTTTGGCACGGGCTCGCYGAGATGTTTGCTGAAGTTTTGTTTTGGAGCCTTTTCTCAGGAAAGCCAGTGCTTTGGGGCTGCCTAGTGCCAACTTGCTAGCTGTGTTTCCTTCCGATGAGTCCAATAATGGAAGCCCCAGGAGCCTCAGTTTTCTTTTCTTTGCATTGCTTGGTKTGCCTAGCCTAGGTTTTCCAAATTCTGTAGCCTTTGGCCATTTCCTAGTTGGGCTAAAAACATCTGCCAGCTCTCTTGTTGCTCCTGTGGCGTGCAAAAAGCAGAAYTGCTGGGGCAGGGAGGGGTACGAGGAGAGGCTTGGAATTTTAGGACTGTCCTTCTGTCGTGGCTCTTTCTCCTTGGGGGGAGAAGGTGACACTTCTCGAGGCGACAGGTGTCTGCGTGACTTTTGAAGACATTTGCTGGGCAAAAGTTAAGATCTGAGCACTGCCCAAGTCAACTATTCTGTTAAAGCTGTGGATTTCTCTGTGCTATGTGATTTAAACCTCTATATGTCTTAAAAACAAAGCAAGCTTTCATGCCCTTTTGAATTTAGTAAAAATCCAAATTWAAAAAAGGAGGATGACATGTGGAAGAAACAATCACCACAAATTGATACCTTTTGGACTATGGAGATTCTACGTCCTTGTATTTGTGAAATCAGGGAAGGTTGTTTTTTTGGGTTTTTTTTTGGTTTTTTTTTGTACTAGTGTCGCTGGGTCACAGTTTCCTCTAATAATGAGGGCTGAAAGCTTTTTTTTTTTATTGGTGTGGGAGGAGGTACCTCTCTCTTTTCCAGCAAATCTATAGCAAATCTGTTTTGCAATCACTAAACTTGCTGAAAAAAAAAAAAGAAGTGGAAAATGCATGTTTTGCTAAAATATCTTCAAGGAGCTATTTGTTAATGTGTATGAAGCATTTTAAAGGTGAAGCTGACAGGCAAATACTACCTTAACTTTTTCTTAAAGGCAGGGTCCCTTCATAGTTTAAGTTGTAACAAACCCACTTTTGAGCCCCCTGCCTCARTCTTCCCTCTTCCACAGCCCCCAGATCATTACTAGTAACATTATTTCCATCAGCTTTGCAATCTAGGGCAATAAACATGTCTTCTGAGCCGGGGAAGGAGAGAACATCACCTGCAGACGCTGACCATTTGTGACTGTGCCTAATTAYCCTGTTTGTGCATGCTTAGAGCCGACAGGGTTTCTGTGCTTGGGGCTTTGCTGCCCTYATTGCTACTGTTGCTCACAAAGCAACTGACCCAGCTTTTGTGTCAGATGATTTAGGATTAGGAATCCAGCTGCTTTTGCTTTGTAGGGACAGTTGTTGCCTGATAGGTAACGTGCCATTTTCTTCTGTTTGCACATAAGCAATGTATTGATTCTGTGACTTGTGCATTATATAACATTTATTTTTATATCTGGGTAGATGTGCATTGGATTGACTCACATAGCCGTGAAACTTTGTAAACAGCCTMTCTAGTATTACCAGCACAGTATGGTGGATAGACCCAAAAGATTCATGTATTTGGTAATCTCTGTGTTGAAGAAAATGATTGTATTTAGATGATCTTGCATCAGCAGCGTTATAGTGTTAGGGATGGACTTAAACTTTTTTTTTTCTTTTCTCCTTTCCATCARAAAGGCTGCCTTGTATGTACTTAGTTTAGGCTCTGCAAATTTCTGAGAAGGTCTCAGGACCTTCAGCATCTGCTACTGAAGTTTGTCAGAGCTGGGAAAAAGATTAATACCACCTAAGTGGTAAGAATGGAAGGTCTTCAGGGTGTTTTGAAAAATGATCATCTACAACTAGACTTGCTGAAAATGTTTAGGAAAAAAACCTGGGCCTGAAACCAAACGTGAAAGTGGATGGGAATGGCAGTAGGAGGGAACGCTGCCCAAGAGCAGCTCCTGCTCTTTGCTCTCCTGGAGCTGGTGGTTTTATCTCATGACTCCAGAGGTGGTCAGCCTTCCTTCACACTCAAGTAGAACTTGGAGCAGCTTCTGGCTGCCCTAACTTTCACTCTGGTGACTTACAGCTCTGATAGGTCTTGTAGCTCATGGGAAGACCCGTGAGACCTCAGYGCTTCCCCAGAATTTTGCAGTTTCTTGCAGATAGCGTGGCCGGGAATGCTAACACGTGCCAACCCTCGCTAGCATTCCTCCGTACCCGTTAGTAGAAAGGATCTTCCTCTGCTTTGTGAGAGAGRCCATGAAGCAGATAGAGGTGCCGTGCTCTGCACCAACTGAGGGTTTCCCATGTGGTGTCTGACACGGCACCCGTGGCCCCTCTGCGTGGGCAGCAGGATGCARGGGGGCTACGGTGGGACTACAGTGAGCAGCTCGGTGGGACCATCTGTGAGAACTTAGCCATTTAACTTGCTCCAGTAGGTACAGTGCTCCTCAGGTGAGGGCCTATAGATCTTTATTTGCCGTATCTCTACTCAATTTTCAGAGTCTGAGGCTTTGTATGTCATAAGCTATCGTTAACTCTTCTCAAGTTTTTTCTATTGAAAATAAAACATAGCAGAGTGCCAACAGAGTGAGTTTAAAGGAAAGAAATCAAGAAGTAAGGCCTATTTTTTTTTTGTCTTGCACAATGTTTTATCACTTCTGTGTCAATGAAATACTATTAAATCAGAATGTTGGTGTGTTACTTACTGACTTTGCCAATATGATTGACTTCCTGAAGGTGTAAGACAACCATCCACTGCCTTTAAACCTGAAAAAATGGTAAACACAAATATTAACAAGAGGATATTTTCTTTCTACATTTATCACTTCTGTATGACTAAGAGCTAACTRCATTAAAGCTCCCACTCTCTGCTTTTCATATCCAGCAGCACCTGGCAACACTGTTTTGAGTGTCCCATCCAAATATATCTAATAAATTTATTTTTATAGGTTAGAATAAACTGAAGTGGTGCGGAGTTCTGCTGCAATTCCCGTGCTGTTGAAGGGAGAATGTGGAACTGAAAAATTTAGCTGTATCTAAACCTTGCAGGCAAGTTTCTGAAGGAGGACCCTCTTTCCATCAAAGCTTTGAGGAAGAGCTGAGTTCTGCTCAGTGGCCCTTTCAGGTCCTATATCAAAGTAGCAGTTACTGTGGATTTTCTGTTGTTGTCACTTGAAAAGTTGTCCATTAGGAACTCCATTTTCAAGGTAACTGGAATATATAGGTTGGACTTTTTTTGTAAAGATTCTGAAGTAATAGACCGTGAAAGAAGCTAGAAAGGTAAAAGCAGTTTCATTTCTTGTATTTATCTCACCCAGAGAAATGTATGTATTACATAAACTATCGGTATACGTAACTGCTTTGTTCTTGTGTACTGCTCCAGATTTATTGGAATGTACTGTTCTTCTGCGGGCAACGGTGCCTTGCAGCCCACGAGAGAGACAGGCCTCTGCAGAAGACCCCGCTGCCTACGTACTGGCACACAGGCACACGCACAGTGTGTTTTCATGGAGGTTTGCCTTAATTCTGCCCTTAGTTTCTTGTAATAAACAATGTCATTTTAGCTGAAAGCACATTGTAATTGCAAGGTGCTGACAAATCTGTCGCTAATTCTGTATGTGTTTCACTTATGGCCTTTCTTCAAAGGGGGCTGGGGAGAAATGTCTGTTCACAGGGTCAGTTCGGCTCCCAGGGGAAGAAAGTTTCCCTACCTGGAAAAGGACATGGAGAACTGTGGCAGGGAGGTACAGGTGAATGCACAACAGCACTTTTCCACAGTCTCCCCACACCAGAATTTCGGAATGCTTCAGGACCCTGTAAAACAAGATGTTAAAGACTCTCAGAGGCCGTCTGGTCTCTGTGCCTCGATAAACACTGGCTCCGTCTAAGCCTGCCATGAAGCTCTTCTTGCATCTACTTGAATTCTTTTAGTTCTGCAAGTAAACAAACTCAGGCTGTAGGACTGCCAACCCCATTTATGCCACCTACTGAATTTAGGGGACCTCTTAAAAYCTTTGCCTGTCTTTGTGCACAAGCTCAGTATCATGTATTTGCTATGGCATTGCAACCAAAAGATATTTGATTACCAGGCTTTTATTTTTTGTTGTTTTCTGCCTGATAGACCTAGCTTTGAGAGTCCTGTCCCAGTAAGAGCTGATGTGAAGCATTAGTGATTTCTGTGTAAATGATACATTATTTTGTCATCTTAAATAGAGCAACTAGGAAACCTAAGCTTGTTAATAAAATGCAAACCCTAAACATTTAATAGGACATGAMATTTTATCGGTTCTATTCATTACTTTAACATAGCCTGATGTAGTTATAATACRCTACAAAGGCAATCTCAGCAAGCCTTCCCTCGAAGGAAAAAGCTCTTAAAGCTGTCAGCAGATAGGCTGTGAAATTGAGCTCTAAAACTACAGGAKTTTTTTTTGCTCTCTCCATTATAASGTTGTATTTTAGCTTTGAACCAGTTTGCTGTCTGCCCCTGCTCTGCCTGAATATTYCCCTCAAGGGTGTCTGGGGATGTATGTGAGTCAGGCTGGCTCTTGGTAGAGTGCAGACTCTGATGCCCCAAAAGGTGGTAGGAATTCCTGCCAATTTCATGAGCTCTTTTCTGTACCTCACTTTCTATAGAGGTGGCGGTGGTGATTTCCGTGGCATCTGCAGGGTCTCAACATTGCACAGGCATCTTCAGTATTTCAGGATGGCACGCTGTAGGCCAAGGCCGCTCCCTCTGGAAAGGCTGCAGTGCTAGTTCTTGCAGTGTAAAATGCTTGGCAATATTTCCATGGAGTTTTGCCCCTTTATATTTCTGACTGATCTACCTGATCACTGCTGCCTGCARTTTGTGCTCTGCTCTATGTGTCGTGGCACCCAGAAGTGAAGTGATGGTTGGAGCTGACCTCTTCCCTGACAGAATCACTTAGTGATCTCTGTGCAAGGTTTCATATGAAATTCAGCAGTAGCTGACTGGACTAGATTCACATTGCAGATCCCTATGGCAGAATTTCATCAAAAATATTTGATGCAATTCTCATTTTCTTCTTTTGACTTCATTTCTTGGACAAAGCTGTGAATGATAAAACCTCGGAGTGTGTTTTGACCTAAATGAATGGACATCTGCAGTTGTTTCATGTACAGCAAAAAAACCCCACAGCCATACATGAGAATGAGAGAKATTAATGGATAAAACCATTAGTACTGCTGTCGAGAAACATCCCTTTAATTAGTTCACATGATTTTTCCTAAAGGTTGATGAATTGCACATGCCCAGGTCTTGGTGCTCAATCTGTCRCCTCTGATCCTAGATTCCAGACTATTGCCAGCCCCTCACAGTCTTAAACCTGCTTGCAATGACTGCCAGGAGGACTAGAATGTAGGGGCTTGCAAATCTAGTGCTTCTTGGAGACTGCATTTCTGCTGCAAGTTTTCTATTTTAAACCTTGTGCTCTATTAATGAGCCTATTTTCCAGATGTAGTGTAAACACAAGCTCGTTTTTCCCCCAGTTTTGTAGCTGTGCATGAGTAGCAAAGTAAAAGGTTACTGGATGTATCCTGCTCCTATTTGTATCRGTGGAAATCAAGGTATAGGGAGGGATCCTGAGCAGAGGTAAATCCACGTCATTTCCCTGCAGCTGGGAGAACTGCAGTCATTTTGTATGCTGCACATTAATGATCAAGGGATCTGTCCCAGTACTCTAGGTATGCACTGCCTAGGTTAGAGAAGAAGTGACCTACACRCAAGGTAGATCATGTGGTTTTACCATGTCTGGTCTCCAGGATCATGCTGATATGTTTTTCCTACAGTTTTCCTCTGCCTGGTGACAAAGATTGTATTTAACCATCCCCCTGAAACTTGACCCTAGATCTCTATTAGCTACAGGCTTTAAATTTTCAGCACTGGGTGCTTACCCCTCATTATTGCTCCAATAGCCTCGTGATGTGGCTGTTTTCAAAGTCGGAGGCATGATGAGGGGAAAGTTGTAGCAATTACGGAAGAGATGCATTTAATGAGRTCCCTACTGGATTCCCAGCTGGCGAGTGGAGCCGCGTGCGGGGACAGAGCGGTTGCAGTCACTCGGATCGTTACGTGACGTCACATCCTCGCCGCTGTTGTCATAGCAGCCGTAATCATCCCAGAGGATTTCCCGGAGGAAGACTGCAAGCATCGTCCCTCTCCGTTAAGGGCAAGCACATGGCGCGCAGTCTCGTGCTGCTTCGTGATGCCACGTCTTATTTCTGCTTGTTTAATGCCTTTCTCTTGGCCTTCTCACAGCGAAGTGGAGCAATGAGRAGTGTCAAAGGGGGTGTAAGTGGGAGAGGGGAGAGGGTGAGCCACTTGCTCAGACACTTCAGTCCATCCTAACTCCACCGGCCATTACTGAACTCAGTAGATTCACAGTTGCTTTATTGGCTTCTGAGAAGAGAGTAAGGCACACTACGTGCATAAAAGTTGTCTATYCCTTCTGTTTAATGGTGGCAATGATCCTCATTAGGACTAAAAGTTCTCCAAAAATCTAGTATTACTAGTATCTTCTTCACTTATGAGGGAAGCTCATAAGTAGCTTAATTTTTTACCATTTCCCAAGCGGCATGGTGATTGCTGATTTAGGAATTCACTTTATATGCCTTTTATTCCCTTCCATTTCTGGAAATGGATCTACAGTCCTCAAAACTTGAGCTAGTGTTTGCCATGTTACAAGCTGTCCTTTTTCCTTCATTTATTTTTTGTTTGATGAATAGCGCTTTGGTCTCATTTGGAAATGCTAAACTTTCTTGCTGCAGTCCCTGCAGATAGATAAGTACACAGAGAARATTTCAAGGGTAAAATTTGCTTTTATTCCTTGTTTAAACAGTTCAAGTTATGAAACTACTTTGGAAATAGACTTGTAAATATATTTACTGTCTCCTAAACTACTGATGGCCAAACATTGMTCAGTTCAGAATACAGAAACTGCAGAGTTTTGGGTTTGTGATACCTACAGAAAAGGAAAAATAATCTACAAATATCAGACAGATCCCCTTACAGAAACCTAAGTGGAGAACCAGTTGGCTGAGCGCATGAATCCTTGCTGAAATTGAAGGATCTTTCTATGGGAAAACAAGTGGCTTTATTCAGTTAGCTGCAGGCTGCAGAGCTCTGTTTTGTACTAATAAAAGCGTGGCCCACGATTAGTTGAGAACTGACATTTTCTTCAAAAAACAAGGGAGTGGTGTTGCAATTATGAAAATGAAAAGGAAATAAGAAAATATATGGAGAAAAAGAACAGTTCTGTGAAATGTATAGGGGTTAATGTCAGACATTACAAAAGGCTCAGAGTTGTCTGCATCTCCTATCAAAATTAGTTGACAAGTGACACAAGGGAAGACCAGAGTAACTTGTGGGGTGTTCTGTAGACTTGGAAGTGTTCTGGCTATGACTCTGCGTCGCTTTCTTTTCCTTTTCTGCTTGTGTGATTCATGCCCAAACAAGTTAGACTAGAGGAAAAAAGTTAAAAGCCTGAGGAAGTCGGAGGAATTCCATCTTCAGCTCCATGTGGGTGGCATTTTGCAGGACTGGGTGTTATATACTGTACTATAGACAAGGCAAAAAGCAGAATAATAGGTTCACTCGGTTTATATTGATTTTTCTTCTCCACACCCAAAGCTGTGATTATCATCACACATGTATATTGTTAATAAGCACTATCTCTGTTGGAGYCTACTCTGATAAGGATATCTTTAGAGGCTGATAATCTCAATTCCCTGCTATTTGGTGGCACTGTCCCACACTTTATTAGTTTACTGGAAATAGACCTTTTTCCTGACTGCCAGGCCTTGATCTAAAGATAACCTATGTTCTTTCCATCTTGAATATTATCATAATTCAGCATTATAGATCTTGCAGGCGAAATGATGTTCTGACTCTTATGCAACCCTGATAACTCAGAACATCATTTGGCTTTCAGTGTATATTATTTTTCTTAAAACTGCCGTATGAGCAAATCTAAGAAATTTCTGGCAAAGCCATGTTTTTTCCTTGCCAAAATCTGGATTGTTAAAGTAGAACTTGGTAATCAAAATTTATTTCACTCTGAATCACAGAGAGTGAACTGCGCATTACGGTCCGTGTATGTATATATAAACTATAGTAGAAAAGTACATAATGCATATATAACTGTTATGTGTCTCCTTCCAGTATGCAAGATACAGGCATGTATGAAAGAGATGATATGATTGATTCTGCTGCTGCTCCTAAGAACTTTTCAATCTTAACTTACAGAAACTCATTTCATGGATGCTCAAAAAATAAAAACACTGGAATTACTTGGCTTACTCTGTTGTCACTGAAATCACTGGGTATCTTTAGAAAACCCAGAACAGGACATCCTGACTGCTTTTAAATGTTCCGTTAGATCTAAGTGGTTAATTTCTTTCTGGTAAACCGAGCACTTAAAATTCCAACAGGAAATACCTCAGGTCTAATGGCAACTGCTTTTAGATGGTTGCCTGCTTTTCATAAATAATGCAGCATTCAGGTCAACTGATAATGAGTCTCTCTCTTCTGGGCTGGCTTAAATTCGCCCCTCTTCAAGGGAATAAATTCTCRTTTTGCACATGTGTAACTCAGGTTAGATTTGAGCTGAAAGGATTTAGTGACATTTGAGTGTATGTTTCTTCTGTAAAGATGATCAGCTCCCTGCCACGCTCCCCAAGCTGCACTGTGAGTTCTCGTTAGTGGCATAGGTGGATGTTGACATATGTTAGGCGCTTCACCTTTTCCCACTGCTAAACGTAGAAATGACAGCGTGGAAGCCTCCGGCCTCACAGTGCAGAGCCAGGTGATGTCTCAGGTGATGTCTCCTGTGTGAGCAGAGTCTATAGCCCGCTTTGCTGGAGTGAACAGCCTCTGATTTCTGGTTACTTTAATGCACTAGGCTGSGAAGGAGACTCATTTTGTCTCGGCTGGCCCTGCCACAGGAGCAAGGCCCAAGAGAATCCCAGGACAAAGATGGAGAGCTGGAGGAACCCTCACAAGCTGTCTCTTACGTAAAATGCTGCTGTGTGGGAGTCATCGCACCAGCCTGGGGAAATCGTTGCATCCTGGCTGCTATTAAGTACATGAATTTCACTTGGAAAGGCTGAAGCTGCAACATGGATGTGGATCCGTGTCAGCTGGTGTTAGAACCTGTAACTATGCAAACGTCTCCAACTTTCAGCCCAGTCTGCTACCGTGCCCCGGCTTCTCTCCATTCCCAAACCACCAACAAGTTATTGTTATTGTGGTTGCTAGGTGGCTTCATGATATTATTGGCCTGTYTCTGCAGCCAAGGCTTGAAGTTTAATTGTTCTCTGGTGAGGGGAAGTGCGAGGGTGCCAATTACAGCACTGCGATAACGCGGATCCGCTTGCTCCTGAAAGACTCTTCTGTCAGCTTGACAAAATGATGTAAATGTTCTTTCATGTGAGAATATGTTTATTCTGTAGTGCCGTTTGCTGCCTTATGTTCCAGCCTAATGCTTCCTATTAATTAGAATTCATTGTGTCATTTAGCTGAAGTGGGGGTTTTGAAGCAAAATTCTTGTCATTTATTCTCTTACTGTGTTTGCTTACTTGCCCTCCAAAGCAATSACACTAATTTGAGCCCTCTGTTTTATTAGTGTCGTTCACAGTAACACTTTATATGTGTAATTATTTTTCTCCAACCCTGTGCAGATCCTTAAATGAAACCTCTGGGACGTGTTCCCAGTTGATTTTGTGTGTTTACATGTTGTGCTCAGTCACTTGCATTTGATCTCTGTTATATTGTTTGTAGCAGGCAAGGTTGATGTCCTTCTGGGAAGTCTTTAGCTTTGATTATTTCAATGTTTATTAAGCACTTGATCTGTTGGGAAGCTTGAGAAAATCCTACTCAGGGGCGGCATGTGTCTTTAGGCCTGTAAGCCAAGGGATGAAGGAAATTTTGGCCATTTTTGGAATTTGGGTAATTTTGAATTGGCAGGTTGTTTCAGAGTTTGAAATGCCTGTGACTGGGGAAAAGTTTAGACTCAGAACTGCGTATCTTCCCTCCATTGCCATCATCTTTTACTCTCTGATGCTGACGGGCCTGAGCCTGTGACTTGATGATGCTGCTGTTGAGTGAGGAGTGGGGTAAAGGTGTTGGTTAGCAAAGGAACCTGGAGCACACAGGGGAAGATATGAAGTTCCTTGGTGCCAAAATATCTCTCTGTGACTCCGCTACAAGTGATTTCTGATTCTAAAGAAAATGATACTGTACTCCATGGAATTTGAACATGTAAATTCATATTTATGGTAGAAGATGGAAGTCTAAAAATGCCTAAGAATTTTCTCTTCCTTCTTTTCAAAAATTCCAGATATTCTTATATTTATGAAACTAGTTTTTATGGGCTCCTTAAAAAAAATATGGGTCAAACTTTGGACTCACAAAAATGAATTTTATGCCACATACTTACTTTTACAATTTCATCAGAAAATTTCTTTCTACTTTGAAGAGCAACTTAGTGTACCTAGTGGATTATTATTTATCATTATAATTTATCATGCCCAATAAGTGGCCTTTGCAGATGGCGCTTGTCATATTTGTCATCTTCACTAGAAAATACTTATTTGTATCCTGTTGGCAATAAGCTGATTGGTGACGACATTGAGCAGCAATCAAATGGATAAGACATTCGTGACTGCTATATAAAATCATGCTTGTTATCTTTGGGCATTCAAAAGGAAACAAAGAATTGAATCTTGTAAAATTCTGTGTACTGCTACCATTAAATAATACCTGCCTAGCAGAAAGAAAACAATTTTGAAATATTTTGAATTTTCTTTCATACTTCATTGCCTGTCAGTCTATATAAGTCTCATAAAAGTCTATACAAGCATGAGTTTATACTGAGAAAAGCACTATACCAACATAGAATCACAGAATGCTTCAGGTTGGAAGGGGCTAGAGGTCATCTAGTCCAACTCCCCTGCACACACAGGGTCTCCTAGAGCACGGGGCACAGGGTGGCATCCAGGTGGGTTTTGAAGATCTCCAGAGGAGGAGACTCCATAACCTCTGAGCAACCTGCTCCAACCCTCACTGTTACAAAATTTATCTTTAATTTCCTTTGGAACTTTCGATGCTCCAGTTTGTCTGTTTCTTTTAGTTCTATCACTGGTCACTACTGAAAAGAGGCCGGCCCCATCCTCCTCACTTCCTCTCTTAAGATATTTATATAAACTGATTAGATCCCCTTTCAGCCTTCTCTTCTCCAGGCTGAACAGGCCCAGCTCTCTCAGCCTTTGCTCATAGGGCAAATGTTCCAGGCCCTTAATCATCTTTGTAGCCCTGCACTGGACCCTCTCCAGCAGCTCCACATCTCTCTTGCACTCGGGAACCCAGAACTGCACACAGTACCCCAGGTGTGGCCTCAGCAAGGCTGAAGAGAGGGGCAGGATCACCTCCCTCGACCTGCTGGAGATGCTCTGCTTAATGCACCCCAGGATCCCATGGGCCTTCTTGGGCACGAGGGCACACTGCTGCCTCATGGTCAACTTGTTGTCCACCATGACGCCCAGGTCCCTCTCTGCAGGGCGGCTCTCCAGAAGGTCTTTCCCCAGCCTGTACGGGTGTCTGGGGTTATTCCTCCCCAGGTACAGGACCCTGCACTTTTCCTTGTTGAATTTCAAAAGATTTCTCACTGCCCAGTTGTCCAGTCTGTCCAGGTCCCTCTGGATGGCAGTGCAGCCCTCAGGGCTATCAGCTACTCCTCTCAGTTTTGTGTCATCAGCAAACTTGCTGAGGGAGCACTCCATCCCTTCATCCAGGTCGTTGATGAATAAGTTGAACAGGACCGGACCAAGGACTGACCCCTGGGGGACACCATTAACCACAGGCCTCCAGCTGGACTCTGTGACACTGATCACCACCCTCCGAGCCCTGCCATCAAGCCAATTCCTAATCCCCCTCACTGTCCACCCATCCAACCCACACTTCTGAAGCCTGCCCAAGAGGGATGCTATGAGGGATGGTGTCAAAAGCTTTGCTGAAGTCCGGAGAGCTGACAACCACTGCTCTGCCCTCATCTATCCAGCCAGTCATTCCATCATAAAAGGCTACCAGGTTAGTCAAGCATGATTTCCCCTTGGTGAATCCATGGTGGCTACAACTGAGCACCTTCTTCTCCTCCATGTGCCTGGAGACAACAGCCAGGATGAGCTGCTCCATCATCTTTCCAGCGACAGAGGTCAGCTTCACCGGCCTGTAGTTGCCCAGGTCCTCTTTCTTGCCTTTTTTAAAGACCAAGGTGATATTGGATTTCTTCTTGTCCTCCGGCACCTCTCCTGTTCTCCAGGACCTTTCAAAGATGATGGAGAGGAGCTTAGCTGTGACATCTGCCAGCTCATGCAGCACTCTGGGGTGCATCCCATCGGGGCCCATGGATTGTTGTGTATCGAGTTTCCTTACACACTCTCTGACTCAATCTTCCTCTACCTGGGGTAAGTCTTCCTCTCTCCAGTCCTGTTCTCTTGTCCCTAACGCATTCCATCCTCATAGTGTTCCATCACTTCTGTACCAGCAGTGTGACAAAGGGCTGATCAAAGCACCAGCTGGCGGAAAGATACTGTCTGGCACTCCGACTGTTGACTTTTCTGGCCACTGCCTATGGTCTCCTGAAGGCTGCACTGCATTATTTCCAAAGTTTTAGACCATGTTATACCAAAACACTACAAGATTTTTCTTGAAAAGGGGAGAATGGGTAATGAACAGGTTCTTAACCACACACTTGAGGTCACTAACTTCTCCTTTACTACTCGATGTAGTGGCCACTACTGTGTCTTGATAAGAAGAGAATGGGAAAGGGCAGCACAGTGACACCGCTCTGTCGTGGCTTACTACAGCCAACATCGCTTTCTGAAACCCAGGTTGCTTCTGTTCCAAACAGAATGCTAAAGATACCCATTAAAAGTAAAGAGATGCTCAGGGAATAACAGTGTGTATTGAAGACCAYCARCTRCTTGGGCTGGGGCTCACAGTCCCTAGCACAAGCTATGGGGTAGAGGCGTAGGGCCTGGACAAAGAGCGTTAGGTTTGCTCCTGTGTCCGGAAGTATTACACGGGCTCAAGCAGCAGACGTTGCTGACTTTCCAATCTCGTTCAGCAGTAAGAACTTCTTGGGCAGGACGTTCCAGGCGCCATGGTGAGCAGGAGYGTCACACTGATAGGTGATATGACATCAACGGCAGTGGTCAGCAAGAGCCTCTTTGTGCTGTCACGTCACACGTCACTGTGACGCTCCTGCTCACCACTGTCCTTGCCCCTATAAAGGCAGGAGCGCTGACGGGGGCCCACAGCTCACTGAGGCTCTTGGTCCCAGGGTGACTCGGGAGCCAAAGGTTCCAAGAAGCCTCAGTGAGCTTTTTGCTACCCTAGGGTGGTGCTTCGTGATTTCTTTCCTAACCCTTGTCCCTACAATGGAACCGGTGGCTAAGCTTAGAGGAGTCCGAAGGAGGAAACGAAGAAGAGAGGAGTGGCGAGAGAAGATGTGTACGAAGGATTCGATCAGGATGAGGAGAAAGGATGAAGTGGAAAGAATGGAAGTTGATCCTCCGGAAGACTCCTCTGAGCCGATGGAGGTGGATCCACCAATGTGTGAGGAAGAACCGATGGAGGTGGATCCACCTCCCGCGAAGGTGGCCTGCGTGACGCCCCCGGTGCCTGGGACGGCCTGCCGAAGAAGAGCTAGGCAGAGCCGTCCCAGCAGAGCCGGGGGGCCGTACGGCCACCGAGCTGCGCCCGGCCACCAGCCCCTCGTGAGAACATCTAGATGAGGGGCTGCGTGGCAGAAGAACATCCACGGGCGCAGCGCACAGCCACCGGTTCCCCCCTGCCCTGACCCACCTYACCCCTTTCCATTTTCCCCTCCTTCCACAGTAGGAAGGAGCCGCAGAAAGAGCCRTGTGCAGATCTCACACCAAGATCAGCCAATCACCGTGGGCCAATAAATTAATGAATTCCTGAATTTCAAGTGTTGCATGAGCTCTTCTTTCCTGACCCGCTCGGTCCCACACTGCACYGCCATCTTCTGCCCTTAGTCCTGAGGGAGACGCAAGGGGAGGGCCTGGCTCCCCATGGGCAGATGTCCCGTGTTGACATAGGGGTCTGGTGGAGGGTTGCTGGGGTCACTGGGGCACACAGGTGGGTTTTCAGTGGAGGGTCGAGAAGGCGAATGGGGGGAGCTGCTCTTAGTTCCTTTGCCTTTCAGTTACCTAATGTGGGKCTGAAAGTGGAGCTAGGCCCTCCTTGGAGGTGCACAGGGAAGAGCACTGTATGGATCAAAGGAGCCGTGCTCCTCTGCAGAAGGAAAGGGCTTCCATTCCAGCACAAGGATGAGCTGCATTCCAGCAGGGAGAAGCCTAATGGCTTCRTTAGGGCTGCTTTGTTCAAATGGCCAAAATATTTATTTGCCTCCCTCCTGGGCGCTTGTGAGAGTTCCTCTGGATTGCAGTGTTGGGTTTGGACTCTCCCCCCACCAAGACACCTGCCAGACTGGTGGAGCCCAGCTTAGGGCCACGGAGGTGCTCAGGTGCTGCAGGACGAGGCCCAGAAGGGGAAGTGGAGGAGAAGGAGGCCTGGGCTCGTCCATCGTTCGCAAGAGATGGCTCCTTTCACACGATCCACAGAGTCTTCCCTTTTACTGCTGCGCGTTGCATTTGACAATGCCGCAGCTCCAGGGAAGGAGSGTTGWAATCCAGTGCCTTGGTGGYRGAGTTGCCRGTGCTGTGAGCAGTGCCTGCTCGGCCACYRCTTTGCTTGAAGGTAGACTGGKAAAYRTGAGGGAAAGCGGTAAATCAAAAGGAACTTGAGACAAGGAAGGTATGAGAGACACTCCAGTCCCCTAGTCATCATGGTGACTTTCTCTGGCCTTGCTCTTGGGCCCCACGTCTTTCCTGTACTGGAGGGCCCAGAACTGTAGCCAGTTATGTCAGTGTGAGATCTTTGCTACCAGAAAAGCCAGAAGCTGGAATATTTTGTTTTGATGCTTTAAAAAGGACATCTTTAGTGTGATTTAAAAAGATATTTTTACGGATACCTTTCTTTTTCTACAGAAATCTTTTTCAAATCCGCTGATTTCTCCCCCTTCCTCTTATTTCATGTTAGTAGGAGATTTTAGAGGTTTAGAAATATTTTTAAGGGATTTAAGAAGATTTGTATCAACTGTATTTGGGTAAAATGTTCTTTCAAATTGTCATTTGTATCAACTGTATTTGGGTAAAATGTTCTTTCAAATTGTCATATCGCTGATGGGAGGAATTCAGTCATGTACGGTGGTTTATTTCTTTGTGTGTTTATTTTGCTTATTGCAGTTCTTAGGGACTGCTCATCTGGGCTACCACACAGCTCCTTTGCAGCTCCCTCTTACATAGAACTGAAGAGCCCAAATAATGGTGTAGGGTTGTCCCTGCAATAACCTTTCCTGCAAGATGCACTATTTTGTGTCATTCCGAGTACAAAGTGTTGAATTGCGTTTCCAGACTCCAAGGAAGGGTCAGATTAGATGACTTTTCYTTTGAGATGGGGAAAACATCAGCTGCACATGTTAGTTTTCTGTGAGTTATCATAGATTCCCAGATTGGCATTTTGATGTAAGTCAAAGAGCAGTTGATACAAACATRTRTCTGAACAGASTTKTCCCGAAGTCTATATGCTATTTGCGGTGCCTGCTGTTAGCTGTAGTGAAAGATGATTGATAGCAGGATGTTTGATAACAGGAAGACCATATATTAAGATCTTAGCAATGGAAAGCTCAGATTAAGGATAGAAGATTTCTCATGGTAGTGTTTTCATAGAATCGTAGAATGCTTAAGGTTTGAAGGGACCTGTAGAGGTCATTAAGTCCAACCCTCCCTGCTCCAGCAGGGACACCCAGAGCACGGGGCACAGGGTGGCATCCAAGCCGGTTTGGAAGATCTCCAGAGACTTCATAACCTCTCTCAGCAGCCTGTTCCAGGGCTCTATCACCCTCACAGTTAGGAATTTTTTCCTTAATTTCCTTTGGAACTTTCGATGCTTCAGTTTGTGTCTGTTTCCTCTAGTCCTGTCACTGTCCACCACGGAAAAGACGACGGCCTCATCCTCCTCACTTCCTCTCTTAAGATATTTATATAAACTGATTAGATCTCCTCTCAGCCTTCTCTTCTCCAGGCTGAACAGGCCTAGCTCTCTCAGCCTTTGCTTGTAGGGCAGATTTTCCAGGCCCCTAATAATCTTCGTAGCCCTGCTCTGGACTCTCTCCAGAAGCTCCACATGGCTCTTGTACTGGGGAGCCCAGAACTGCACACAGTACTCGAGGTGCGGCCTCACCAGGGCTGAGTAGAGGGGGACGATCACCTCCCTCGACCTGTTGGAGATGCTCTGCTTAATGCACCCCAGGATCCCATTGGCCTTGAAAACCAAGACACCTTTTGTGATGACTGCTGAAGAACAAAACAGTGACAGTTCCAAAGCATGTTATAGGAAAAGAGCAATGGAGAACAAGAATAGCTGAAGACAACAAGATTAAAGATTCTGCCTATATTTCTTTTTCGTCCATATCCCTAGTAGTGTAAGTGATGGTTTTGTATAAAAAAAMCTGTATCTGAGAAATTTATTGTTTGAAAAGGATGTTCATAATTCATGTAGCAGTAAAGCTTCCTCAATGAAARAGCATGTGCCTTAGAGCTTTTATAGTGAGAGGACCATGTGCCACAGTCCTTTACAAGTGAAGTGTGTAATCTGATATTTTTTTGCTCCCAGTTGAAATTCAGTGATCTAAGGTGGGCAGTGATTTTTTGATTTTTTTTCTGTCTCAGTCTTTTGCTGATGCAGTTCATGCCATTTTAAGGTCTTATTTCCTTGATGAGTAAAATTCTGGGACATGGATGAACAAGAGTTAAGTGGAAATTAAAATAGGATGGTAGTTACAGAAAAAGGCGGCTATTCATAACAGAAAGCATAAAGGGCCCAGGATGAAACCCCTGCAAAACATGCAGATGGAGTTCCCCTTTGAAAGGCATTATTATTAAAAAAAGAAAGAAGA
>PTEX01000035.1:3339448-3459022 GCA_003342815.1 Eudromia elegans | reverse complement strand
AGAAAAGAAAAGAAGCCCTGAAAGAGAAAGAACAGAAAGAAGTTATAGAAGAGATGATAAAGTTAAACATTTTAAAAAGAACAGCATAAAGGACAGCATCTAAGAATATTCTGTAACAATGTAAGGGAAAAACAAAGAAAATCAATGAAGCCCGTAACTGAGAGAKATTCTGAACTCAGTCATGCAGTTCTAGTGATTAGTCCAATTACAATAAATGAGCCTACTTACTACTGTAAGAACTGCCAAAATGGACTTGTTCATGCTGATAACATTTAAAATGTAAAAGATATTTTGCTTTAGGAACTCCATTTTAGAACTCTTAAGTGCTACATTCAATGACTTACATGTAGCTTTTATGAAGTAGTGTTTTTGTAGGTTTTGTGAGTACTCTGTTCCTGGTACCTTCTGAAACACGGGCAGATATTTTCCAATCAGGTATTAACATGCTTGTCGAACATCGGAGAGTGCTTGTTGCAGGATTTTGCAGTAAAATTTACCAGGTCGCTGTAACGCCCTGTATGAGTGTCTGATTGTCTGTATTATCTGAACATAGGGCTTGGTGATACAATAGTTTATAGCCTGCCTTTGTGCTTGTAGTATTTTAGTTCTGACTCATAGCAGCAGCCTTTCCTCTTGCAAGCAGATTCCCGCATGTTGCTGCTGTAATCTCTGCCGCTTTCTGGATCTGCTCTGTCAACAGCACCAGTGATGCTGAAGCAGTTCAGAACCGCATGGTGATTCCTTCCTGGTTAGCCATCAGGCTAGCTGAGATGGCTTGTGGCAAGACAACCCCCTCGATGGTATTTGGCAAGCAGCACAAAAGCACCATAACACAGGCAAAGCTGGTGCTCTCACTTGCATGTCAACCCAAGCAGGCCTGGATCCCATCTACCTGGAAGGCTCTGCTGGGGTTTCTCACCTGCTCTGTCACCTAATGTGTGGCCAACAGTCCTGTGGGGCTCCACGTGCGAGTGTAGCTGTAGCTTCTGTGAGGGGTTCTGTCGGGAACCATGGCCTGGCTGCTGAGGGCCTGCATAGGGGAGGCAGGTCCTCCAAAGAGCTGTCTGTTCTCTGTTGCAGTCTGTGCCTTCTGGTGTGGCTTCAGCCCTCTGGCTATGTGCTGGGAGTGAGGAAGTTTGGGAGGCTGTAATGCACTTCRATTCGTTACTCCTGTAGAGAAGTTGAGACGTTTTATGGGAGATAAGCTTGACCTTCTCTAGGTCCCATTTATATGTATATTGAGGCAGAAGACGTTATACTATGATCATTTATCACCTTGAAGGTGCTCCTTCTGCTGTGTTCTTCTATGTCTGTCAGATAGCTCCTGTTCTGCAGAGACCGTTGAGTTGATGCCCTTATGAGCAAACAATCATCTAATGGCTTCCAAGCATAAACTCCTAAGCTCTGTCTCTTCTTCTCTCATAAAATCAGTATTGCTGCTGCTGCCTTGGAAGGGTAGTGATASTGAGCCCTTGTTGTGCCGCATGAACCTGAGCACTGTGGTCTGCAGACCCTCAGGACTGCTGAACTGAGGCTGTATCGGGACAGAGCGAATGGATTTTTTTCATACAGAATCATGAATGTACCTTGAAAAAAACAAGGTGTCTGTCAGGAGATGTGGGAGACATAGCGTGTGTTATTACTTACTTCAATCTGTCTGTATGGCACCTGAAATGAAGTTACTCAGTGTATTACTAATGAAAAAATTAGTCACTTGCAGTTTTCACAGGAGTTTCATTTAGTGTCTTTCAGAAGAACAAATGAACAGAAGTATTTTTCCTTGACTACTGTCTCCATTTAAACAAGCATATATAATTTTTTAAAGTAAGATTGATGTTATATATTAGCCAGTGACAGTGTTTTCCTCAGGGATTTCATCAAGGCTGTGTTTTCAAGCACAGTGTGATAAACACTTTAACACAGGCATTAGATCTTTCCTTTTTTATAACAAGTTGACAGCAAATGGATGTGAAATTTGAACTTTTTAAAGATATAATCTCCAGTGTGTATATTATTAACAGAAAGCTGTCCTCTTTAAACTGTGAAGACAGCTTTGGGAGAAGTCTGTGTGTTATTCTGGTCACTCCACTTATGGATGATGGTAGTTTATGGGAAGCAATAATGATAATACTGGCAAATATTCCCTGTGGCACCTTTCAAATGTCAGAAATGCTAAATAGTATGGCTCTTATTCACGTCAAAATGGAGATTAATAAAACAGAAGGGTAAAAATACTGTTTTATTTTAAAACGTTCAGCATCTCTTTTGTGAGTGAATCCTTTAGCATCGTGTATAGACCCAGGCTCTGCAGAAGAGGATCTGAGAAGGGTTGTCTGCAGGTAATCACTGGCATGTTGCCAGGCACAGGCAACTGGGAAGGCGCCCTCCCTTTCTATATGCACCAGAGCTTCGCCTACTGACCCGAATGTCAATTGCTTGAAACAATTGCATCAAACTGGATCACGTCTCCTGTCACCAGCCCACCCCTGCTGCAAGCTGGTGGAAATCAGGCCAGCTTGAGAAGAAGTGACATGAGCCGGAGCTCCCGACATCTGCGCCGACGGCTCACGCAGTGGTGTAACGTTACTGTGTGCTTGGCTTGCCGTGTCGCCTATTAACGAGTAGTTTATTTACCAGGATTATCTCCCTTGGCTTTCTGCACATGCCGTTCTCTATTTGTGAGGAGCCTTTCCTCTCTGTGCCACCTGGCAGGTGGGCCAGAGCTGTGTCAGGTTTTGCTAATTAAAGATCAGACTCGATTTCATGAGTTGCAGGAAACAAACCCTGSCCTGCCCTTGGCCGGCTCGCTCAGCTGCATGGGCATGGTGTCTTTCCACRTCCAGGGTTTAAGGTTAGCTATGGCCTGGTGCTTTACCGGTGCAGGGCAGGCATTCCTCACCTAGCCYCCGATGGAGTCCTGAAAGAGACGTAAAAGTCCCTTAGACCTCATCCCTTGCTGCTTTAAGAAAATATAATTAAAAAGCACATGCATTGTTACCAAAGTACAGGGGAAGCTGGTGGCACCTCAGCGATGCTTGCTACGTGGCCACAAGTGAAGGAAGCCAGAAGGCAGGGAGCTGCTTTTGCAATATTTTGAAACTTTCTGTCTAGGACTGTAATTGAAGGGGGGGAAAAATAGTTATTTTCATCCTGTAACTTCCAAATGACCTGCT
Source organism: Eudromia elegans (assembly GCA_003342815.1). Classification (NCBI taxonomy): domain Eukaryota; kingdom Metazoa; phylum Chordata; class Aves; order Tinamiformes; family Tinamidae; genus Eudromia; species Eudromia elegans. The sequence continues at coordinate 3,455,849 of PTEX01000035.1, read as the reverse complement.
CTGTTGGCCTTATTTTGAGCAAGGATCTGACTCTGTGACTTTCAGACTTCACTAATTTGAACCTAAATTGTGCTACATGTGAATGAAAAGTTCTCACAGGCCAAAGTGAGACAWGAAAAACCCCATACTTAAAAACATCATACTTTCTTTCAAAACCATCTTTGGTTTTTGCATATCATGAAGGGATTATGTTCTCCCTTTGAAATAAATGGCAAAGGGTTCCACTAGCTTCATCTGGACCAAAGATGGGATTTGTCCAAACAAATATGTATTTATATTGTATTTAGTTTTGCTTCTGTATATTAAGGCTATTCCTACAGGGGCTTCTGAAGACATTTTTGGGCATCTTGGGAAAAAGAAGGATGAACAGAGGAAGACCAAACTGCTATCATGTTTAAACAGTACTCCTGTAACTGCAGAACTGTGTTGTGCAGTAGTAGGCTTACTGGCTTTATGGGAATCCTGGGAATAGGGCCACCTCATATTGGCTGCTCAAAGACAGGGCACACAAGACAAGCACATCGATGCCATAGTCCGGACTGGAAATTCCCTGGACTTCCCTTCTTTTTAATTTACCAACATTAGTAGGTTTGTAGGAACAGCAGGKGATGAAAGACTGATCCCAGCTTGCCCAACCCGTGTGTTAGAGAAGGAGCTTTACATGTCCTCTTTGGAAAGACTTCAGCATAATGGCTCCATGTACGTTTTAATTACCAAAATTGTCCCTCTGCTCTGCAATCCTCCAGGCACAGAAGGCTGAACTTCAACAGTGGAGTGCTGTGACTGTGCTGGTGCCGTGCACCCTGTCACCTCATTGTGCATCCTACTGTCACCTCTCCTTTGTCACAGCCCTCTTGCTACTTGTAGAGAAAACAGCTCTCCATATCTGTCTGGTTTTTCCCTGTTTTCTAGTATAGCCACAGAAGCAAGAACTTTGTTACAAGTGCTGGGAATGAAACAGAAGAAGTAAAAGAAAGTTGAAATAGAAGGGTTGAAGTGATGACAAAGGAATATCTAATCTTTATTTTTTTATCCCAAAACATCTAAACCTTACTGAGGAGGGAAACAGTAGAATAAAGATGTCAAAAGAACTTCCCCATAAATTCCTTTTAAAACTTGAAGGCTAAGTCTGCTTCCCTCAGGGAGTCACAGACTAAAATAAAAAGGCAAAGGAAATTGTGTATAATTGGTCCCTATTGGAAACAATGGGATTGTTGCTTTTTTAAACCCACATATTTTGTGAATGAAGTTTCCAAGGACTGCATGTTTCAGAGTTCCCTTAAAGTGAACCTTTCTTGGAGCTGGTAACCACAACACATTTCTGTTCTGTAGGAAGTTCTCTGATGGAAACCTGTAAGGAGAGAACGATGTTCCCAGGGTGTAGTACAGCTTGCTTAAACTGGGCTGCTGTGAAGGCAAAGATGCACAGAAGGTGGAGCGAGTTCATGTCTTTAGGAAGAAAAGTGTGAAGTGCTGATTCCCCCTTGCAGCCATGCTCTTGCTCAATGTGATGCAAACTTAGCTGGAATCTGGGGCACTGCGTCCACTTTGGGATTGTGCTTTTGGATTAGGCCCCTTTAGAGAAGATGTAAGGAAGTGTCTACTCCTGGAAATGCTGGTTTGATCTACAGTCAGCTCTCAGCTGTGCTGCCAGGAACTGAGAGTCTTGATACACAGCTTAAGTTTAAAACTTAACCCTCCCCCYTTTTTTTTTTTTTTTAAGCAGTGAAAATAGTGGTAATGAATAGGAATGATAGTTCAKCATTTATGCGCTGTGTTCATTGTGACAAGGGATGATGTTAATGACTTCATCTTACTTTGATTCTATATTGTGGAAGGCACAAATAGCTCCAGGTGTGTCAGCYGTTTGCCTTAATGTGTTGTGCCTTTGTGCTCAAGCGGAGTGGCTGGAAAAGTCTGGCTCTGCAGCCTGCTCCGAGGGCTCTCCAGGATGCTGAGTGCTGCAGTCCTTATATAGGGAGAGAGTGAAAGACGCCCTATGTCTCAGAATTGCGCCCTTCCTTCATCTGATGCATCTAGAAGAAGGAAGGTAGGGGAGGATGGTGTAAACCTTCTGCATGCCCAGCTCCCAGCATGTRTCAAAGGTGCTGTAGCTCCTCTTCACCATGAAGTAGGCTACCAAGGCATGGGGTTACGTGCTGGGGATGGGGTTACTGTGGTTTGCACAATGGTGCTATCATTGCTGCTGACAAAATGCATCAGTATGGAATGATCCTCTGTCTTGTGGAGCTCCTTGGGCAATATCAGGCCAGAGGTGCCTTGCAGGCAGTTTGAAGATGACCTGGGGCAATGAGAAGTAAAAGGCCAGTGCAAAAGCCTGGTTGATTTTGTGTTCCTTTGAATGCCTTTGGCACTACCACAGTGGCCTGTGACACCTTTGTTATGGGTACAAATGCTCTAGCTGTCTCAGCTCTTCAGGAACAACTTGCTTACAGCCTGACTAATTAAATCATAAGGTTGGCAAAAACTCTTAATGAGGTGGGAGCAGAGGATCTATTTCAGGGGTGGTATGAGCACTTAGGGACTTCTCTTTCAGTGATCTTTGCAAGCAGGGCTGGAGCAACCAAGGCAGTGCCAACCTTTGCCTGTTCACCCTCGCGCTGGTGCAGAGCAACGCTTGCAGCCACGGTGCGCTCCACAGCGGGCGGCTCGCCCGTTCGGTTGAGCAAGGCGGCCGCCACGTTGATCTCAGGAGGCAGCACTTGTTGACAAAGCGCCCGGGGGCTCCTGCCTTCGCCCCGAGCGGGAGGATCGCTAGATGGGCTGCACCACACGGTGCTGTGCCGCGCTGGGGCGCCGGAGCCGGCGGGCGCGCGAGGCCGAGGTGGTCTGGGGCTCCGCGCCGGCGTTTTCTGAGCTACAGCTTTCCGTGAATGGCAGAGCACAGGCCTCCTCTAGCTCTGGAGCCCAGCTTCGGATCTAGCAATTCGTTCTGTTTCCTTTTGCTGCAAACAGCCCATTTTTCCCTTTTTTTTYYSCTTTTCTTTCTTTTTTTTCCTTTTCAAAGATAATTGCATTTCATTCCTATATGCAACAAGATACTTTAACTTTTGTGTGCATGTGTTCCGCCCCCTCCCCTTCTCTTTTTTTTTTCTCTTACTTTTTTCCCTGTTCCTCAGGGGAATAAAGGTGTGTATGACAAATTCCCAGGCGGCCCCAATTGCTYGGGTTACAAAATCCAGCTCCGAAGGGTCGCACCCAGAGGAGCTCACAGCCCAACTGCCTGCTGCAAAAAGATGTTTCCATGGTAACTTCCTAATGCATCCGCTTGAGAACCGTCTCCAAGACCAACTGCTTTTTTTCCCTCCGGTGGGTTAGACGTTTCTGAGGTCAAGCAGCCCCTGCGCTCTACGTATAAACACACGTGATGCCACCGGTGGTTCGCGCACACCCCAGTTATTTCAGYGAGCAGATACGTTTCAACCTCAAACGCATCTGTGCAAACAGCGAGTGAATCGAGGCCAGGGCATGATCTCACCCAGTTTAAGACATGCCCAACTGTGGTAAGCCACATGATGCTGGCTTCCTTTAGAATCAATGTAGAGAAAGAAATTCTTCCAGAGTGTTATTCACCTGACCTATTTCAGACATTAGCCTTGGTCTCAGCTGCCTCGTGCCCTAAAAATGCCTTTTTTCTTTTTYATTGGTGATAAAGAGGGATGGATGATGAGATTGCTGTGGAGATCTGGAGAGTTTGCACCCTCTCCTAAATGCTTTTGAAAACTGGAGGTGTGGAAAACGGGATTATAGAAAAAAAAAGTAAAATGAATTGGGATTACATAGTCCAGAAAAGGGAAAATGGAGGAGAAACAGTCTTTCAATATGTAGGTTATCTGAAAAAAAAAAAAAGGGAAAAAATAGACGAACCAGAGCAGGTTAAACACTTCCCATGTAAGGCACAGCTAGGCACTGCTGTTCCACTGACAAATACTGATAATCTACTTCTTTTATGGAAGAACTCCACAGTTTTACTTCTCGGCACACTGYAAGTTCTAGCTTTCTACTTTTTAATTCAACAGAAAGGTACTTACTGATAAACCTTTTTCCTGTTGTCAAGACAACACGTGGTTGTATATCCTCTTTTTGTTTAAAGATGTATTAAAAAAATACTGCTTTCTCTTTTCTTCTTCATTGGAAAGGTTTTCTTTTTTGGAAGGTGTGCTTTTTTTTTTTTTGGCAAAGAGTTTTGACCTTCTAGGGTAAAAGCAGGATTGTGCAATGCTTAAATGGAGCTCAAATCTGAGGAAGATAGTTTGTAGATACTGTTATTGCATTTTTTAATATTCATGTTCTGATTATTATGAGTATTAATTACAGTGATGTAGGGAAAAATTTGCATAACTCCAATTAGTGACACTATCATCTTTAAAAAGGATGGAAAGTCTTGCTGTTATTTGTTTAGCTTAGTCATGCTAGTAAAGAGAATATTTGATAGTGAGATAACTTGATATGGGATGGTGCATGTTCCTATATGTATTGCATTTTTCCCCAACTGGTATAGACAAATTATTTTTTTTGTCAAATCAAATCTTCCTGAGCACTTTAAGCCAGGATATTTTCAAGTACCACAGAAGAGGTGTTTTTTGGCACCTTCCCCCAAGTAACTGCCTGTTTCTGCATCTACCATCTCTTCCAGCTGTGGCAAACACTGCAGCTGGCCAAAAAACAGAGCTAGGATCTGACTCGGGATATATCTTAATATTTCTTTTCTTGTCCCCCAGTGTCAGAGGAAAATATTGTGGGTTTGGAAGGGAATGGAAAATTAAAATATAGTCACAATGCTAACGTCAAACTTCAGTGAAAGTGGGAATTCAGTTGTGTCACGCTTGCTTTTTTTGACTGTTGTGAAACTTCCTTGGTCACTAGGTGGCAACTTTTAATAAGTTTGCTTGGAAGTTTTAATGTCATTCTTCCAATCAAGAAGCATCAGTCGGAGAGCAAACAGTGCTGCTAGAGGAGAGTGCGCTTTGCTCATGCTTGGTTTTCATTAAGGCAGCGTCTGGAAACAARGGGCTTTGCCATTCTTGTAGCAGTTTTAGAATGTGATGGGGAATCTGGACCCGCTTCCTGTGAAATTGTTAAAAACAAGCCTACTAATTTGTGTGGGCTCAATCCTTTTTTTCTTGCACGCACTCCCAGATGAAGCAGTTAGTATTTAGATTCGTCGCGATGACTGCCTGCTACTTGCAGGGCAAGCTGTTTGTTCATGGACTCGCTGAAGGGAAATTTWGCAATTAGGATGATAAATCTGGATACTTTTGCTCTGCTTCTTATGGTGCTATTTCARCCTGCAGCCTTTTAACCTTTACTTTCAAATACAGCTGGTTTTCTTCTAGGAAGAAAGCCTTTCCTGTTTACAATAGTGTAAGTTGCGAGTCCTTTGAGAACTTCTGTTTTTGACAGCTGAGATCTGTCATTTTGTCTGGTAAGKTTTTTTTTCCAGTATGCTTTCCCAAATGGAAGCAGATATGTTTTAAAATGTTAAAAAAAAAATCTGTTTATCCATTTCCGATTTGATCACTATCCTCCGTTACTGAGTTCAGTTGGATAATCTGGTGATGATGCTCTGCATAATGGATTTCTGCCCATTCCTGCAATACAGAAGTTTGCTCAGAAGTTAATATCTCTGACTTTTGGCTTGTCAACTCAAAATGCATCACAATTTGGTGCAAGTTTTAGTCAATATGACAGAAGAAATTTTCTTCTTGAAGAAAGAAGGTTTAAACCTTAAACATATATATATATATWWTWTTWTATATATATATATTATTCAAGAGTATTCAGAACCTCAGTTGGAAAGCAGAGGAGGGAAAGTGCAAAATCCAGTAACATACATTCTGAAAAATTCTGAATTTCAGCTAAAGAATCTGAGTCTTGCTCATTTTTGCCCTTTCTTGAAACCTTTTCATGCTTCAGAACACTGAGTAGGTTTTAAATTCTCTTAAGCTCCTCAGATGTGCTGTGATGCATCAGAGAGGGCAAAGCTTTACAATTGGGATCCTTCTCACAGGGAAAATGAAATGGGAAGAGGAGAACCACTGAATTGCTATTAGGTATTAAAGTAACAGAAAAATGAATATAGAAATAAATTCCTTAATCAGGGAAGATGTAATCAGGGAAAATGGATTTGTGCAAAAGGGGTGAGCTTCCAGGACCATAACACACCTTGGTGCATGGCAAACATTATCACTTTGTGTCCCAATGTCTTTTAAACATGATATACCTTGGAAGATGGCTATGATGTTGCATACTAGATGCAGGCTGCATTTTCTTTCTTCCTTTTTTTTTTTTTTGTATATAAGGCTAGTGAAGTTTTTCCTGCATATTCCACTGTTGTCTGTAAAGTTGCATGTGCTACTCATGCTGGCTGAAGGAGGATGGATCCAGCCAGCCTCAGGCTGGAAGGACCCCATGTGATAAAGCCATCTGAAAATTTGCTTGTTTTATAAATACCTATATTACAGTAAAATTTTTACTTTGATTAAGTGCTGCTGATTTGAAGAGGGCAAAAGCATTCCAAAGACTAATAATGTGGGGTTTTAGCTGTCTAGATTCCAAGCTAAATATGCTTAATGTGTGCGTTGGTGTTCATATACACGCACAGACCAATCTAAATCCAGGTTGCAGCAGGCTTCATTGAGGTTCATGATTTCTAATGACTTTGCTTGAACAAATGTCACCATCTGGAACTAGCTCATGTGACTTTTTATACTGAAGGAACAGGCTGAYTATATTTAGAAATCTGAGACTCCCTAGATTTTCTTGTGATATTATATTACATCGTCACACCAAATTTCTATAAAGAGAGGTTCATGTGGGTTCCATGTAAAACAAATAATTAGAAAATACAAAACAATTACCCAGTAAGGTGTTTCACGTGACTCCTTCACAGGAAATCAAAAGCAAGTAAAAGAAGTCCGGGTTATGCATGTTTTAAGTTTTCAGCTTTTTTATGCAACTCTACTGGATATTTTGCATCTTAAGGTGCTTTTCAAAACATGGATTGTTAAAGTTGAATTCATTAGAAACTTATTTGGGACTGAACAGTTATATAATTTCATGCATTTGGACAATAATTATTATGCCTGCAATTCTACTTCAGGAAGCAGAATCCAGCTGTGACTGTTTTATCTGCAGCTTGAATAATCTCTGCAATAAACCCTGGTCTGGCCATTTTGGAAGTGCTCCTTGAGAGTTTCCGAGACTGTGAGCTATAGACTTCTTCCTTCCTCATTCTTTTGCCTACATCATGGCCTCAACTAAGGATTACTGCTTATGCTACAAGTAGCTTTCTTCAGAAAAGCATCAAAAGATTAAAAGTCAAGCCCTCTTTCATGGACCTGAAAAACAATCACTTTTAATTCTCTGTTTCCTCTCTCTGTTTCCTGGCAAGCTTTAGGAGACATATGGGGGAGCTCCTAACCCCAGGGTGGTTAAGTGGGTGAAAAAGGCTTGTCACTTGCTGGGCTGTTCTGTGCACACTGATGCCGTCACCGCAGGCAGAGTGGGTTTGATTTCTGCTGGAGTAGGGAAAAACATCTCTCTGCTGCCAGGCTAGCTGGCAGAGTTGGCCTCCTTCACCTCTCAATGTACAGGCRGGTGCTACAGTCGGTGCTTTCCTCTGTGAGCAGCTGATATCAGAATATCGGGGCACGTTTCTAGACATAGTGTAGCAGTTGTACCTGGACCTCTTCTAGGAGGAAAGCGGTTCCCCTGGATCGGTTTCTCTAGAGAGTGGTAATGTCTTTTGCTTCTTGAGTTATTTCCATCTCCTTATTCCTCTCCTCTGATCCAAGTGAAACATTTTGGATTGTTCCATATATCTCAAGGAGATAGCAGGGATCAAAGGTAAAAATTCTCCCACAGGACACAGAGAGAGGCAATTGAATTCTCTACTAGAAAATCTGTATGCCAGAAAGTAGCAGGTTATTGCTAGAGATGTTCTRTCGAGCAAAGGAAAATGAATTTTGCTAGTTGATTCATGTTCTTTTCATTTCCTCATGGTGGTTTAGTACAAACCCACACGGAAAGTAGTAAAAGTGCCAGCTGTTGCCTTACAAAAAAGCAGGTTTTGTTTTTTCCTTCCATATGGTTATTGCCGTGGTTGATTGCTAGCAGGTACACCCACATCTTACATGTTGAATGTCACAAAAGCTAAGAACTGTTTTAAAAAAACGTCCCGCAAATGCAATGTCTGTGCTTCGGTCTTTGCTGAAGGTGCAGCCCATGGCAGACGTTTGATTTAAGGAAAGGATTTTATGAAACAACGTTTAAAGGGCTATATAAACTATTTCACAATGGACATGCACATTTTCTGATGTGGTCTTTGGTGACTTGCCCTGGCATCTGTTGTGCTGTTAACATTCATGCTCACCCTAAATAATTTGAAATTTGTCGCAGAAAATCAGGAGTCAATTCCCACAACATGACATCTGGCCTCTTTCTTTAATGAGATGAAGACCCAGCTTTGAACATCCCTGGTAGCTGCTGAATCTGGACACACTCAGAAGTGTTGTTATCCAAAAGCAACAGCAACAAAAAACAATTCTCATGGGATGAGGACGGAGCAATGAAACAGTGAGTAGGTTCTCGCCTTCCTACTGAGGATTTCTTTCCCCGTGTTGTGGGATACAGAGGAAAACGCAGGAGCTCTGCACTGAGCTCTCTGCAGAGATGTTGTCCTTTCTGAATTGAATAGGCTAGTTGATGYCCAGCATATTACAAATCTGTGGGACTGAAATTAAAAAGCAGCAGCGCTGAAGGTGGGAGCGGCTTCTGCAATAGAAAAGCTGCTGCTTCTCTCGGCGGTGGGAAGCAAACGCTGCTTTCCGTGACACCCACGCAGCCCCTTTGTTTGCAGCACGCCTCCCAGCAGAGCCTCTGCAAGGCCGCTCCCAGGTGCCAGCGAAAGCAGAGTTTTCCCTTTGGTATTGCCTCACCTCAGAGGCAGTCCTGCTTTCACTGAGCTGCACGGAACTTGGTGAGTACCTGTGGTGCTTAAACTGATCTGTAGTGCCGCCATAGATTTCATGCAGTCCTGCCCATCTTCAGTAAACATCAGGTGCTCGTTGTGGTTTTCTCTGAAGTGACATCTGAAGTGGAAAAGACCCATAGGAAAATAATAAAGTGACGGCCACAGGGGTTTTGCAAGATGCGCTCGGGAGTGATACATGTGTGTGTTTATTGAGTACATCCTTTACAGCCTCCTAAGAGGATTTTTCTCATATAACTTCAGTTGGATGGAATTCTTTTCTGTCTGGTAGATTTGTTATCTTTAACTATACTTTATATTTCTTGTGGAAAAAAAAAAAAACCCCACAGTCTTCTTTACATGCCAAAGTGTTACCCACTGGCCCAGAATGTCTGGAGCTTTCGCCCCTGTTCCACACTTCTGCTAGTGCTGTGCTAGTTTTGAGCTGGTGGAAAGAGAGCAACTGTGGTGAATAAAAGTCTCCGCTTCTCTGCCTCCTCACTTTGATTTCATGAATCAAGTGTGAGAGGTCTCTCTGCCTTGGTCTCGCCCTGCTCGTTGCCTGTGCCCCAGGACTCCTGCTTTACTCAGCAGCGTGGATGTAGTGCAGAGCAGATGTGAGCAGCTGGATGTCATGCTGCGGCAGCGGAGCAGAGCACTAGATCCGGCACGGCGTGTGTCTTCACAATGGGGCAAGCTTATGGTAACCCAAATCTTTGCCTCAAACACACTGCCATTTTTGATGCAATACTATAAGCCCTTTAAAAATATCCATTTTCTTGCTCAGTGAACCAGCCTGAGAATCTCTTGGGCACAGGATTATTGYGGTATAATTTAAAGTATGAAATTGCAGAGATTGCTTGTTAAAAGTCTCCAAATATATCCTGGTTTTATAATGCATGTATTGGAATGAAAATGCTATTAAAGGCATGAATATTTCCTAAATATTTTAGATATYTTTATGATACTGGTCCCTCTAATATCAAGGAAAACTTTATGATACAGTCATCTGTGTTCTTCTAAAAGCTTTTTCTCTCTGCCTATGCCATGCTTAGTTAATGGACTGGAGASTGATTTCTGCTTATGAATCATAAGTTATTAGGAAGGGAAAAGTGGATGTGGAAATGACAGAAGAGACTRGGAGCTAAATTTATAAACAATTATAGCAACTGACAGCTGATCCGATCTCAGTGGAAACTCTTGAGTAACAATGCTAAGCATTGGATCTTGGTGGACAGCCAGAGTAAGGTGGGGGAGAGAATTAATCCAGCTCTWTCTGGATCTTCCTTCCAGTTGGCTTAAGTAAGAGGAAATACCTTAAAGCAGTACTTTTGAAACTCCCTTGAGACTTTCAGACTTCTTGCCTTTTTATTTATACTAATTGGCTGTCTTTAAAATATTTTCCCCTGGAAAAATGCACTGATCTGTGTTTTTTACTTATCAAAGACTTGTAACATTAGCTATTACATAAAATAGGTATATTGTATTAGAACCAGTGGATGAATGTTATTACAGAACTCTATATAAGTGGTGGTATAATTTAACTATGATTAGTCAGACATCATAGTGGGTTATTTTTATCCAAAGAACTGATACTGACTTGGAGTTGGTTACACTCGTGTGAGCTCTTTTTATGAAGGAAAAGAGCGTAGCTAAAATAAGTGCTGTACAGGTGATGGTAGGACAGAATTCAATCCAAGCCTTTATAATAGTTAATCTGGAATGAAATATTATAAATCAGACAATCCAAATAGATAGCTTCCTTGTGAACTGGTATTTATCTRGGATTAATATAAGGACTGCACAGCTGAGAGTGGATCATATATTTTCCTTAAAAGTGTTTTTAACTAGGAAGCTGAGTTTTCAACTTAGTTTGTGCAAGCAATATTTATTCCTGGTTTACTCTGGGAAATACTAAGTTACCATTATAAAACTGGAAGGTCTCCAAKGTGGAAGGGCTTTTGTTTTCAAATAAAAATCAAGGTAGAAATCCAGAGAATTATTTTTTTTTTTAAAAAAAATCTTTGTAGACTCCTTCACAAATCTCTCTTAAGACCTTATTTCTTTTCCAATCAGCTCTATCTGCAGTGCAGCTTCTTTGACTAGCAGGCATCTTTCTGGAATCTAGACTCGTGTGCATTCAGACAAGGCTGCTTTAATTGACTTTGTCAAATTCCCCAAAATACAGTGGGGAAGAACTGGTTCTTTCTCTCTGCTTGCGTTGCTAATTTAACACCTCTACTAAGAGTCACTTGAATTTTGTGCTTCTGTTTGGAGATCATGCTGTTATCTGGAGCTATATAGCATGTAGTGATTTAGCGGCGTCACAAGGGTGCACATGAAGCTGTCAACATGCTCTAACTTGATTCGTTTCAATGTGTTTGAGCTAAGAGTCTCAAGTGGTGGGGTTAGTTCAGTGTTCCTTGTGCTTCTTCCCTGGGACTTGACCCAGTGTCACTGAGGAAAGCAGAGTATTTTTGCTAACTCAAAAAGGACTTGAAACACAGACTGTTCATGCTGGTATGGCTGTCATCTTTTGGGCTTAACTGCACCAAGGGACTAATTTCAGTGTGATATGACTGCACACAGCCACATAACAGTATTTAGAAACAGAGCTACTGAACCGAGTCAGACTACGACACGCACAGTCTGTTGAGCTGTCTCAGGTGGTGGCCAGAAGCRCAGAGGTCACTGGTTTTTAGAGCCATGGGGCTGATGAGAGACATGCCCCTTGGAGATCTCAAGGCCAGGGTCATCCTTCTGCTGTGTCCCTGGTGACAGACAACTTCTCTAGACCCACAGGAGAGGTGGAGGGGAAAGAAAACAGGTGCGTTGCTGGGAGTACTGAGGTCAGAGGCTGCAGATTTAGACCTGAATTTCCTCTCTGYTCTAGTCACATTGAGGCAAGTGGTTGTCCTAGGAAGCAGGTTTCTTCAAAAGTAATATAGGAAGCAGCACAAATGTTTGATATTGTTCTTCATCCTTTCATCCAGATGGGGAGGATGGCCTATCAGCCGCCTGCGCAGCGATGYACCTGGGTCTCTTCCTATGCGAAGGACAGATAGAAAGGGTAAGAGAGAGAGTGTCAGACAGATGTGCTTGGACCCTTTGGGCTGGGACTATATTTCCACCCAAATGCTACAGATTCAGGGGTGCAGGATGAGCAATGGAGGAGGTGAAAAAGAAGCTTAAAGTTAGCAGATAGCTGCTGGCAAGGGTATGTCAGCTAGGAGTGCCTTTCTACTGCATCTGGTTATCACCTTTTGCACATGTGGGTGCTTTAGGCAGTGGCATTGRTTATAAGATGAATTAGCTGAAGGAATTGAGCAGGAATTCACTGTAGAATCCTGTTCTGAAAATCCCATGGCTTGTGACTTCCATCTACCTGTCTTAGGTTCACTGCACAGAAATATCTGACCAAGACCAAGCTTTCTAGATGTACAGTTACCTTCATGAGAGATACAAGTAGGTTTGCCATAATAGGCTGTCTGTTGGATCTGCCAGAAATAAGAAAACTGAGCTAAATGCGAAAAAGTAGCCTGGCCACTTCCAAATGGAAAAAAGACAGTTCATGGAAAGCTAAATCATATAAAAGCCTTATGGCCATGCCTCTTCCGTCCATCATCTCTTGTCTCAAAAATTTTCAGGCAGCTATTTTCAAACTCTTCGCAGACTATTATGGGCCCATCACAAAATACTAGTGGCAGGGTGTGCCAGAGGCATAGGAATGTACTGGCATCTGTAAATATCTCCAGGGAAACCAGGCTGCTCTTCTCTTTGTATTCTGAAGACTGGCATGGCAGGGGTTGGAAATAGAAGAAACTTGGGGCTTTTAAGAACAGATCTATTTGTTTTGTAAGCTTGAAATGTGTCTGTGTGGTGATAGCTTGAACAGATTAAATAGGAGTGCCTCTCAAATTTCCGAGTAAGAGAGATGTTTAACATGGGCCTTGCTGCAGGGAGCAGTTCAGAAACCAGATGCTGGTATTTGCTTCTACTTTCCTTCAACTCCAACCAAGGCCCAGCACCTGGGCCTCTTCTTCTGGGTGCTAGCAGGGCCACAAGTTCAGGGCATGCATCTCTGCCTGTAAATAAGAATCAACTAATTTTGCAAGGTGTGAGCTGACTGATGCTCAGTAGTGTATAAAATAGGTGGGTTTTTTGTTTGTTTTCACAGAGATTGTTTTTTGCACTGGTTTCTCTGTTACAACTCCCTTGCATGCACTTGGACTTGCGCTTTTGAAAACCCTTCTGTGGCTCTCCTGTGCCTGGAGCGAGGGTGCCCTCAGAGACGGGCAGCAACCATCTCAAGTTACCTGAGGGAACAAAGAGTTTTCCACCACAGAGGCAGGTTTCCCATCACAGATATAATTAATCTGCAGTGTAATATCCTTTCATAACCTGAATGGTTCATCGGCGACATATGGCGTTTTTCTCTTAGTCCTTGAAAGAGGACARTGTTTGGTGCACGTTGAAGTTGCAGGGTGGCCAGCATCAATAAGAATCCATTGGAAGTTACTTCAGGAAATCCTGGGTAAAATATGCCTCCTGGTTATTAGCTATAAATGACAATTATAGTTGCTTGCCTTGCCATCATTATTTTGAAAAGCAGCTCATGCTTAGAAAGTGTTTAGTGAGCTTCAAAGGTTAGATCCAAGAGGCATACAGTGTGCCTTTTCTATCTGTAAAATTTACTTGTTATTTGTAGTTACTAAGTAGAATCTTCAGTCCAGAGAGAGAGTTTAGTCATCCAATATCTGATATTCTTTAAATCAGCAAAATTTTAGACTGCTGGATATTCTCATAGCTTTGTGGCATTACTGATGTGATGGGGAGGATGTGATTTTACCAGCTGYGCTGTTGCCGTCTGCAGCATGAGCAGTGCAAATCACGCCAGGCAGCCGGTGTTTCCCGCGTGGCGCCGGGTTCCGTGCCGTTCTGCGGACGCCGCTCAGAGCTAACGCCAAAGGCTTCCGAGAACGCTCCGGCTCAACCATGTGCCTGCTGCCTGGCTGGCTCATGTGCTTGGAAGTGCCATTGTATTGACTGTAAACTCTCAGAAGTAGAATTGGCTGTTTGGACACTGCATATGGCATTATTTGTATGGGCAGAAGTTTTTATCTTCTCATTATTGGACCCGATACTTCACAGGTATAGGTTTTCTTTCAGGAATTGTGGCTTCTAAATGTATCATACAGTCCCCCGAATAGCCTTCTTTTGGTGTTATTGGTGCTTCTGATCTTCATGCAGTATTGATTTTGTTTAATAGTTTTGTTAATGTCTGTGACAGAAAATAAGATAATTGCTGCCAATGGCACAAAGCATTATACCAGGACAGAGGAGAATCTTAGTATCTAAGGCAGGGTCCAGATGACTTAGAGGGTGAAAATAATTGAGAGGGGTGAAATTCAAYAAAATCTTCTACTACAAACTGAAAATCTATTAATTTGATATGAGGGAGGTATCATCACAGGTCACAGAATAACTAATGTGTGACAACTGTGATAAAAACCCTGGGACTAATTAAGAAAAAAATACATCCAGTAGAGAAATAAGTAGTTAGGCCAGCTCAGCAGACAAAATAGGGCCTCTCATAGGACGTTGCATACATACTTCCATGAAAATGAATTGATGTTCAGTAAAGGTGTAGGAGTGTGAAGGTGCCTCTTTTGTAAGAAGAAATCAGGAGACCATGGTGTTTTTAGTCATTCACTAAAGCAAATGTTTGAAGGGGGATTTGRGGACTTGATTCAGAGGATCAAGCACAAGAAAAAAAATCAGTTCTGAAGCGATTGCTGGTGCAAGAGCAAATCAATATAAATGGACGGCGAATAAGCTAATGCTGGAAGTTAAAAAAAGGATCAAAACCCACATAATAATTAGGTTCTGAGAAAGTCTTGTAGTATAAAATGGGTGAGGGGGAAAAAAGTTGCTTTTGAAAAGGAGCTTGGTAAGTTTATGTAAAATTTAATGACTTTATAGTAAAAAGGAATGCACTTTCCAGGAATGCTTCCACTCTGTCTGTATAAAGTAAGTAGATCCGGTTATCTCAGCAGTCACCRCTTTCTGTCTGTCTGAAGTACTAAAGGAAACAATTATCTGGGTATAAAATATTGCATGTCTGTCTAGGGCAATWTGGAGATTTTTACAGGGTTGCTATACAAAGTTATACATCTCTGGAAATATGAAAAATCTCAGCAGGGTTGTGCAGACTTTGTTCAATATGGATTTACCTTCATGTGCTTGTTTCCTCCTTGTCTAATGTACTTAATATTTTTCTAAAACCACGACAAATTTACTAGCAGCGTGGCTGGTTTGAAGCTTAATTAAATTCATCTGACCTTTGGCTGATTAAAAGCTCTCCTTTAAAGAATGTGTTTACTGATAGATAAAAAAAAGGATTTTTTTTTTTTTATTCTCACCTGTTTAATGGCAAAATACAGAAGATGTGCTATTGTTTGGGTCCACCAGCCTTGAGGAGTCACTACTACAATGTGCTGTSTCTTTGCATTGTACTGAAAATTTGCCAAAGACACTTTGAAAGCTCAAGTAGTTGAGGGGGCGTACTGCTGAAATTGATGGCTGCTGCATGAAAGGGTAGCARGCTGTAGGAAATTGTTCAACAGCACAAACATTAAAAAGCAAAAAGCTGCCTAAGGCTCTTGGTGGACACATGGTGAACTCAAATGTGAGTAATCCGCATTAAGTGAAGAACTAACTGCACCCATAAACATAATTCTGTAATTGCAGTGAAAGGTTCTWGAGTTTCCCAGGCACTTCAGATATGACATAGCACTTCTGTTTCATTCTATTAGTGTAATTAGAGCCCATTTCCTGTATTTCACAGCTATCTTTCTGAAGGAATGCTAATTGCTTACAAAATATCTACACATTGCTATAATCCTCACCAAGATTTAGTTCCTTCCATAATTTCTACTGTGTGTGGGCTTAGTCCTATATAAGATCTTTGGGCAGGAACTGAAGAAGGTCCTATCCACTTAGGAGCATGAAGTAAGTATTTCTGAAGGTTTTATATTGGTGGTCTCACACAGAGATCAAAATCAGCTTAGGCTACGACACAGAATTATAGCAGCTAGCTGAAAAATAAGAACATCCAAAGATCATAGGAATGGTAYGAGCATAGGAAATCTTCAGAAATGCCTGAGGTGTCCTTTGTGAGAGGTGCSTTGCTTTCTCAGAAACTCGACRTCTTTCTCCAGCTCCATTAATTAAYMTTCYTTCYTATCAAAGTRTATTTCTGCTAACAAACTTAATGACAGTGYTAAGACTATTTCAAGTCTTTTGGAGAAATGCAGTCTTCTCCCATTTACAYGTGTCCCCTGCTTAGGTGTCTTTGATTCTCTGTAGACATGAAGAACTTAAGGACAGCTGTAAGAAACCTAAACAAAATTTCGACAGTTAGCAGTCTATCAAGTAAAATCCTTTCAGATTATTCACACAAAGCAAGAACAGAAATCCTCTTCACTCTGCCTCTGAATCCTTCTCTTTTTAGATGAGTCCTCATCTTTGCACRTKCSTYATAGGTCCTGTATGAGTCCTAGGCRGTAATTAACTTGCTTGTAGTAGAAATCTCATTAGTAAAGCARGATCAACACCCACAGTGCTCAGTGCCCTGCTCGCTGCTTTGCTGTTTCACCTGCACTTTCCTCTGGATGACAGTGYACCAGATGGAAGGGCACTACTCTCTATATTACACAACCTTATGTTTGGAAAGCACTGACAACTGAAAACAAACATATGCAGCATGGAACCGAAAACATCCTCTATTATTTTGTGAGGGGGTTAATGACACCTGTTGTGTTGGGTGCTGCGCCTCCAGSAGTGGAGCTTCCCAAACACAGGTGCCGGGCGGAATGCTCCCATGCAACCGGAGGGTGGAATCAGCGGAGACCTTGTGTTCACCTCAAGCCCCTGGTGACCAGCGAGTGTCATTGCTGCCAGAGCATAGGAAATACTCTAAAGGGGAGACGAGCACATTAAAAGGGCCTAACAGTTCACTCGATGCCTGACCTTAGACATTAGCGCGTGCTATGGACTTGCCCAGACTCTGCTGTGTTCAGATAGATGCTCAAGATCCCAGAAGGGTCTGGACCTCCAGGTGCTTTCTCAGCACACCTAGAGCAAGGTGGCAACACTGTGTGAAAGGCAAAGTGTGGCTGCTACAGTCTGGCCGCTGTGGCTACCTGAGGTCTGCACTTGGCTATGACAGTGTTTACCAGTGTTTTCATCTCAGTTGCTCCAGTGTTTTTCATTCCTGACACATGGAGGATGCTCCTTCACTGTGCTCTCACCTCCCACAGAGCCAGATTTGATGCTGAAACTCTTCCAAACCTGGTCCAAGGGGAAATGCGAGGCACCTCCAGCAAATGAGCTACTTTGTTGAGTCAGTTGAAAAGCTGAATTTTTGAATTACCTGATGCTTTTTTTTTTTTTTTTGCATTTGTAGGATCTGTCTGATCTTTTCTGTTCTGTTTTGAAAGAGGACCTGCAACCCCAAAAAGCTGGATTTCCCATTCTGTCTTGCTGCTGCAAAAGAGCTTTTGCAGACCCTATGCTGGGCCTGCCAGAGCTAGGGAAAGATCTCTCTCCTGCTTGGCTGGTGCTTCCAGCACAGAAGTGCCAGAACACCTTGGGGAAGCAATGTGTTTTATGGGCCCCATCTGCTGGCTAACGTGAGCAAAATGCTGCAGCCACCCCGCTCACTAACACCAGCGCTAGTGCCGCTTGCCTGGCATCCGAGTGTGAAGATGGGAGAGGAGGCAGGAAAAGCTGAACTGGCACTGGGTCTTAAAAAGAAAACCAACCTTAGAGTGACACCATAAGGCTTGATGGAATAACTAAAACTCCTCAAAAGCCTTTCAGGGCTTCAAAAATTCCGTTAGTGGTCAGAGGGCATGGATTTGATAGGAACCAATTTTCTTATTTCTACTCATATTTTGCCTTATGTTCTGGAGTGTATCCGCTTGCCTGTATATAGAAAAAAAAATCTTTTGCCCATCAGTGCTATTCCTTGTGATTTTTCTAGCTATAAAAGAAAAAAAGAAGTCATTGATAGTGCTGGTAATTCATCTCCTTGATAGCTCTCCTCTCTTCCYGTGGTTTAATAAAGTGAGAACCCCAGGGAGAACCATATCTGCTCTTGACTAACTGTGTACCTACTGTGTCACATAAGTGCAGGAAGTTTATGCAAATACGAATCTGAGGCAGAAAAATGCAAAATTTGTACGTCTGGTTTTAGTCTAGGTAATATATATACACATATATATACATATATATATACGCATGTCCTTTGATTGTTTTTTAAAATGAACCTAGAGGATCTTACGGAATTTCCTTATCTAGGAATARAAACCTTACTTTTCCTTACCAGAATCAATAACAATGGGGAAAAAAGTGATGCTTTATTTAGGCTTCGGAAAGCAAACAATATTAGAAAAATGGATTAGCAAGGATTACTATAACCGTATATTGCTATAGGCAATTAATGGCTAATTCTTAACTGTTGGACAATTATATGAATCATTTTTAATGTGGGACAAGACAGTGTGTGTCTATAGCATGCCCTGCTAACTCTGCAAGGTGAGCTGCACTGGCTTKCAAAGTAATATGTTTGGTGGCATTTAAAAAAGTATAACACCTAAGTGTGTGTATTTATGTAGAGAAAAATATAAATATACATACCAATACCAATACATACATACCTACATATATATGTGTAAAATATATATTTATAAAAATATATCCAAGTGCTATCACTTTTTTTTTTCTTTTAGATGCATGAGAACTGGTATTATCACTAATCTTAAAATACAACATGTAGATTTAATGCTTTTTATTTCTCTATATTTTCTCTTTTCAGTTGCAAATGAGACAGGTGACAAAAATGCCCGGCCACTTTCACGATTTGCCCGTAAGTAAGAGCTTTTTAATTTAACTGCTTCTATTTTCCAATTTTGATTTCTACTATAGAAACAAACACACCAAATATGTTTTCTTTTTTTTTTTTTTTTAAACTTATACTTCTCTCAGCCCTGTCATACCATTTGTTTCCAACCAAAATTGAGGAACTCTAGGACTTAGTTGGAAATGACTCTTAAAGATTCAGTCTTGTCGCATGGAGTTGATGCAAGTTTCAAAAAAATGTAAAGCTTTGTGGCCATACTTTTGTCTCAGGCATAAGAAGTTGCAAAAATATATGTATGCATCACAAATCCAGCTAAAGTTGGCTACAGAGACTACAAAGAAACTTTGGTCAAGTCTTAAAAATACCATACTAAGAGTGTGTTTAAACATGCTGATAGTTCCTCCATCATCTTTTTGCTTCGCRCAGGGAATTTATGTCGGGAATTTAAAGATGGCTTGGGATATGAAACAACAGTACTTTAGGCTTGAACTAAATAGAGATGCATCTGTTAGTGTTGCATCAACTCTGCGTGAATGGATCGTTAAAAACATGTGACRTTAGGTAGGAAGGATGAGGCAGATGGGAATTCCTCTTCAAAATACATGAAGTTCCATGACACTATGTTAGCCTTTGGCACTGGAAAGTCCCCTTKTCATCATTAAAGGGGAGCATTTTGCGTCATCCTGGGTGGTGCAAATCAAAACATCCAAAGAATTTACATCTCCAGTGCAGTATTTCACACAGTCACAGGATGGCAGTCTGAGCATGCCATACCTCACGCAGGTAGGGAAGGCATATAAAGCAGAAGAAAATAGTGTGACTATAAAATCCATCATATCTAGTGACTTACTAGGTTATGGAACAGATTGAGCAGAACAGCAACACCAAAAAGTACTGGGATTCCTTATGCCTGACTTAGGATTTATTGTTCTTYGTGTTATAGACAATGAAGTTCAGGAAGGGGCTCTATTAGGGGTCTTGTTTAGTTCAGGTATACAGGCAAATAAAACCACAAAGAAGAGCGATAAAAATTTAAACATTTTGAACTTTATCACTTTGCCGTTTGCCCATTATGGTTGCTAAGTAGATGGCATAGGGATGGAAGATTCTGTCAAAATACCATTTATTCCTGCCTGTTTGGGATGTGAGGACTTCATGCTGCAATATTACATGACCAGTAAGTCAAGCATAATATCATAACATTTGGAACTAAGTTGGCATTTCAGTGCAGAATCTGACCTTCATAAGAAYATGATTTTTGAGGAGAGAGAGATGATGGTGTATAGGGAACAGGTCTGAGACACAGGAATACCCAGGTCCTATTCCTGTTTTTATCCTGGCTCTCAGCCAGCCAGTGAAGCTTCTCTTGCAGAGTTAGGGGACACGTGCACTAAATGGAAGACAGCAGACTTGCAGAGGACTGTAAGCTAAATGAAAGGACAAGAAACCCCTTTGCAACGCCTCATCTTGTGACCTTGTACTGCAGGGGAGTAGAGTGTGGAGGTGAGACTGAGGCCACCGGCTGTTTGGCAGTAATAGAAAAGCAGTGCGGAGAGGACCTTGTCGATAAGCCTGTTCTGGAGATAGCCACAAAGACATGGATGTATAGGGATGAAGGGAGAAGTATTTGAAGTATAAACCAGACATTCACTGARAAGAGTTTAATTTAGTGATCTGGGAGTCAGGTTGAGGATTTCATAATCCAATATAAGTATCAGAGCATATCACTAATGACGGCTATGTGAGCATCAGGAATATGACCATAGTTCTGTGGGAAGGGGAAAGGAAAACTAGAATGGGAACTATGGTATGCACAGGAGGGAAACGTCTTAGGCATATGCTGTAGGTGTGAATGAGCTAAGCGGATGAGCCCAGATTTATGCTGAGAAAGCTCCATAATCACCCACCTGTTTTCACTGGACAAACACTGGAGTCCAGATTGAACATTCAAAACATGCTCGTTGAATGGCAGAAAGTGCTGCCGCAGCGACTGAGGACAGAAAGAAGTCAGAGAGCATTCTTGGTGTTAGGCTTGTCATTTGGGTCAAAAACCAGGGGTTGGGTGTCTCCTAGGATCAAGCTTCTCACGTGTGCTTGAACAACGAATAAAAGGCAACTACTGACRTTATCGTCTGCACGGAAGAGGACAGAATTTCTATTGCTCTGTTGCAACCAGCCCTTTGAGGTCAATGGTAAACTTGTAGGGAATCCAGTGGGATCACAGTTAGGCTGCCACGGAATGTTTAGCAAAGCACACTCATTTTTCCCTACAGACCTTAGTTGCCTGATGTAGCTTTCCTTCTGTGCGTGCAACCAAACACATAAYGCAGGCTACAAAAATGCACATTGGCCTTGTCTGCCCTATTGGCCAATAGCTCCCTGTGGAGTGGATGTTTTTCCTTCAGGGAGCAAAGAAGGGGGAAAAGCTGCTGCTACGGTTAAGTGGGAGGATGGGAATGGAGTCTGTATCCTTACCCTGTTATGTAGGTTTGCAGGGCAGCAAAGTTTTAGTGTATTTGAGCACCTACCAGAGCAAATATACCACAGATTCTTTAAGCAGACTTCTGCTATTTTAAATAACACCCAAGTCTCTCTAGTTTTTGCCTCTATCTCAGCTGTAATCATCTTTGACAGGGTATAATAAAATGAGGGAAAAGCATTTTTGCAAATGTTTACCCTTATCACAGTGATTTGAAATTAAAATTGAGTTAAGTTCTATTCATTCTAATGCTAGGGCTAACCAATTTGCTGTACTCTTAAATGTCAAAATCCTGTTTATCTAGGAGAATTTGAATTTGAGAGGAACTACTCCCCATAGCASTGGTTACGATACCCAGTATCTCACTGCATCATCTTGCTACAAGGGCTACCGTGCCAACTGTAGCAGCTCTGGCTGCACCTGTAGGGCTTTAAGCCCRCAAAGCTTTCAGCATTTAGTTTTTTGGCAGTGGGAAACTTCTGCTGGATGWCTGTTCATGCTAGACCTCTGTTCATGCAGGACCATTACCCCAAAACAGTCATTTACTGCATGCACATCAACTGAGTGTAAGTGTTGGCATGTCATGGGCAGACTAACTRCTGATCAGGCCAGGCAGAGCCAAGATATCACCACTCTAGTTAGTTAACTTCCACCGATGGCTTGATTTGCTGAGCTTGATCTGTGGAAGAATCCAGGAAATTTAGGTCTACCATCTAGGTCTAATCATAGAGACAAGCTGCATGGGATGGATAGCTCCATGGGAGGAACAGGTCTCTATGTGTGGAGTATAGAAGGAATATGTACACTGAAATAAGTGTATTTTTATTTCTTATTTATTTTGCTGTTTTTTATAAAACAAAAGTGCCWGAGTTAGGTGATTACACAGTTTCCAGTGGCAGTTACTCACCAGTCACTGTTGGTTTTCTGAAGAGCTTGTGGAGTAAAAGAAATAAAAACCTGAAGAGTTAAGAAAACAGAAGGTGGAGGTTTGGTGGGCTCACTGGAGTAATTTCATGCGAAAGGCTCAAATCTCTGAACGTGACTCCCTCCTAAAAGGGGATGAATTTTGTACAGCACAGAGGTTTTTTCATCAAATGTGGATGTCCTGCTCTCCTGTATCCACTTGTTGCTTTATGGCAACTTATTTTGCTGTGCTGACCTTATTTCAGCAGGCTTAGGCAATTGATTCCAGCTGTGCTGAGTATGCCATAGTTTCTAGCAAAATAAATTGTACTCTCAACGTATTAGAGGGGCTCAAAGCATTTTTGGCTCTCTCATGGATCAGAGCCATGTAAATTAAGATTTCTGTATCCTTTTATAACAAACTTATTAAATAGTGCTTACATATTTAAATAAAATGTAAAAAATACTGGGAAATTTGAGGGGTTTTTTTAAATTAATTATTCATAGAGTCTTAGAATGTTTAAGGTTGGAAGGGRYCTCTAGAGATCATCTAGTCCAACCTCCCTGCTCAATCAGGGGTCCTTAGAGCATGTGGCACGGGGTGGCATCCAGGCGGGTTTGGAAGATCTCCAGAGGAGGAGACTCCACAACCTCTCTGGGCAGCCTSTTCCAGGGCTCCGTCACCCCCACAGGAAAAAAGTTCTTCCTCACACAGAAATGGAACCTCCTGTGTTTCMTTTTGTACTCATTACCCCTTGTCCTGTCACTGGCCACCATTGAGAAGAGTTTGACCCCCTCCTCCCTACGTTCACCACTCAGGTATTTATTTGTACATATTCATCAGATCTCCTCTCAATCTTCTCTTCTCCAGGCTAAACAGGTCCAGGTCACTGAGACTTTCCTCATAAGACAGATGCTCCAGTCCCTTAATCATCTTTATTGCCTAACATTGAAACTCCTTGAATGCCTAGAGATAGGTTGAGCAATGCACTAATTCCTGCAACCATTGCGTAGACTTAGCTACAATGCATTTATCTAGTTCTGACAGCACAAAATTCAAGGCTACCYGTAAATCTGGGTGAATATAGCTCTTGAATATTAAATGACTGCTGACAATTAAGAACAGAGAAGCATATGAATATGGGAGCTTTCCTGGCCAAMTAAACTGAAAAATATTATGGAATGAAACAGATAAATGAGGATTCTTGCTGATATACATTAATAGGCCTCTATACAGTTCAGACCTTATAGAGAAGTATTTGCTAAGGAAAAAAAAAARGGAAAATAAATTTGTGCCCTTTTACAGAAACAGATATTGTTGCTGCTAGTAGGGCAGTTTTCAGTGGTGTTCCCAAGAGATGTGGGGTGGCAAAGCTTCCATTCARTTTTCCTTTAAAATAATTCCTCTGTTTATAATAGGACAAAAAGTCAACGTCAGTTGATATATGTTAGGTCCATCTAATCTACTAAGCAATTAAGTGTGAGTAGCAGGGAAAATATTTGAAAATCTTAGCTGTATAGTCCTTTACGAATTGTTGACTTTGGAAATATGCTGTTTCTGAGAATACTTTTTTATTTATTTTGCACAAAAATAAAGAGACCTTGGAAAAAGGCTAATAGCACAGTTGCTGTATCTTATGGCTTTGAAATCCAGTAAGATCAGTGCTGTGCCTCTGTAGTAGGGAGTATCTTAGCGCTATTATAGTTAATAAACAGTATTTACCTGAGTTTCTTAGATTCTGATAACTTGCCTCTGTATAGTCTGTAATGGTTAAAAGTTAGATTATGACAAAGATTCTGTTTGGGATTTTCAAAAGTGTCTAACTTATTCAGCAGCTGTTTGGACATTTTTGCAAATATGAGACTTTTCTTCAACTTATTTGAAATATAAGTCATAGATTTTCTCTCCAAAGGCAGGGAGGAGACCTGACTGAAAGGTGCTAATTGTGCTTTGTCAGGGAAGCTAGACGTAGAGATGAGAAGATGGATTTCCTGAATGACAGGCACAAGGCTCTTGCTGACACTCATAAATAACTGCAAAAAGATCACCCATAGAAATATTTTGGCATTTGAATATCTACTGAGAAAAACTGTCATTTCAGAAGGAAAKAAATCTGTTTTCTTATACTAGCCCTTTATTAATATTTTACATCTAGAATTAATCATCATTAATTAATCTTAAGAAGTCAATTTTATTGGTTTAGTTCATTGGGTTTCTTTGTTGGTTCTTTGATATAAATTACTGTAATGCCAATACCTGATAAGTAGAAACCTAAATATAATATGAAGCAGAAGCTTGTTACTGACACACGTAAACGTCGTATTCTATAATCAGATCTTTTTAAGGGAGTCATTAGAGCTTGGGATTTTAAAATGACCTTCTAAACATTGTTGTCTATTCCCACCTACAGTAATGTCTATTCCAGCATTTTTTCAGACCTACTCTTGCTGTGATGCACAGGTAAAGAGATAACAGACCTTCTGAGGCCTGACAATGGGCCTATGAATTCTTTCTTCTACTTCCTCTCTGTTTTTACAGGGTCTAAATCACAAAACTGCCTGTGGAACACCATTATTGGTGGCCTCACCGGCAACCTCAAAGAGAGGCCGAAGCCAACCATCATCAGYGACCCCCGACCTCCGGAGGAAATCTTGGCGGATGAACTGCCTCCAGTGGACAGTCCCGAAGCACTGGTGAAAACGTCTTTCAGGTCTGACGGATACGAGTTTACTTTGTTTACTCTTGAGAGGATGTCTTTTTAAAACAGATGTCTGCACTGTGAGCTTGACGGGAGAAATCGATATTGAAAGACTCTGCAGTGCCGCATGTTTTTTTGTACAGAGCAGGAGTAAAGGAAGAGGGCAATAAATAGTACCAGCAGGACTGTTGTCTTTCATTTCTCAGACGTAATTAGCCTTCTTAAAAAATTATGGGCCAGACATATAAATACTGTAGCTAGTCTAAAYGGTTGATAGAGACAGCTTGTTATASGAAGATGCCTTTGAAGGTCGGTATTGTTTCATTTGAAAGCGATGAAGACCAGCTCTTTATGTTTTAATGATGCAGGAGAGGGCTAAACTTTTTCCTTTTGACGTAATGTCTTTAGAACTGTCTGGCATTAATTTTTGTAGCCAGGGAGAGMGATTCTGGCCCAGGGCTTGCAAGCGGTTGCTGCTTTTGTAAAGTATGAGATATAGCCGTTACTGGGTTTTCTTCTCATGTATTTAAATATGTGAACATACACTTGTCAGGTGTTTCTTGGAGGCATGCTTTCTGGAAATAATATTCTCYAAGAAGTGAGGTAGAGAAGCTGTGTGTGCATAGAGTGGATATGTGATAGAAATGTGAAAATTGGTGCGACCAGGGAAAAGAAAGACAGGGTGGCGGATTTGATTTTTCTGATTTAATTTTTAAAAATTTTTTGTTGAAAAATCTATGCTTTACTTTTATAATCAACACATGCATATGCACGTATAAAACATTTTTTATTTTGGATAAATTTCTCCATTTAAAGTCTATGATTATGATTATATCTTAGTCTGAAAAAGTTATTTCAGTCTTCATATAATCAGTGGTTTGAAGGTACTTATTTAAGTAATTTTCTTAGGTAGTAGTTTCAGATATCTTATTTATGCTGTTTGTTTAAAAAAAATGCTCCTGAGTAAATTTATGACAGCCTCCATAAATAAGTTCTGTGGTTTTATAGCACGTTCTCATTCTTTAATATTTCTAGTCAAATTATTCAGGCCAAATGTTTCAGAACCTGGATCTTCCTTTTATGAAGACCTGTTATTTTCAATAACTTTTAAACATTTTTCTCTCTGATATTTAAAATCTGTTATTTCAAGAGCTCTAACTCTTTTYCAGCTTTCAGTTCTCATAATAAATTCTGGGTAGGAACAATCCCCGCTTTGCTATAATCAAGATAATTTCATCCTTTTTATATGACAAAATAATGTCACAGCATTTCAAATGGCACAATTTAATTATGTGAGTAGGGGTGACTCTTGGAATAAGTGAGCTTGTAAATAGAATAGTAAGGTCTGATGATTTGGAAAATGTAATTTAGCAAAATAGTTTCTGTAATGTAGTGTAAGTGTTATTTATAAACGTTTTATAAATGGCTTTATAAGGGTTAGAGAACCTCTGTATATCATCTGTGTTGGAATTACAGTACAACGTGGAGTTGTTTGGACTTTTATAGAGTGAGACCCAAATAAACTGTTGCAGTGAAGGAATTTGGCTTTACGAAGAAAAGAAGCCCAGTGTACCTTTGTGTGCAAGAACTGAGTATTGCAGGCTGCATGGCAAGTACTCTGCAAAGAAACTAGAAGATAAAAGCTCTCTTGTATCTGTGTTCAGTTGGAGATCCTCATATCGTAGTACCAACGCATTATGGTGTTGAGGAAGGCTTAGGAGGCAGTGACGCCTGTGGCACGGTGGGCTGCCTGTCTGATTCACGATGCTCTCTTGGAGGCAATGATCGATGAGCRTGTCCTTCATGGCATCTGGTGCAGGATTTCCCTCTCTTCCTGTGCAGTAGGTGCTAAGGGAAGACCCTGCCACCCCAGTGCCGCTGGGGGAGCGACACGCTCTTCACGAGTTGTCCCATCCAGCAGGTCTTAGGTGTCTGGCGGCTGAAGCTCAGGTCTAAGGAAGGCAGAGACAGACTGGTACGAGCTAGTACCAGAGGGAAGGTCTGGGCCTCCTTGTTCTACCGCGGCTGCTATGAGCAACATCACACAGCGACTCCCTCGCGGTCTCCGCTTCTCCGCTGCCGTGGCGGTACGCGGCGATGCCGGCCCCCCGAGCACAGTCACAAAGAAGACGTCTCTCGGGTGTCAAATGAGTCACACTTCCTCGCGAGCGCGTCTCTGCTTCTGTGAACACGAACAAGCAGCGTGAATCCCAGCTGGCAGCCTCTGCGCTAGATCCTGTTTTCTACTGCGCCCTGCTTATTGTTCTGCAGCTCGGAAAATTAGCAGGAGATCTACATTCGATTTTGTTCAGCGCCGTGTGTGTTGGGAGCGTGTTTGAACGTAAAAGGAGGAAAATGGTTATTTCAATCATTTCAGCCTTGATTTCTTGCAGTAATAATCCACTTCTATAATGTAAGGAACAAAACAAAACAAGGAGCCCCCTAGTTCTTCCCCAAGGCAAATATAACACAAGGTCTCTATGTATTTAAAGGCTGTTCTGTTAGTCTTTGTTTTGTTTTACAGTTTTTTAATAATCTGTTTTCTGAAGATGCCAGAAACAAACACAAGATTGATATTAACAAGGTTTATAAAGACAGAATTGCAAGAGTTTCTAGTATCTTGTTATCTGAGCTATTGCACTGAGCAAGCAGTTACAAATACTTTTGTGTCTCGGCTAGTTATATTACCGGAGTGCTTAAAACGCAGATTTCAAAATCTATTCTTGCTGGCATTTAATCTATTTGTCTGGTAAAGCCAGAGGAGACCTCAGCTGGAATAATGTATATAAATAAAAAATACAGAAAAAAATAATGGTCAATTATTCCCTTTTGACAAGAAGAAAAAAATACATATAGAAATGATTAGTGTCTTGGCCCATGTTTTATGCAACAGATATGTGCAAATGTGTAAAATCTATCTTCTGTCTTAGCACAGACATGTGAGTTCACAGCTATAGGAGCTGTGATCACCTTCTTTTTGAACAGTTGTGTGTATCAATAGCTGTCTGTGCACAATAATATATACAACATTTGTCAGTGGCCTCAGATTGACGTTCTGCAATATTAGATGGTGGCCCTACCTTGCTTGGATTTCCTTGCCTATTTCTGTATCTGTGGGACTCCTCCTCCATCTTCTCTCACATTTCAATGTCCTCTCAGCAGCACCACAGCTCAGCAAGAGCTACGCAAACTCTGCAAGAACAAGAAGAGAAGCACTGTTTTGCTGGAGACCTGTCACCATGGCTGTAGAGAACAGGGAGTTGAGGGCTGGTAGTGGGGAAGAGTAAAGTTTGTCCTCCCTTCCCATAAATACACATCTAGATGTCAGTATTTGTTTATTGACTGTATTTTAATTAGGTTTTCTTCTTGTTTTTAAAACACGTGCACAAAAATGAAATGAGTATCACTTGTTTATGTTCCTAATTTCTTAGGACAAAAACTGTGTGTATAGCTATACATATATACTTGCATATGCTGTGCAAGACTGCAAATGTAAAAGACTTTCTCACTCATTTTTATACCCATCTGCAACAGACCCAGGTCTCACAAAACATTTAAGTGTGAGCAATGTCTCCAAAACCCACCCTTCTCAATATCTTTCTCAATCGAACGTTGTTCTAAGGCACTTTATGTGCATTAAACTTGAATTCATTGGTGTTTTACGCAAATCTGTTACTTCCTTATTTATTGATGCTCATTATCATGAATGAGAAAGGAAGAGTGTTCTGTTCATTAAGGAAATGTCTCTTGCATCATTCATCTCTCTTCTTGCTTTAATTGTTCCTCCCTTCTAGGTGCACGTTACACATTGTAAGAGCTGTACACATGTTTTTCTTGATAGATTTGAGATTTATGAGTCAGAGGGGGAATGATCAGAGAAAGATTTATGCTAGTTACTGTTCGAAGGCTGAACACTCTCTCTCTTTGCACGTAGTCCACATGAGTTCAGGAAATATATATATTTTTTTCAGTCTATTGAATGAGAAATGGACTTCTCCTTTTTGATATCACAGTCTTCTTGTTCTTCATTGGATAGATGTATTATTGATGACAAGCAAAGCCTGGTGTTTCTGTCCCCATAAATATCAGATCCGTCAAAAGACCCAAGCTGAGAAATTCAGATGGAGTGTGGATGTCCTAACACTGCTGTGCCTCTCACGGATGGGGAACAAATCCACTTCCAAAATGGAAATGAGTTTGAGCTGTTGCCCCTTGGACAGAGTCCTGTCAGCAGATAACCTGTCTTGCACTGTGGCTGAGCAAGGCTCGGTCTTGACTAAACTTCTCTACTTGATGTATGTCACTTGAATTTTGTACCGGAATAACCTTTGGACATTTGCTCCCAGTGCTGGCTTCATAAGCACAGAGGCCAACCCAGTTCTCTGCAATGGACTATAATAGCTGCCGCCACGTGCAGAGGGTAGGCATATATTTAAACCCAAGCATTATATATCCATACAGTGTGAATGTCATATGTGTGTGCAGCACTTACCTGGGTATACCAGGCTTTTCCAAGGTCATTTCTGGCCACAAAAATGATTAACTGCTAGGTTCTCTAGACTTGCTCCCCTTTACTTGCTTGCAGGTTTATGAAAGAAATCATACATTGGCATACATTTGGAACATCGTCTAGCCTTCTTCTATAGAAAACACTTTATATTTCTCTTAGCCTTCTCATTAGTGAGTGTTTCAGCTGTTGGTTGAGTTCAGCTATACTTAAGAGAGCAGTAAAAATCTCAGAAATACAAAATTCTTGCCTATTTTATGAAACTAGATGGCCAGATAAAGAAGAGTCCCAGTGAATGAATGGATAGAAGAAGTAGGAAAGTCAGCTTGGGCCACGTTTAGTGTTCTGGCTGTCTACCTATGTCCTGCAGAACCTAAGCTGCTCCTCCTGCTATGAAAAAAAACCCAAAAAAATCCAAACCAAACAAACAAACCCGAAAAATTTCAAAGAAAAATAGGATTCTGGCTTTCTGATTCTTGGCAGTCAGAGAAAGTCTGATGAGCCGAGATGAAAGTCTCTAAGTAAACAGTTGCTAAAGCTCTTTCTTGAGTTCTTAAATTTGAGTATAAAGGGATACATATAAATATAAATATATATATATTTATTTATATATCTACATATCAAAAAGGATCCTAAAGAAGAGAATTGAAAATCCAGGAATATTTGGAAGTGAATAAATACAAGCAATTACACAATACCTCCCAAATGGTCTCAAGGCTGGTCGATAAGAACTTTGTCTCTGCTGACTTCATGCATTTCTTATTAATGTGAAGAGCTCTGAAGGAGCAGGACAAAGAAATACTTATCCTCAATTAATTTAGTCTGTGTTTAGCAGATCTGGAAAGAAAAAATAAATTCTATCTTGATAAAATATTATGGCTTTATGCACTGGAATACAGGTTTCAGAAACTTTTTGACTGAAACTTAACAGAGAATCTACTCTAACATTTATCTCGGATATAGGTAGTCCAGGTATCCATTCCAGGTGTCCCCCATCCAAAGGACTGAATTTGTGGTCCACTTGGGAATGCTATGAACACCAAGCCACAGGTTGCTCTTGGGTCTTGGAGTTACCTGTTTGCATTCCCTGCTTGGTGCAACCCTCTCTCGACTCAGTGTTTTCTGACAAAATTTTTGTCTGAATTGTTGCTTCTGCACCATGCAGAATACTTTGGTAAGTGCCATTAGGTAGGTAAAGCCATGTGAACTGTCAACATCCTTACCTACAGAACTTGCTAGTGCCTGTTGTCTCTGGTACTGGCATGCAAAATTATTTGCTGGCAATTTCTAGAAACTATTTTTTATATAATAGAGAAGTCTCATTTGGAAATTATCACACTCTCCATCTGAGTGCTCAGCTTTCGCTGATGTCAGAGCCACCGTGCCTGTGGTTTGCAGACTGGGACGTTTATTTTTAGTTCCAATATTTTTTGGATCTGAATCTACTAAAGTGTTCACAGCAAGGCTGCTAAAGCTATCATGTGTTACTTGGTTTTCATCTGAACTTTATAAATTGATCTGAACTTTATAAATTGACTCAGGTTTTTTGAAACTATGGTTATTTCTAAACTTTGCTATCAGTACTGCTCTTACACTGGCAAAAAGAAATCTTATATCTACTTTTGGTTTAAAAGCCCCATTTTTAAGATGTGGAAACTGACCTGAGAATATGACCTTTGGGTCCCCATTTGTACCCAATGCTTCCTACCTTTGAACTTCATCTCCTCTTCTATGTGAGCACTTAGCTCCAAGCCAGAGCAAATTTTCTCTCAGCTCAGCTGAAAAATTCTGCTGCTTTTAAATAACAGCCAGTAAAGAACATTTATTTTAAAATGGAAAGCTATCAGCAGCTTATTTTCCTTCCTTCAAAGCGATGTGTGCAAGCATCATTTAGATCTTATGCACTGTTGCAAGTTTCCAAGACAAAGATAAAATTTCTGCTCCTAGTACTTTGAATCTCATGCTTGGTTTTGTCATATAATTGTCACCAGTTGTATCTGCTCCCAAATCAGAAAGATATTTGTCATTCTACCTGTCTTCTTGCAGCAGTTAAAATTTACTCTATCCTAATTCCTGACAGTGTTGTTCACAATGAAGCAATATTCAGACTCATTCTGAAGAGGAGACCTTGAGATAATGGGATTCTTCTTTATAGCACTATGTTTTCTTTTGAGGGCTTCTTTCTGGGTTGTTTTAAGGTTGCTTGGAATATAACTATCTGCAATGTCAGCAGTTCTTCAGTAAAAGAGTTATGGAACATGACAGTATGAGTAGAGTGGGCCAGATTTGATGGAAGTTGGCATAAAACTCCAGACCTTAGTGGAATGATGCTGATTTACTTTACGTGAGCATCTGTCTTGATATTTCAAAATGGTGGTTGCATATTTGTTCATTAATTTTATAAACTTAATGAACTTGGCAGAGTGTCTTAGCTGCAACATTAACCATGCTCTTGAATAATATTTTAATCAAATTGGCCTTGGTTAGATGTGACAAATTCCCTGTATGGGGAATGTCCACTGGTTTCCATGAAAACTCCATGAATACTGGGTTGATCATACAGGGCTTGAATTAGCACAACCTCTGATTCTTTCCTGTTTTTATCCACTGCTCTGATATTGTTTTTAATATAACTGAGGTACTGCCTGAGTAGGCTGGTCTTGGGAAGCAGAGATCTGAAGTGTAGGTTTTCTTTGCATTGCTCAGGCTTTACCCACCCGCTTATTGCTTGAGCTCTCAGAAAGACATTGTACTTAGCATCTTTGACTTGTAATGTGTTATATAATCTAAAATAGTTGTGTTATCCTGACGTATCAGTTACCATTTTAGTAAAACTGCCCTCATTTCCTACGTAAAATACTTACTGTTGTCAATAAAATATAGGATCCCAAATTTTGTACTGCAGCAGAACGTCAACGTTACTCTCCTCTTTAACCTCATTTCATTGCTTTTCCGAACTGAAGTGAGAGCAAACTCCTTTGCCATGTCCTGTATTTCATTCTCTTTGAGGCAGCTGTACAGTAATTAGTGCTAACATTTATAATAGTACAAACTGATTCAGTTTTAAGGTCAATTTTACAGCACGATTATGTTATAGCTTATACAGCTCTCATTTTTCCTGTTTCACACCTTCATTAATGACCTGGATGATAGGACCTAGGATGCTAGAGCCAGATTGCTAGTTTGCAGATGATACAAAGCTGGGAGGGTGGGAGTGGTTGGTTGCCCTGCCATTTAGAGGAACCTTGACAGATTGAAGAAATAGGCAGAGAGGAACTTATTGAGGTTCAACAACATGAAATGCAAAGGTGAGAACCTGGGAAGGACAGGCTGGGAATGACTGGCTGTGCGAAAGGCGGCTTTGCAGAAAAAGACCAGGGGATCCTGGTGCACAGCAAAGTGAGCCAGCAGCAGGTCCTTGCCACAAAGGTGGCCAGCAGCACCTGGGCTGCACTGGGCACAGTGTTGGCAGCAGGTCAAGGGAGATGATCCTGCCCCTCTGCTTAGCACTGGTGGAATGCTGGCTCCAGTCCAGGAGAGATGCGCAGCTGCTGGATAAAGTGCAGCAAAGGGCCACTAAATGATTAAGGGACTGGAGCCTCTCTCACATGAGGAGAGGCTGAGCTTGCTGAGCTTGTCCAGCCTGCAGAAGAGAAGGCCCTGGGGGATCTTATCAATGTGTATATGTACCTGATGGGAGGATGTGGAGGAGATGGGGCCAGACTTCTCTGGGACAGAATGAGAGGGAAGAGGGCAAAAATTGAAATACAGAAAATTCAGAGGAACATAAGCAAAAGCTTTTCTATTGAAAAAGTGGTTAAATGCTTCATATTTGAGATATTAAAGCCCAAGTGGACATGGCCCTGAGCAACCTGCCCTAGTTGGCCCTGGTTTGAGCAGAAGGGTCAATCTGGACGATTTCCAGAGGTCCCTTCTAACCTCAGTGATTCAGAGCTTCTGATGGTAAAGCTGAATTATCACCCTGTGAATAAAAGGCTGGTGTCTGATCTGCATTGCGGATCTGTTATCTGCATTGCAGATTTTGCTTGCGTAGTCTACACACATATGCTGCATGGAACTCCCCCTGACGTCAATATGTAGTAGAGGTCTGCAGTGCAGACTCAAGTCTGGGATTTTTCTCTGGAGAATTTCCCCATCTGTGTTTGAGATGAATCAGAATAACACGTGTTAACTTTTTTTTTTCCCCCATGTAAGCTGGATGTTTTGTGAATTGAATCTTCCATGAGGAGCTTTATTAAAATGCAAGCTTCATCTCCCAGTCATCTGAAGAAAGTGGCACTGAGTTCACAGCTCATATAAGATGACAGCAAAGAAGGAACTTGTGCAAACAAGATATTAATGCAGATCCTCTAATGTAAATTGAATGTGTCTGAACAAGTTGTTTCTGTAAAGGGAGGTGAAATGATAAAAATCTGGGGAAAACTTTGTGAGTTCTTCATTACTTAGGTAACAGTCTCACTAAGATGGATCAGGAGTAATCTAGGAATATTTGTTTTTCTTGTGTCAGCTGAATGATCTGTCTTGAATCAAAGTTACGGCTTCTTGCTTCTGTGGGGGCATATTTCTGGAAGTCCCACTCAGCTTACTCTAGGTATAAAGAAAATGTTTAATAAATATTTATCTTTGCAGAGATACTAGACTAAGGGATGCCATGCACTTTTAAACAGTATTCCCCAGTAACGTTAATTTCAGTAGAGAACTTGTCCTAAAATGTTACATGGGAAAATGTCTAAAATATTTATCTGCCATATAGATAAACTGGAACAATTAAGAAATGAAACAAAAGCAATTAAGCACATTTCCTTTTTAACCTGTCCATTACTGTTCAGAATTATTCTGCCTACACTTTTTGCACTTTACCCTTTTTGTCTCAGCAAATATAAAGTCATTTTAACTCTGATAGCAGTATTTCTACCCACAGTGTTTTGGGAAACTACCTGTTAAATATCATGTGTGGTAAAATTCTAAAATCCTCTCTCTCTTTTTCTCTCTCGTTTCCTTTTCCCTCCTTTTTAGCTCCTTTTTTTTCTTCCCTTATTTTTAGCTCTTTCCCTCTCTATATTCCTTTTAGCTTTCTTTTTTTTTCTCCCTCTTTTTTTTTTTAAGCTCTTTTTTTTTCTCCCTCTCACTTTTCTCTTTCTCACTTGCTCTTCTTCCTTGCTCTCTTTCCTCCTCCTCTCACGATTTTTGGGAGGGGTGAAAAAGGCAGCCTTGCTATACATACATGTTAAAATAGATGCTTTGTTGAATTCTCTGAGACAAAATGGTGGCATTTAAGGGCTGTATGTGAGGGTAGTGTTCAGAGTAAGCCCTTATGGATGGTGCTGTGGTTAGTCCACTGCATCCCTATTCATGCTGTTTGACATCCACCGGGCTGAAAGGACGAGCTCTGCAAGGCTGCCTGGTCTCTGCTAGCACTTGTGCTGTGCCTGACTTCTCTGAACTGTAAAGACTCTATGTGCTCATCATGGCCACCTTTATAAGGATCCCTGTCCACTCCGATCCTTGTCCATGCTATAACAGGCACTGAATTTATACATTCCACGGTGATTATCAGCAAAATGAGGAAAATAGCAGGGTTTCTGGCTGAGGATTGTATTCGGCCCTTCTGTATGGGAGCTGGGTAGCCAAAGCTACACATGGAGGGGATGATGTGATTTCCTTGTGGTTATGGATAACCAGCTGGTTCACATGCAGGGGTCAAAATCCTGGGTAAGCTCCAGCTGGATGGCACTTTTTATGCCATTCTTACTCAAACAAGGCTTGTCACCTCAGACTATTTCTGGATGGGTGACACCAGCACCCACTGGTTAGATTGGATTTGCAGGGCTATGGGCTAAATAAACTGGCAGAAAGTCTGGAATGTTCTGGGATGTTCCTTCCAGTCCAGCAGGTGAGGGTGGTCGTAATCCACTGTCTTATGCTTACACTTATAGCATAGCTACACTTACGCTATTTGGTGGTCTTTGGTTGGTAGCTTGACACAAGTTGGGTCCCCTGGTCACCGTCAGCCTCAGAGTCATTGAAACATGTAGGTGTCTGAAACCCCATCCATCTGGTTTGTCCTCAGTTTAGCAATGAAATTAACAGTTTCTTTCTGTCTGAAAGACCTACTCATCTGGGCTGGAAATGTCCGTGGGATTCCCTTTCTGTGTAGCATCTTCTGGAGGATGGTTTCAGTTTGCAGCACTTGATCTTTTTTCTGGGATGACTTCTGTGCTGTGTTTTGGGGAGTGCCTCATGTCCACATGTACATAGACTATGCTTCAGGTGCCTCGAGTTCGGAAGGTGATGCTTCTAAATGTATGTATCTATACATATATATTAGAATGCAGGCTGGAGAGCACTTTAAAAAACTCACTTTTTCAAAGCCTTAGTGATTACGGAAAGTGTCCTGCTGGAATCCTCTGCCAAGACGGTGTGGATGCAAAGTCAGCCTAGCCGGTGAAGTGGCTTTGACAGTGTGGTGTTGACAATAACCAATGGAGGTTTTTTTTTTTTTAATCTTTGGAGGGGAATAATCCCTGAATATGGATGACTGCGGCTCTAGTGGCCCAGCGTGGTACAAGATTAGAGAGTGGGAAGTTTGTGAAATATGGCAAAACATAAAGAAAACTGTGTATTTAATCCTTAATGTTGGTTTCACTTTGCTATGAGCTTGGCTGAGGTCAGAATGCTAATGCAAAGAGCATTACATTAGTAATGGTAAGAAAACTGCATAGACAACCTGACCCGTCCAAGTCAAGGTCTCTTCAGTGATGCTCATTCCTTTCAATGGGGCTTGGGCAATATTTAGGCATACATTAGACTCCGGACCCGGGAATTAGCACGGGAAAGCTTAGTGTAATATGTAATAGTAATAGATGCTGCCGTATGTGCTTTAGTTATCAT
Organism: Eudromia elegans; assembly: GCA_003342815.1. Taxonomy (NCBI): domain Eukaryota; kingdom Metazoa; phylum Chordata; class Aves; order Tinamiformes; family Tinamidae; genus Eudromia; species Eudromia elegans. Next base: position 3,419,432 of record PTEX01000035.1, on the reverse strand, counting down.
GCTGAATGTGTAAAATAAACAATGTAAAAGAGTGGTAAAATAACATCTGAATCTGAATTGTATCTGAATACAATTGCTTCAGCTTATTTACTTTTAGAGAGTATAGTGAGTTCATTTTATATGCACTTTCTGAAATTTATTCTCTTAATCTTTACCATTCCTGGTCAAGCTTTATTAAAATAAAACTCTTTTTTAAGAACAAATCTTGCAATATAATCTCCACAAAACTCAGGTTATAAAATAAAATAACTCATCTGTATATTTAGGAGCATGCAAACAAGTATCTCATCACTGAACCCTGTTAGAGAAGTACAGCTAAAAACCATTTTTTTAACACAGAGTATAGTTGTCTTCTGTTTCATGGAGTAGAAAATATACTTTAGTTGAATGAAAATCATTGTCATTTTGTTGTGTTTTTGAAAAAAATACAATATCCACAGAAAAAAGGAATTTCACAGATGATTTCTCTAAAAAACATTTTCACCTAAAATAAAAAAGTTAAATCATCTAACAATATTAAGTGTATTGTTGAGAAGTAAATAAATGTCACTATTAGAAAACAATCTAAAAATGCACACTGGTGGAAAAATGTGTAGAAAAAGAGTAATGTGGGATTTTCAGAATGATTTAGTCTGTGTTATTTTTCCATCTCTATTTAGTGGCTGCCATTATCCTTGCAGAATGCTCCTTTAAGGAACTGTCTTTGCAAAGGACCTTTCTTAACACAGTGTCTTTGGTTTCCTGATTTATAATGGAAAAAAAAAAAAAAAGAGAGAGAGAGAATGCATTGGAAGGTAAAATGAGGATTAAAAGTGGTTGGATGCTGTGCTCTGTGTCTGTGTAGGCAGGGGAGAGCCCCAGGCCATCCTGCTTATGCCAAATCTGGATCTCCTGCTCAGTGATGCTGGTGGTTTTTCAGGACAGCTCCCCTCTCTGGATTCTCCTGCCTCTGTGAGTGCTGTGTTTGTGAGAGGAAAGCTGCACCTCCTGCTTTTGGTGGACTTTCAAATCCTAGATTCCATTTCTCTGAAATCTAACAACTATACTCACCTGAAAAAGATGGCTCATACTGGACAAGTAAGGTCTTACCCTGTACTTGCTTTTTCAGTCTTTTAGGAGATGAGGAATTGTGGCCTGTCACCCATTATTTGTAGCTATAAACCCACTTTCCTCTTCAGGATTGACATATGGAAATTTTGCTCCAAAACAACAACATAGGTTGATGTTGATGAACCCAGTGCAGTCGCTCAGTCAGGTGGGAAGCCTGGAAACATACAAACTCAACTGGTAGAAGAGACAGCAGGAGGTGGCAGGGGAATTCGTCATGAACAGGGCCARCAAGGAATCTTATATGCTGTGGTCCACTCTGAGGAGATGATTAAGAGAGGGAAGAAAAAGCATAGGTTGGAGGAAATTACATTTTTTTTTTCAATCTAAGGTACAACACAGGGACTTGGATTCAAATGTTTAATTGTTACTCACTGCTGTTTTGATATGAGTAATTCATCCTGCTACAGAAAAATCACTGTTAAAAAAAGTCTACAGTGTCAGGGTAGCATCTATAGCAAAAGGCAGGATATTTATTTATTTCTGTCTCTCTCCTCGCTGAGGGAAGAGGCTGCCCAGAGCATGGGAGCTGGTACTTTTGACACTAAAGGTCATCCCCAGCTTCTCTTTCATGTGTCATGGGCCTGTGAGTAGCCGATGAGTGACTGTAGCTGCGCTTTGCGTAGGCACTGAGATAACTGTGCACTGCTCTGCCACGGCTCTGCAAAGCTGTGGACAGAAGGACCCAGGGATGGAGGAGTGACGCTAGCGACAAGCCAGCCCTCTACACCATGTCTAATTTTAGCTTTCATCTGGCCAATGGGCAACTGGAAATGTTGTCAAATGACAGATAAAATCCTAAAAACATGCACTGTGGTCATCGTTTTTATCACTGGCTGCAAGTAACCATGGGGATGGGGATCTAAAGGGTCTGTCTCTGTTCTCCTGTTGTTCAGTTTAAGAGTGAAATCAAGAACAATGCTATGTAAGTGAGAKCCAAATAGGCTGTGTGGCTGTAGGTGAAAATAAACATGGGGACAGAGGCTCTGACCTTGTCTACTCACAAAAATAGCAGTGCTTTAAATATCAGTTTATTAAGCTAAGCCTTATGTCTATTTAACCAAATTTAGGAACTGAGGTGTCCAACCTTGCCTTTCTAGAACACTTTGCTATTGAGCACACTCAGGCACTCRCACAAAAGCAGGATATCATGAGTATGATGTCTTCCTTCTCTTCCTTCCCTTCTACTAGAAGACCATCTGAAATAAGTCAGAGAGCACCTTTCTACGCAGTTGTTTCTTTTTCTTCAGCCTTTTTCCACTGTCCTTGATTTTAGTGCAGAAGGGAAAGCTTGCCCATGACACCTGGCCGATGGTTGTTCTTCCACATGCCCCTGTCACCACAGGGACAGGCTTGCTCTGAATGTTTGCCTGTCAACCAGCACTTGTTGGTCATTTATGTGCTTGCAGATTTGTAGGGGTCGTGCTTTCCATTTGCCCATTTTTTTTAAGCTGGGCACAGGACACAGTCCTCACCATATTTCAAGTAATCCTGCCCAAACAATTCCCCAAATTATTCATTGATATCATTCTAGAAAGCAAATAAAGAGCAAATAAACAACACCGAGATGGAAAGAATTAAATCCTGTCAGTTCATATTTAATGGGCTTTTTTTTYCTTTTTCTTTTTTCTTTCTTTTTGAATCAGAATTAAATTGCTGGACCTTTTCTCATTTCAATTCTTGGAAGTAGCTTTGTTGTAGCAGTGGAGCCAAAACAGTTTAAATTTATTGCTCTTGGGCAAAAAGTGAGCCCTAACAGTGGGAGAACTGTGTGGGTGGCGTTGCTCATGCAGTCACAAGCTCACCTTGCCCTTATTCAGATGACAGAACCTCTGATCAACTGTGAAACACAAAAACAGGCAACTCACTTTATAAATTCCTGTGGCATTTGCAAGACACCTAGTGCTATGTATTACTCTATTATACTTTGCCACTGGTATAAGATTGCTGCTGAGCTGATTCATCCTTCTGGAAAGTGAAGATATGTGAGAAGCAAACTCTTCAGCCTGTGCTTTACTTATTACACTGACTTTTTATGATATCACGAGTCAAACTCTGGGTGTTTGTCATTAATCTGGATTAAGCTATATTTTAAGCTAAAAAATGAAGGCTGTGGCCAATAGCCTTCTGGACACTGGAGCCATCTCTACAAGRCTGTGAATCAGTATGGGAAATTGAAATAATTTTGCTCTTTATGATTTTCTGCATTTGAATGAAAGTTTACAACTCAGAATAAATATAWATGCACAAATATTTTACTACTCCATTCAAATCTAACAATAACTCATAGTCAAATAATATGAGGGGGAAGTTTGACCGAAGATGATCCAAATTCCTGTGAGCTTTTGCACTAGTTACCAATTTTTTGGKTTTTTTTTTTTCAAATTTCTGMAAACCCTTTTATATACTGGGGAATTTCTTTTGCCTTTGTAAAATACCTTTCAGGATTTCTAGTTCCCACAAGGGAAAGTTTGCCCAGTCTTACTGAGACTTTTCCAACACCAGATGCTCTACTGAGATAATTTAATAGTGGCATTCTGAGTCCACTGTTAGTACCTATGTACTTACAAGGTGATTCAACAGAATTAAATGTTATATGAGGTTTTAAAAGCATTTAAAAAGAAATCTAAGTGAAAAAATCTGCAGAAGAATCATGCCGATTTTGATAAATCATCCTCCCTCCATGTACAGTAATACATAAAATCTGACTGAATACTCAGAATGTTTAGTTGCAAAAGTAATAAGCAAACAGTGTCATCCACCTACTGAGTCATTTCTTACTGTTAACGGTAAATGATGCAGCTGCTTTGCCACATTGAGTGCATTTAGCTACAGAAATGGGGAGATGGCAATAGAGAGCTACAATAATACTGTTGTAGGCTCCCAATTTTTAATAAAGGTTACTGAATGTCAATGTGTAATTTGGGATCTTTTCAATAAAGGTTATTTTTAGACTGAATAGGGATGGCAAACAAGTATGTCATAAGTAGATTAGTGTCGAAAGTCCTATTTTTGAGAATATCAATGAAATCTGAGAACAAATGAATTTTAAATCATATTTTACTCTCAGTCCACTGTAAGTTAGGACTAAGAAGATAAGTATCAGACTGATAAAAAAGGTCAGATCTTGCTATATGGTTCTACAGAATTGCTAGCCTGAAGCTAATTTAGAGCATCTTCCTTGATGTACTTGGAGTCAAGGATAGCCTTCCCTTTTCTAATCTGTATCAACCAATCTGTATTTGTGTTTTTTCGCCTTTGTGGCAGTTTTGTTGCTAAACTGACAGCATAGGAAAAAGTATCTTTTAAACAAATCACCTGCAGTTTGCCAAGAGCAAAGCTGATGTGTGTGTGGGAAATGATCTTAATCTTTGTTAATTGCTGGTTTTATTTAATGTTACAGATATTCTTTGCTGTCCTGCAGGGCTCAGGTTCAGAACAGTGACAAGCAGAGCAGTAAGAAATTGCCTTCATTTGAAGGTTTCCTGCAGACCAGGGCAGCTCCCCAAACCTTTTCCACAGATAGAAAACTGCAAAATTTGCTGGGAGAGGGATAAGGTAACTTTTATGGTGCTGCATTGCTTGCTCTCTCACATCTTTCAAAGAGAATTTGATCACGCAGGAAGGAATGTAGACAAGAAACTAACAGTATTTCAGTACCACAGTTCTATAAATAGCACGGTATGTCAAAGCCAGGACAGACAGTGTTAGTAAACAGACTTCCTAATTTGTCTTTATTTCCTAAATGAATAAGCCAGTAGTTCGTAATGCACTGACACTGCTAATGTTGATGAGTGATAAAACTTTGGAGCGTGTGGAGGTAGTAGTGTCTTGGGATTACCATATTCCCCAGTGGGTATCTGCACATTTTGCAAGAGAAAAAACACTGGGAAAGTGTAGGATGTGATTGATGCCTGGTTGTCCCAGTGTTCTGCAGAGCGGGGGCAAACTGTGAGTGCTCTGTACAGGGGTACTGCATATTAAGGAGAAAGCATATATATATTTCTTTTTTTTTTTGGTGTCATTCATGTGTCTTGAATTGCATGACTTTACACTCTCATGGCACCAAGGGAGAACTGATAGGGATGTGCAGAGCTCCACGGTGTCCCTGGGGTCATGGAGCTGAAGGGCTGCAATGCAGCAGGAATGTTTCTTTCCCTGAGCATGGTGCAGAGACTGCATGCAGTCATTCTGGAAACACAAGTGTTCTTCACTTCAAGCGTTCTCTGCTGATGTGTTTTCACCTCTGTCCTGAATTTGCAGCCTCAGTAAGGCTTTTGCCTGACTTAAAGAAGGAGTTTACAATGGTGTTGTATACACCTGGAGAACATTTAATGAGAACCAGACTGAGAGATTTACAGGTGATGGATGTTCTGGAGTTTCCCATATAATCAGACTGATACTAAACTTTGAGAAATTTAAAACTAAGAAAGATTTTAAAAAGATGGGCCTTTTCTGATTTCAATATGCCTATCTTTAAAGATAGGTATAATGCTTACTGTATAAAACACTTGGAATCGCAGATGTGAAGAATCTTACCCAACTGCCTTTCTAGAGATAGAGATATAGGGATAAAAATAAAACAAGTTGCAAATTAAGCTATTAGCACCTAGTTGTATGTGTGAAGTGGGCAAATCACTGATCTACCCTTGCTGATTCACATTTCTCCATTATTCATGTACACAAGCTCACACTCTCAGGAGTGAATAAAGATGATCAGCCTTTAAAGTCATATCACATTATAATCTTTGTATTAATCACAGAGCAATAACTTGAAATGACAACATTCTGGGTAAGTGAAAGTAACCCTGGAATCTGTCTGCTGTCATCTTCCCCTCTGGATATAAACTAAAAATATAAGGTGTGTTGCAGTGAAACCTTCATCCAGTCGAGTAGGTGTACACTTGTTTTCTCACATAAAGTTATGTTTCTTCAGCTCTGAAATAAATAACTGATCACTGGAAATGATCACTTGCTGAGATATGTTATTACAGTAAGTAATTTCCGTGCTGGTGAATATCAGTATAATGATGATATAGAGCAGTTTTTTTGCAATAACTCAGCTAAATATGTGACTAGGAAACTTCCTTCCAACACTGGTAATTTGAAATACAGAAGAAGAAAGCCATCAATGCAGTGTGAAGTATTTTCAAAACTAAATTGTGTGCAGAGGTTGGTTTTTTTGGAGGTAGGACTACAAAATTTTAGCAAACTTGTCATAAAGGAACTGTTGACATTTAGTATGTTCTTGAAAAATAAATTTACTGCATTGCATAAATCTTGGTCTCACCTTGCACGACAAAGGTGGATAGAGGAGGCAACATTCATCTTTGATGCAACAAATTAGGCTAATATTTCACTGACCTGCTTAGCCTTTACTTAGGCAGTGGCTTACAAATACCAGATGTACATAGGTTGAACAATAAGTTACAACTGATGTGGACAATGAGAAGATGTGTGTGTGTGTGTGTGTGTGTGTGTGTGTGTATATACATATGAACACATATATATATATATCAGCTGTAAAGAAAATAGCCTCAACAAAATAAGTTGCTCAAAATCAGTACGGATTGATAAAACCGTGAGTGATTATTGAGAAGCAATATAAGGGATAAAGGAAGGATATAAGAAAAACCTTTGTGCAGAAGTTCTTGCACATGATCTAACTTAACTCCTCTTTTATCAGGTAAATTTAGAAGAGTTTGAGCTAAAGCAGACATTTTTTCCTTTTTTTTTTTTTTAAAATCCTAGGATTTATATTTTTGTTAATACATCTGCCAAGATTTAGATTAATTTTAGAAGTTGATTTCAAATTGCAGAGTTTTTCAAGCTGAAAAGAACAAGCTCAAGCTATGAATATTTACCTCCAGCAACCTGGTGATACTTTCTACATCAGATTTTATGGTATCCAATTTAATTACAGAACAGCTGTGATGTAGGCTGCATAACATCTTGCCTTAAAATCAGTTTTACATAAACAGGACAACTTTAGGAATACTGATGCAGATACATGCAGCATATCAGTGTTTCTCTAACTGATGGGGAGGGAGAACATGTGCGAGCAGGCTGTGCGATACCATTCACAAAGTTATTTCTACCTCTGTGCAGGCAGAGAGGCTCTGTACTCTGTGAGCAGCCTCAACAGTTTCCATGGGTCTATTTAGAGTGGCAAAAATGCATGATGTGTGCAAAAGTGCTAAAATCTGTCCCCGGTTAGTTTTAAGTAATAGGGGTGGTTCTTTAAATTGGAATAAACTGTTAATATAAGTAAACCCAACGGCGCTACTGTGCAGTATTGGAAAATGGAGATTGAAATGAAATAGAATTTTGGCAAATGCCTTTGAGTGTGAGTCAACCTCTTGAGCCAAAAAACCATTCTAGAGAAAATTAATGGAATTAAGCTTCATCAAGTTTATCTTGCATTTATGTAATGCAGAGGGATGAAATTTGGTCAATCCATTTTATATACATATACATATCAATCTTGAGCCTGCTAAAAGATTTCATCTCATTTACAGGCAAACTTTGGGCCAGCTCTTTTATCTGGCCAAACTTGCTAGTCTCAAGTAAGACAGCTAGTTGTCAAGGGACAGAATGAGTCCGTCTAGCAGCTGCTTTAACATAAGCTGGTAACATTACCTAGAAAATACAATGCATAATTTATTTACAAGCTTTATCAAGAAAGGCATATAGGAATATGAGAAAGCCAAGAATTAGCTGAACTCTGACGTGTTTTATTTAGGCTGATGGGGGAAAAAAATCAAAATGTATGTAAGGGACCAAAAATCACCCTTAGAGTATCTCCAGCAGACTCAGTGAAATCCCACCACAGACGCGTTGCGTGATAATTCTAGCAGTGTGAAAAGGTGCCCCTTGCACTTCTGCAGGGCCCCTCGGCTGCCTCCCGTCGTGCCGGCTCCCGCACGGCCTCGCCCCACACTCCCCTTTACTCTTCCAGCTCCAGCTCCTGGCAGAGGTTCCCGTTGCTCATCTGCCCGTTGTACTTACTAAAGTTTCTTTAGGAGAAGAGTCTCAAGGCTTTAAAAAAAGGATGAGGCTGAAAAGGATGGACGTGTTGTCCCCTTGTTTGTCATTTGCTTAGGGCTGGCATGAAAGAAGTGTAGACCCACTCTGTAATCTAAATAACTAACTCTGTAGACCAACTACCTAACTAACTCTGCAGACTAACATTGCTGCCAAAGAAGAGGGCACACTGGGGGTGGTAGGTAGGAATTGGTTAGAGCGGGCATAGTTGGCATTTGGAGAGAGCCAAGGGAAAAGATGCCAGAGAAAGGTCCTGGTTCTGCAGGTGACCTCTCCATAGTCATGTTGGCTATCATAAGGATCATGCACTATTGCATTTCCAAAATAGGGCCTTCATATTTATATCAGGTCAGAAAATCCATGGAACATTAGCTTGTATTTCATCTCCCTTTCTAGACACACGAAAGAGTGCACATTGGATTTAACCTGGGATTGTTGGCCTTTCCTGGAGACCTGTGCAGCTGCTCTCTCAGCACACAGGGAATTTGCTGCAGCTTCTTGTTTGACATAGCAATGGTGTACAAGACTGGAAAAAAATGCTATGTCTCATGCTCCTTGGATTGACAATATAAAATGTAAGCTTGCCAGAAAATCAAAAGCAAGAAACGCAAAGCCAGGAGCTCTGATTTGAGGCTTGATTTCTTTACCTTTACATTGAGTACCTCAGTGGGATGATTCATGAAACGAATGCCTGGAGAGGAAGCGACTGCTTCGCTTATTAAAAGTGAACTGGAGGGTGTGCTGTGAAAAACAGATTAACAGGACTATGCAAATGACAGCCCTTGGAATTTGGTAATTTACTGTGTGAGTGTGACTGCCTGGTCACCAGCTGTTAGAGTGAATTCTGGCTCGAAACAGGCAAGGGGAAACTCGTCACTAGATTAAATAAGATAAAAGCAAATAAAAACAGCAATAACTTCCTAACAAAATATTTAACTTCCTGTCACCCTTTGGAATTAATTTTGTGCAGTACCTTTGATCATCATTTTTTTTTTCTGGCTGAAGAAATGATATCCTTATATTAAAATAATATGCAGAAATTATTTATTTATTAAATATTTTTACAGAAAATGTCTATACTAACATTTCTTACCTCAAATCATCAAAGATACCTGTCAAAAAATACTCTCCCCTTTAAAAAAACCCAAAACCAAGAAAAGCATTTGCGTAGTTTACTTAATCTACTCCTAAATAGAGCTAAATAAGGTTTCAGCTTAAAGATTTGTCTATCAATGGTATTTCTCCTAAATATGGCATTTTAACTTTAGCATATATGAATAGCAAGAGATAAAAAAAAAATGAAGATTACTGTGCCTACTAGGAACTACAGGATACAGAGACTGAATTTGCTAAAATTCGGAATATTCTTGCGTACTCGAGTTAACCTCTTCCTTTTCACTTCTATGCCACCTGTTGCAGTGAAAGTAAAGAGAAGATAATAGCTGTCTTGTACCTTTGGGAGATGAACACTGAGAGAATGGCTAGAGAAGCTTAAAAGTGTCTGGATCCATTCTTGAGATCACTATAAAAAACAGTTGTCTGTATTTGGCCTTTTAAACACAAAGAGTTTAGATATTGAAGAATACTTGGTGGTGTAGTCTCAAAACTTTAATAGTGATTAAAATTCTAAAAAGGGAGAGATTTCTCCCCTAGGCACTTTTATGAAATTTCATTACTTTGTAATGAAAGGGATCTCATTTCTTTGCTTGGGTATAACCAGTTAAAACTGTATCAACCGTCAGATTTATCCCATTTTCCATATATTTTCTGTGCCTTTTTATAGATTCCGGACTGTATAATGCAATGCAGAGCAACATCTCTGAATGAAATCCTCCCTAGCCAAATAACCTAATGAAGATGTGGTCTGAGGCATCATGTTTGCTTGAGACTCCTCCAGTCCTTCAAAAGTCAGTTGAACATGTGAAAGATGAGCTGATTATTCTAATACTGCATTTTTGGCATGGGGTAATTTACAATTTAGTATAAAAAATGTGCATAGTCTGCCATGCATGAAGAAAGGTTCATATAATTTCAAAATATGGGGGAGTTCATCAGTATGACTTCCTTGACTTCCTCTAATGAAGTGCAAAGCTGCTAAAGGGCTGGGCCCTACAACGGATTTGAGGAATCTCTTTCTATGCACTTTAAAGGCCTGAGAATGCTGTATGAGATACAAAAAAAAAAAAAAAAAAAAAAAAGTGTGAGGTCTTCTCTTGAGTCTCCTTGAGTCTGAAGGAACCTGCTGGGTTCAACCTGTGGGTGAACCTGTACCTCTGGCAGCATCAGAGGAACTTTCCCAAACCCATGGGGAACGCATGAAGCCTCCAGGAACAGCTGCGCAGGGCACTAAAAAACATCTGGAGTTCCGCCTCATCCCTAGTGATGGGGGATACAGAAGCAAGTACAACTTTCTACCACTTTTTTGTGTGTGTCACATAGTTATTGTAGATGTTTTTATAGGGTCTTCACTTAAGGACGTGTCTCTGATGCTGTGGTCATTCCCTGGCTTCTTACCAATTACCAACCCTCCCTTATTTCTGCCAGCCTCCAATCCACGTGAACTTTTGGCAGCTGAGGTGCTGTTGTGAAAGGGGCCTCCAGATTGTTCACCTTCTTTTTCAGTGGATGCGCCTGGAATTCTGTCTGGTCCAATAATCCATGTTCCTGGGGCAGGAATAAACTTCACCTGTGTGACTATTGCCATGGCTAACAGGGAAAATACAGTGAGGCTTTTCACCTGGTTATAGAGATGTACAAGCACAAGATAAAACCCAATTCTAGAATAGTGTGCCTTAAAAACTGTGTGTGTAAATGTATGGAATAGGAAGATAACCTGAGGGGGCTATATTGGACAGAAGTGGGGTGTCGTAGGTGTTTACAGAAAAGAGGATGAGAAGCAGACACAGAGCCTAGTTTACATTTCCTTTGTACCGAAAGCCCGCTCAGTTTGTATCCTTATTTTATATACCTATATAGGGATGCTGTGGGACTGATGCTGTTCAAAGGAAATGGGTCCGTTTTCAGAACTTAAATGCAGTCCCCCGCTTCTGTGCTCCCTGGGGACAAGGGATTGGTGCAGCATTAACACCCAGCTCCCCAGGGGAAGTCACTGCTCACCCCGCCTGCCTCCCCTTAGTGTCTCATGCCCATCCTGGGGCTCTGTGGCTCTATGTCAGGCTCCAAACCTCAGTAACTTCCCAGTTTATGGAAAATGGTTTGGTAACTGTGGCAGTGCCTGCCCAGAATGTTCTGAAATGGGATTGAGGATTATTTTTTCAGAGAAGTCTAGTTAAGGATTAGGCATCTGTACCTGCGTTCAGATGCCTGAGTTAAGTAACCAGCTCCATCCTCTGACAGATAACTGAAATGAGTTACACAGCCTGTGTGAAATTCATAGTGCCCACTAAAGGACTGGGCCATGGCAGAGCTAACACTGTCATCTCTGTTCAGAACTGAACCCCAAATCATCCCCCTTCTCTTTGTGCAAGTTATTCTCTCCTGAGATTTTTAAAAGGTTTTGTGTGCTTTCTGTGAGTTAGACTAAGTTATTGCTCAAGGGAGACAGTCCAGTCTATAGAAAGCTAATTAAGAACTATCATATGATTCTTGGGAGTTTTTTAATGTGTCTTGTCTTGTTGGGATGGTGTTGTTTTGCTGAATGCTTAGCCAAGAAAAAGGCTGAGGACAGAAGACGATGCTGGAAACTGAAAGGAGGACAGACAGAGGGAACGTGCCCAGGCGCCAGCCTGGCGGTCTACCTGGAAGTGAGGGAACGGAGAGGTTCCCTTTCGCGCTCCCCACTCTGCTCCTCTTCCAGCATCCGTGCAAGCACCTGAAGCACCAGGCGACTCTGCTTTAAGCTTCTGTTGCAGAAAAAAAATATATTATTTGAGCTTCTGACTCATCTCTAAATTTCATTTCCACATTTTATTTCCTGGAATGTCAATTGGAGCTACCAGCAGCCCGTAAAATCCTGTGTGCTGCAGTGGCTTCGTCCTGTGTCTCTTTTTGTTGTTGTTGCTTGGAATCAGGATGCAAGGCGTTATTTTTCTTCCCCAATTTTTCATTTCCATTGTTCATTACATTACAGTGTAAAGCAATATCCTCCCAGTGTTACCAAATATGACTTTTTCCCTTTCATTCTTCTTAATTGCATATCACATGAAAGGATCTCTAGAACTGCTGAATTATATCTCATATGACTGAAAAACTAGACAGAATTGAAAACCTCTCAAATTTATAAGGAATGATTGATTCAGGAAATATATCAAATTCAAGATGATTACTGGATCCAATACATTAATAAAGAGAGAAAGTGAAATTTTTGAGGGTGTCAGTTGCAACCTCATTGGTAAAGTGGTGACAGCAATCTGTGCTCTGCTTTACAGCCCTCTGAAGTACAGTTTAGTTAACTTGACAGAGAAGGAAACTGAGGAAAAATGATAAAATCCATTGAAATTAATGCAGTGCTATTTTGCTACCACTTGTGAAATTGTCCATCTGTGCTTGTTTTCTCAAAGATGCCCATATGATTAAAAAAAGGCCATCTGGGCTCTTTATGTCAGAGCAGGGATTAAAGTTCGGGATGAAGACTAAACAGTTTGGATTTTTTTTTTTTGGTGAATAACCTGCCCACAGATGCAGAGATCGACATTCTTAAGCTATCTGCAAATCTGATTTGAATTTGCTAAAACTGGTGGGGCAAATACATATGAAAGAAAGAAAAAAGGGAAGCAAACATTTGATAAATGTCAATATTATGCCATTCTCCTCTTTCCTTACTCAGTTTCTTTCTTTCTACTCCCCTAGTTTTGTTTTGGATGCCAGGACAGCAAGGCAGGTGTCATACACTGCTGGAAGATGAGGAAGAATGAGCCTTCTGCCTGGTAGCCAGGGCACTTCCCTGGGATGGGAACCACCTTTTGGCAATTTTTGGCTTTTGGGCCCTGCTCCAGGGAGCATTTGAATATTTCATGCAGTGGCAGAGGCAGAGAGGGAGAAGTGCTGCAAATACCTACTAAAACTGTACGTGTGGAAGGCATGAGAGATCTCTCAAGCTGCTCAGCTTTCCTCAATTCCCTCCTATGGAGTGTGCCAGGATGATTTGAAAGCAGGTGTTCCCCATCACATGAAATAAGCAGCCTGCCCTCCAGGAGCAAGGTTGAAATGCATAAAGAGAGCATATATAGTGAATAACAACCCTTTCTTCTTCTTTTTACAACCGAACTCTTATTTCAATTACAAATTCCTTTTTTTTTTTTTTTTTTTTTTTGCTAGCTGAACAAAATTTTTATAACCATAAAAAATGATCTATTTTTTTTTAGGCACAAAAATTGCAAGGCCATCTGCTTCATCTATGGTAGTGCTTCCTTTTTGAAAGTCACCTTCTTCCTAGAAGTCTTTGTGTTTCTTTCATACTAGCAGTAGCTGCAGACCACTTTGTATATACTTGAAAAATACTGCTGTTTTTTTTTCTCTTGATATTGTAGTAGTTGGAGGATTGATGATTCTCAGATTTTTTTCCCCCCAAATTTTAACTCTCTGACATATCAAAATAATGAGATACAGGAACTACTGATTCAAGCTTAAAGTCAGCAACAAGCAAACAACTTTTAATTGTAATTATTAAGGTCCTTTTGCCAGTTGAGGTTTAGATGAGACAGAGGTAACTCACAGCAGTATTTGATTATGGCAGGAAATACAGGTCGTCTTATTTAATGATCAGGAGCTGGAGATGTATTGCAGCTTCTGTCTGTCACTTGTGATTAGTGTGGAGCACTGAACTGAGCAGGACATGGAAGTGGAAGGATGATAGGATGGTGGTGAGAGCCAGGCTGCAGGGGAGGACATTGGGGATATGGGAGCCAAGGGCGGCTTCTGCTGCCCACTGCAGTGGCTGTGACTGCACTGGGTTGGCTTTGGTGGTGCCTTGTCTCTGGTAAGTGTGGCACTAAAACTTTTTACCCTCTCTGAGAGTTTTATTTCTTAAACACAACTGGTTAACACAGACTTGATGTACCATTAAGGTGGTTGTCCTTCATCCTGTTTTCCCAAACAGCCTATTTTTACCAAGAAGTTACACTCCCACTTAGCTTTCTGTTCACAAGATCAGGCTCTGCAAGCCACCTCCTTGGGAGATGGATCTGTGATCCAGAAATTCCAGTAGTAGCTGTCCTATTTCCTGCAGCTCATGCTACCCACTGGGGCTTGAAGCCTGAATGATATTTAGGTGCTTATTTGTCCCTTAAAACACATAGACCTTCTATCTTGCTACTCTGTCTTGCTTATGCTGTGCCTTTACAGAGGGAGTTGAAGAATGGCAGGCTAGAACTGGAGGTCATTCTAGGGATGTTCCTGTATTGAACAAAAGTTAGAAATTTCTTGCACTTCAATGCAACCTTCTACTAGTCTTCATTGAAAATCAGCATTTTCCTATGGTGTCTTGTTAAGGTTACATATAGTTTCAGTGGTTTTAGCATAGATGTGTTTTTAATGTCTGTGTAGAACTTGTACCACAAGGGTTTGACATGAAGGGCTAGTGTTCTTTCACAGTTATACTACATATATATATATATGTATTTTCTAGAAATTAAAAAAAATATACTCAGGAGTGTTTGCATTCAAACACTTAAGCTAGACTCTTTCAAGGCCCTTGGCAACTCCTCCTCCTCTTCAGGACTTGGAGGTTTTGAGCAGGTGTTAGCAGAAAGGCTCTTTTCTTGTCATGCTGATTGTTAAAAACAACTAAAAATAAGACTTAAGAAACTTATTTAATTGTTCTCCTTACACTCCATTCTGTTTTACTGCTTCATATTTCTTTCACATTGTTCTCTTGCTTACATAGACAAAGCAATTTGCATTTATAAATTTTCACTTTTTGTCACGGCTGGTGGTTTTCCTAGGGATGAGTCATAAGAATACCTCATGTAAGTGGGTCAAAGGCAGAGGCTAGAGGCAGAGCTCTTGAGAGAGACTCTCTCTATGGACAAACATGCACAACCTTAAAGAGATTGAAAATGGTATTGAAATAGTAAATTAATCTATGCATTTCTCTGACATCTGTGATTTAGCTGTACCAGAGGTGAAATCTTGACGTGCATAAACCCTTTTTTTTCCCAATGGCTAAAGAAATTGTATTTCAATGCGTGTTGTATAATGTTTTTTTTTAATGTCCATAAAAATAACCACCTCCAGAAGTTTTCAAAATATTTTTGTTCCTAGTGTCCTCAGTCTAAAATGTTTACTAAGGATGTTTTTCTGAAAGTATAATATTTATCTCTATCTGATTCCCAGCAAACTGCAACCAATTTTTTTTTTTTTAGGTGAAAGCACCCTTTTCTTGTGGTTTCCAGTCATTTTTTCACTTCTGCAATAAAAAGTTTAATTCTCTAAGTGCTAGCTGGTGCAGTATTCTGGCTAATCATTTTACTAAATGGGAGGCACTGTTAGCCTTTTAAAAATAGGTTTTATTTTTGATAACATTGATTCTTAAGTGTCTTTGAAATAATTTTTAAGTCATTTTTATAGCATTGATTTCCCAAGTTCCCAACAAAAGCTGTAAAAATGTGCTTCTATGTAGACATGCCTTAAATACTGTCACCTACTGAATAACAGGCCAAACTAACATATCACAGTCATGATCATGGAGCTGCTAGTCTAATCAGCAACCTCAGATCTAAGCCAGTGCAAGGGAATCTTAGATACTTATGTAGTTATATGGCCTTTCAGTTACAAGCACATCGGGAAAAGGGTGAATAATAATACAGAGCTGTGTTCTGGTATTAAGTTATGGCTCTGCTCCTTAAAACAGCAACATGAAAAGTTTGCAACATGAAAAGTGGCAATTTTTGCTTACTGTGGCTCCTAGAAGATCATCTGGTTATGTCTGTATTTGGTCATACTTCCAAAGTGTAATGAAAAAGCAAAAAAACACTGAAATCTAGTTGAAGGGTGTTTTGTATGTGTTTTTGGTTTTATTTGTGCTGTTTTTCTTAACTCTTCCTGATTCTGCACGCTGATTAGATTTTCCTTTACTGAACTCTGGGCTGTCAGTCTCGACGTGTCCCCGGGAGCTGAGTAGTTTTGGGGCACTCCTGCGTGCCGTGGGCACTGCGCGGAGGCAACACAGCCTAGCTTTTATATGAGCAGCCCGATGGCAAAACTCTCCTTCTGTGTTTCATCCAGTGCTGTGCTTGTTACGTTGCCCTTGGGCCTTCTCCCCTTTGTGCTCGGTGCTCCTCAGTCTCATAAGGAGCTCCAGCAAGTTCAGCATGAGGGACTCTTGCCCATGAGCTCCTTGAAGCACGGTTTGCATTAACTCGGTTTCATTTACCAACCTGTTGGTGTAAGGGGATCGGCATTGGGCYGCTCTCTCTCCAGTTTGCAATCAGGTCAGTTAACAGCAGCAGGAAGTTAAAGAAGGCTGTGCAAAATGGAAAAGATGGTTGCTGCCCCCCTGTTGTTATGGATATCTGGAGAAATATTGTCTTTATCTTTGCTTCTCTCACCCTAGAGACTAGGAGAAGATGGACCTGAGATCTCCTTACCCCTGCCTTGGTTACTGGTTCTACATAGTTCTATAGAAGACAGAGGAGACAGCCAACTGTATAAGCAAATCTGACAGAGCAAAGCTAGGAGCAGGAAATAAAGCCGTAATAAACTGCTAGACTTGCAGAGCTGTCACACTGATGTAGCAGAAAAGACCAAAGGAGATGAATTTATGGTTTGGGATTTGGACTCTGTTTTTAAAGGTGCATTAGTTTGCACTGATTGACAACCGAGTTCCTTTCTGAAATGCACGTGGTAGGCAAATGGAGGCAAAATTAAGTGCAATCAACATTTCTGTGTGAATACCTTGCTGTGTTGGGTCACGTTATCCAAGTGCCTCTCAATTCCCTTGTTCTGCATTTGCAAGGTGGGTAGAGAAATGCTGGACTTTCAGTGACATTTCTGGATACTACCTCAAAGCAAATAGTAATAAAAATCATACAGGTATTACTGCTAAGGTTAGCCAACTATCTTTCTTGCTCTAGATGCACAATCTGCTCTTTTTGTGATTTGTCATCAAATCAAAGCAAGCTACTCAAGGGAGCTGTCCCTGGAATCTGGAAAAAAATATTGGAAAATGGCGCAGGATTTTCTCATGGTGATTTTATCCTACCTGAGCATCCTACATGCCCCAGAGAAACAGAAGCCCAGGTGCTTTAAAGATGAATATTAAGGCATAACTTTAATACAGTTCTTTGTATGTCTTAATTTAGGTGACCCAGGCTTGCTTATGAGTCATTGGAATTCATTTTTTCTGTTTTACAGTATCTTGAAGTACTTCATAATTTTGCCATGGGGTTAGGAGAGAAGTTAATTGTTTTTTCAGTATAAAAACTAACTTTGCTGGGATTTCTGAAAATTTTGCTAAGAAATGGGGTATATTATAATAGAATTCTCTATGTAAAATTGTCGGATATCACAGATATTATCATAGAACTTGTGCTTTTAACTTCTGAAATTGTCTTTTGTGTCCTTGTGGCTTTTTTACTTTCTTTTTCTACTACAAAAATAATGTAGTGAGAATTTATTGTTTGACAGAATGCTACGTCAAAACCAAGAAGTCCTATTTCAAACTTTGTCCTGGTTTTAACTGTGAATCATAACATGAAAAAGTAATAGTCCAGCTGTGAGAACTTGAGGCACCTTTCTCCTAAGCCTTTAGCATTCCAGAAGGTAACAGTTGAGTCCTTCTGTAAAAAAAAAAAAAAAGAGAGAGAGAAAAAAAAGTTTTCTAATTTTCTAGTCGTTAAGGAAACACAACAGTGAGTAATTCATCATCCTATTGGAAAAATTCTTAACTTTTTTTTTTTTTTTTCCAGGATCCTTTTCTGGTGTTTGTCACTTCAAATTTGGCAAATAGTAAACATTGTGAAATCGCCCTTTTGTAGTTAGCTGGAAACCTAGACTTGCTGCTAGCAGAGTAAAAATAAGCAATTATTCTGTTTCTTCTGGAGTTTTCTTTCTTTTTACTTGTGAGAAAATTCCATATTTCACAATTTTAACTGCTTCTCTTGTCTTATCACTGCAAAATAAAAATATCCAGGATGGCCCCTCTCTGCTTTCTGAAAAYATATAATTAGCCTAAAATTTTGAATGCAAAACTTGTACCCTATACTTTTGTATCTGTAAACATACATGCATGCAGAGCTATGTTCAGCATTCAAGGATCAAATGAAAAGCTAACAGGGGAGTCAGACAATGAAATATTCCTAAAACCTTAGAGAAAAATCTTTTGTTGTAAACACTTACAAAGAAGGTGCCGAAAGATCTTTTCTCTGACACCAATTGAGTCTTGTCCGGATCATACAGGACAAAAGGAGAGACATTTGGTGCTTGTTCCCATCTCGCTGATAAAAGTCATTTGAAAACAATTTCACTTTAAAGATGTAATGGTCCAAAATTATGGATGATCTGACTCCCTGGAAGCAAGTAGGGCTAGTAATGGCAGTGCTGAGTTTTGGGATCACTGTGGAAGAGGATGGGCTCATGTGGGACGGAGTTTTAACTGATCTGTTCACCAGGAACTACTGGAATGTGGGGAGACTTTGTACAGAATTATTTATCCTAATCTCATTCCTGTCTAACCAGTTGCTCTTCTCAGTGTTAGCAGCCTGTAGCACTTTCCATTCTGAGCGTACTTCAGTCAGAAAACAACAAGCTTCTGATTTCTCCCCCATTTAGGATGTATATTGGCAAGTCTCTGTCCAAAGGGGAAGGAGTAGCCCTGGGAGGGTGACAAGGCTTCAGTGATGTGGGATCTCTCGGAATGCTGAGGCCAGCACAATCCTCCAACATGCCCCCTAGGAGAGCCAAGTATTTATCAATATTTATTTCTATTTTTAGACATAAAATAAATGGAGGTTTTATCTTCATAATAGGCAGCATATTTTATTGAATTTAATTAATGACTTAATCTAATAGAAATTGGCATAGTTGCATTTGAGTAAGTGGTAAGACTTTCAGCTTTATTTCCACCAACGGAAACATACAGTGTAATCTGTTTCTGTTTTGCTTTATTTCTGAAAATTGTCTTTCAGTATCTAAAAAGGCATAAATTGTTAACCCCACCACTTTAATTCGCATTCAAGTTACAAGTACGTGGATTCCTACTCTTCCAGTCGAAGTGTTGAGAGACTAAAGTGACATATTACTTAACTCAAAAGTAGTGTAAGGGGAAAAATGGTCTTCAGTGGTTATTTACGACAGGCAACTCGGCCTCAAAGAACATCATCTGCCAGCAGGCAGATAAAGATGAAGAGACGATTGTGCAGAGGTCTGAAGTTACTTGCACGGCTAGAGTGTCAGTGTCTTAGCAGAATGAAAACGGAAATCCATTTGGCTAACCAGGTACTGATGCTTTGCAAGACTCGAAGTGAAAGGTTTTAATCTAAGATGTACCCTTCGCCCTTTTTTCTGCAACACTCCATTGATTTTACTGAGCCCAGCACTTTGCAGGCCAGCAAACAAATTTAGAAATCTACTCGTGTCAACTCCTGCAATATTTCTGTGAACGACTATTACTTTTTGCACTTCTAATATTGTTAGTTCCAGGCAGTTTTAGCAGCAGACATTTAGTTCTTCCTTTATTTTTCAATTCGATGAAAACTAATCTTTTTTTTTTGCTGGAAAAAAAAGTCAGCCAAACTCCCCTCTGAAGGAGACAGATATCTGTCCAAGACCAAATAGGAGTAGGAAATTACATTACAGCATTGCATATTACAGTTAAATATATTATTGTGGACAGGATAAGCGAAAGAATATTTTTTCTATTTGTTCTTTGTTCTGCTGTACTTCTGCAAAGAAGATTGAGCCCATCTGGTTGAAGTAAATTTAATGAAATTGGGATCTCACTCCATTTTCATGCTATTTTGTGTCCATCACCTCAATTGCCCACATTTTAGCAGTTCTATTACTCTACTGACTTCCAGCTCTACAGACAACATGTGTTTGTTTGTCCTGCATCTTGGTTTCAAATTGATTTCAATGAAATTAGAAACAGAATTGAGTTTACACCGAGACTTAGCACGAAGAAGTACATGAGCATACGTTGCATGATTCTCTTGGTGGCAGCAGCAGTGATAGGAAGCAAACCCAGGGTTATAAATTCAAGTGGAGAGGGACAGAGGTCACAAAGAGAAAGCATCTCATACTAGCAAAATGCTTTGAAGGAGCCTAGAGCATGTTTGAATGTAAATCTTATTCAACATAAGTCACCATATATCATCCAAGGTGCTTTCTGTTTCCCACCCACCTTTCTGAAATGAAGAATAATTGTTACATGGATCTTATTCACTCAGTGATATCACACAGTTGCCAAATTGTTTCTGAGAATAAAGAAATAAACTGGCAACTCAATGACCCATCATAAGTAAAAATATCCCTTAAGAAAAAAAAATGTCAGTTACATTAATCCAGTTCATTTACATTGATGCCATACCTGGAGCAGGTAGTGAACTGTAAGATATTAAAGTCTGCAGACGATACTGGCAGTTGGATGCCACCCCAATGGCAAGGAACTCCAGGAGACCCTCACAAAAGTGGCAAGACAGCAGCAGGTGAATTTCAGAGCAGGTAAATATAAAGTAATGCAGGAAAAGGCAGTCTAAAAGCTTATGTAACACTGAGCTTGGCACTGACAGCTACAACTGAGGAGAGTGATCTTGGAGTCAGTGTTGATAGGTGTCTAAAATCATCAGCTTAAAGTCCAGTGGCAGCCCAAAAATGCCAGGAAAATGCTGGGCATCACCAGGAAGGGTACTGAGGATAAGACCGGAGGGCACCGTTTTGTCACTTTGATGCACCCACGTCTTGAGTCCTTTGTGCAGTTCTTGTTCTTGTGTCTCAAGAAAGATGCAGTGGAGTTAGAGAAATCCACAGAAAGGCAATAGAAATGATCTAGGGGCTGGAGCAATTGCTCTGCAAGGGTAGATTAAAAGGCAAGAACCCTTCAGTTTGGAGAGAAAAAATGCTGTGGGAGGGTATGATTAAGCTGTAAAAAGTCATTTAAGGCAAGGGACAGGGTGAATGCAGAAGATATTCACCATATTCTGCAATACCAGAATAACTAGTGGGAGATCAGTTTAAAATAGGTGCCGATTTTTTTGTCTTTGGAAAGTAATAAACTTCTCAAATTTGTTTCCATAGGAGATCATAGAGACAGGTAGTATCAGCAGGTAGGACAGACATTAGACAGATCTTTGCCAGGAATTCTTTACAGGAAATGTCCAGATTCATGTGCTCTCCTTATACAGTATTTCATACTGCTTCTAGTGGATATTACCGGTTTGTTGCAGATGAACACTTCTTGCATTCATAGGATTTCTCACATCACTATGGTTCTTGAAAGAAACGCTGTTTCCATGTTTGCTAAACAGACATGAAAAATCTGCAGGAACCCTATTTTTCTGAAAATAAGTGTCCTCTAAAACTGGCCCAGGAGAGTGGCTGAAAAGCACAAATGAAAGCAGATTTAGATGCCTTGTCTTATTTTGCTTCAGAAGGTGCATTCCTGGGGACATATTTAGTGCAGAGCCCCCAGAGGACTGTGAATCCCTAAGAGCTATAAAGTGTCCTGATGAATGTCCTTGTGGATGAATGCTCCGACTGTGGAGGTACCAGTTAAAAGGCAGGGAGGCCAGAGTGATAATACCGCTATATCCGTTAAAACCTGTTTTATCGTCCAGAAACATTTTCTGAACTCAGTTGATGTATGTGGCCAGTGTCTGGATGCTTGTAACCAAATTTTTTTAGTAGGCATATAATTCACTCAAAATCTTTRACTCATTTTTAAGTGGAATTCTTAATATGGATGATATACCTCACTGGAAAAACAGAAGAGAAACAAAGTACTGTTTCTCCACTTTTTAACCACTTTTTAACTTGGATGAGATTGCTGGACTTTTTAAAGGTTCGTTTAAGATGAGTGTTGTTTTAGGCTTATTGTTTTATTTTAGTGGAGTATTAGCTGTGTATTCTAGCCTTTTTTTTTTTTTTGCCAGTAATGGTTTACTTTATGATTTCTATTAATTTATAGCTGTGATAATCCGGCAAGTACTGGTAACTGCAATACCCTAGGGCAAGGCATTCACCCTTCAATGCACACATGTAACCCTCCTTCAAAATAATGAAATTTTAAAGAGATGTGGAAGTTGTTCTCTTTCCTCTTCTACATTTTTTTGGAGCTCCGATACACATGATTACTTATATAATATATATAAAAGTGTTCAGAACTGGTATGCTGGATTGAAAACTTTCCTTTTAGCTGAGTTCTCTTTAAACATGCTGGCAACAGTGTGCAGGAGAAACAGGGAGCTCAGGGAGAAAAAATAATTTTTCTGTAGCTGCAAACGTTAATGGGAGCTCGCACAAATAGGAGCTTTCTTCTTTCTTCTCCTTTTTTGAGAGTACAGTGCAACGATATTATCTTGATAGTAGCRAAAACTCACGAGGAAAGGAACTCATAGATTGTCTTAATTCTGTTGGGCTCTGAAACACTTTCAGGATGCGTGACTATTAAGGGAAGTTCATTACTCAGTGCTTAATACCTATGCTTCATATGAAGGCAATATAAGGCTTTTCTGAATTTTCTGTTCTAGTCTTACTGTGCAACGAATATCAGTTCATCTTCACCATAGAAAGGCCTGTTCCTTAACACTAGACTTATTAGCAATGGTTCACCTTCTTTAAGGTTTGTTATCTATCTTCAGATTGTGCTTTTTGTTGGCTGTATATGATGTGAGTCTTTAGCTGATGAGGACCATATGGTACCTGCAGATACCAAAGCCCTGAAGACTTCTGGAGCATCACCAAAATGCAGGTGTCTGGAGAGAAGCTTAGACATTATGCCCTATGAACAGCCTTTACATGGACTTATGCTGTTTCCTTGCAAAACACACTAATGTGTGCGTTTAATAGGTGATAATGATGGGATATATAAATCTGGAGTAGGAAACATGATTTATAACCTTACTGGAAACAAGCAGATGGCACTGGCCAGAAGAAGTGATGAAACAAGGTCACAGTTCTTTAAATGAAAACATAAAAGATCTGTTCTTTCACACTTAAATTTGTTTTTGAATACTACTGAGCATATTACCAGTGAAACCATTTCTTCCTGAAAAATCAGTCTCCTATGAGGAATAATTGTTTATCTGTAGATCACACTTCCACCCTTTTCTACCACCCTACCTCCAAACAGGGCATGATGTCAGAAATATTAAATAGATTATTAGGTAGGTATATTTAGATATATAGTTTATTGCTGTGTCAGTTTCATTTAGTGTAAATGATATTGTGCAGAGGAAATATCAGCAGATAAATTGTGATAGATAAAAAATATTGCTGCTCTAAAGAAAAGTTATCCAAGTACCTTATATTCTAAGTCTGACATGTTCATTTTTCCCACCTCTGCTAATTATACATCCTTTCATGTTTTCATGCTTGGACCATTCCAGCTCCTTTCTCTGCGGTATCCCCAGGATCCAGCTGTTCACACCCCAGGATGCGTGGGCTGTTCACAGGAACGGTTCTGCATCATCAATTTTAAAAGTTACTCTGTCTTACTCATTCCAGGATCTAGTGTAAATTTTCATGCATCATACTAATGATTCTTTCTTTACTCCATCCTTAATTAAACCAATTTCTGTATCTTTATTACTATTATAATTATTATTGATTCTATTGGTGTTTTAAACACTGCCTCTTAGCTCATACTAGTGTAAGATCTTTGTTTACTGAAACTGCACATTTTTCTGCTTCTCCCTGCCAGCAGTCTCTATTGGTGGTGAGTGATACTCCAATACCCACCACAGCACTATGACTTTAAATTCAATATTTGAAATGATCCCGGAATTACTAAGCTCCCATGGTAGCTTTGTGTCCTGTGTCCTCTGCTACTTGGTGCAACGTGGTTCAGGCACCGGCTGCCCTCAGCAGTCGCTTTGCCTCCTGCCTTGCCTTGCACCTCTTCCCAACATCCTGCAGCCCTTCTCTGGCTGGGGCTGGAGAGGGCTTGGGCTTCCCATCCCTCTGCCCATCGCTTTTGGCTGCCTGGCAGCATTCCTGCTCCTCCCTCAGGAAGCAGCACTGAGGAAAGCTCCCAGGAGCACAGGGGATCCATCACTGGAGACTCTCCTGGGCGCTGGACCTGGGGCAAGGAAGGGAGTGTTGCGAGGCAGAGTCCCCACCRAGGGCAGGCCGAGGAGGGACTGCTCCATGGCTCCCTTCTTCTCCAGCAAGGGCACCTCAGCTCCCACTCACAGATGGAAAAGCCTCCTTGAGCCTTTCTGGGAGGCTTTTGGCGGGTGCGTATGTGATGGCACCGTAACACTTTTTTGGTGGAAAAAATGTGAGAGAGGTTGGTGTTCTTCATCCCAGGTCTTCATCTGTTTGCCACAACAAATATTAGAACTGATGGGGAACATTGTATCTAATCTTAACTTTTCCTCTCTGAGAAGAAAAGAGGAAAAAAGAGGAGAGAGGAGAGAAAAAAATATGGATTTTCAGAAGAGATAGTGACTTGTTAGTAATTTTTTTGTTTGTTTTCCGTGTTGTCTCTCATTTTTTCAGTGCTTTGCTTATATGTGGGCTGATATTATTCTGCATTTGCCTGAGAAGCCACAATATCTTAACAGATTCAGAGTCCTTGTTCCTCTCCTCTTTCCCCAGGTCATACTCTGTGATTTTTGCCCTGATGCAGAATGTCAACATCTCTCAAAATGTTGTTGGTGGATCTGAGAGTCGTATTGAGAATCCTGATCCTCCAAGYGCTTGGAATGCTTTAATGCATGAACATAGGCATGCTTGCAGGTGGTAATGAACACTATGTTCTCAGGATCAAGGCCTGTATTTTGTACATTGTTAGAAGTATATTGTTCAGTAAGCCCTAACTTCACCCTCTTTCAAATTTCATTATCATTTTGCTTTATCAGTCGTAATTTCTTTTCACTTGGAATTGCAAACTGTCTTTGAGGTTCATAAATTTTGTTGCATTTTTCCTTGAAGCAAAGGTTAGAAACTTTATGAGAGCAACTCTGAATTTCATCCATTGCCCCTGGTTTCCTTAAAAGAAAACCTCTGCGTACAGCATATGGTAGACATGCTGAATTTGGGAAAGCCCGACATTTAGCCTGCATATTAAAGCATGTGATAAACATAATAGCCATTGAATAGGGAGCTCTCTAGTGKTGTTACTAGTGTGAGGGATAGTCTTCAGCTTGCTGGTGATTGCAACTGGGTCTTTTTGCATGAGAAATCACCTCTCCTGACTTCCTTTGCTGCCTTTTAAAGTCACTGCTGCATGTGACTTAGGAGTGGAGTTAGTTGTTTTTAAAGTAAAAAGGGTGTCCTCTGGGGACACATATCTGATACCACCTTGAAAACTGAAGACCTGCTGATTGCTTTCATAACCATTGCTTCCAACAACATGCTGTCTCTCAYATGACTGATTTTTGACCCAAAGTGTATTATAAGAACGCTTCTTAAAAGTGCTGTCTTCAAATGGTACAACATGGAATTATTTGAGATGAGTGTAGAGGAACATTTGGAAATCGCTTGTTTGCATGTTAGTCTGTTGTGAGATAGTAAATGATGACTAGCAAGAGCTATGTGTTTTTTTTTTTTTTTCATAAAGGAGCTAGTGCTATTTATGACACATTTCTGACATCTTAAAAAATAAAATTACTTTTGTTAATGCAAATTTTCTTCCTTAAACAAATTTCATTTAATCTATCCTAAAGTCCAAAGACATCTAATTTAGAGTAGGTTTGATTCTTTCTGAGCTGAACTTCCAGCTGGGTGTTTTTAGTGTCTCTTTTTAATAGCTTGCAAACATGGTTCATCATATTGTTGTTCTTTCGTTAACCTGTTTAAAACAGGCACCATTACCCGAGTGCTTCACTTATGTGAAGCATATGTGAAGTGAATACAAACATAAAACTGACATAAAACGACAAACTCGCTCTCTCTTATGAAACGTAGAAGTATCGACTTATTTGACTGCTGCCAGTTAAGTCAGTGARTAGGTGCACAGTCAAAGATATCTTTTTCAGCCAGAAGTCTTGGCAAGRAACAGAATATTTTTCAATATATGTAGAAACTCTCATTGTGCAGTTGTGGTTACATAGCACACAAGTGAGAACAAAAGCAAATGCTCATATCAGAAGCTGCCTGGCAGACTCACAGAAGCTATTGCTATTATGTGAAGCTTTAATATTATTTTTGTTTAAATCATCATKTTCATACAATATTTTATCATATATGTAGCATATTCAAGCAAGGAAGTCACATGTGTGACTGTATGGCGCAGTCCTTTGAAGAGCAGCCTGCCCTGCTTCCCACGAGGGTGTCTTCAGCCCCCTTTTAATATTTCACAAGGGTGGYTGTGAGCCACCACTTCTGCACTGATAGTTTTGGTGTGGAGTTTGATATGGAACAGCACTTTGAAATTCACTTTAACTCATTCCTCCTCAATGAAGGAAAAAAAAAAGCTTTTTTTTCCTTTTTTTTTCCCTTTTAAAGAGTACCCAGTCCATGTGTCCCACTGTTGGCTTCTTAGTCAGAGCTTACTGTTGGTTTTATTTTATTTTACTAATTAATAACTCATTAATCCTGTACTAATCTGCATCCGTCACTTTTCTGTTGATCCTGCCTGATGTGGGGTTATTTTTATTAACTTCCATTTAAAGCATGCGTAGGTATTGCAAATGCACCGCATAAATTTGAGGTTTTATTATGTTACCTTATTTTATGTCATATACTCTGTGTGTGTGTGTGTGTATATATATATATACGCTTTCAGCCTTCTGCATATACCACTGATTCACAGTTTCTAGGTGAAATCTCCCTGGATAGGAAAATTATTATGGCCAGGAAGCCATAGATATTATTTTACTACTGTGGCATTGGGGATGTTTTTTATCTAGTTCAGAGTAAGAATTATTTAGTAACTTCTTTTTTTGTGTGACTTTGGGAATAAATTCCTGGGAAAGGTATAATTTTGTAACTTGATAATTCGGGATCCCATATTGGACCGTTAGGGAGAAAACACTGAAGAGAAGCAAGCACTGGGAGCATAGGTGGAGACTAAGAGTCCTGCTAGAGATGAAGGTTTGTGATTTCTTCCAACCAAACCCACAGAGGCTGTGCTTCATACCATGGCGTATTCATTCCTGTTTTCATGGAKTGGAAAAAAATACTTCAGGCTTCTTAAGAGACACTCAACATTTTGCAAGACTGGCWTCAAAGGCCAGCTCTTCAGGTTCAAAGTGGGCTCAGTATCCACTGCAGTTGTACCCAATGACATTGCTGCTGGAGTGAATAAACTGAGTTCCCATAGGGGAAGGACTGCAGATTTTTGGGAGTAAAAAATCACTGCAGTTTCTGAGCAGGCTTGTCTGGACTGCACGTGGATCTCAAATATGTGCTTAGCTCTCTGGCATCAGGAGCAGCCTTCCTCTGTGCTGAGCCAGTGTCAGCTACTGGAATTTGGAAGGGCCACACAAAGTGCGTGTTCACCCAAATTCAGGCGTGATGGCTAATGCCAGGGTGCCTAGAGGAGAGGTGCTTCTAGAGAAGAGCATTTCTGGAAAGTTAATAGCTGATGCTATATGCCTTAGGTATGCAGTACTGAACTCAGTGTACTAGTTCCTATATGGTCGATGAATCTGCATATTCTACTGCAAATAGAATTTGCTCCTGCAAATTCCATGAAATTGAAATTTGAAATTTGGCTATACATACATAAAGACAGGCTTGCTTTTCTTTTGTGGTCCTAGCTGGCATTTTCTTTTCTTTTCTTTTTCTTCCTTTTTTTTAAAAAATATATGTACAAATATATATATAAAATCAAAGTCATACTGTTAAAATAGGGCTCTCTAGAATATTGCAAGATTTCATAGGGAATTCCCTCTGCAGCTCAGGAGCATCCTTTGWAGGCTCCTCTCTCCCTGTCCCTTTGAGGCAGGAATAGCAGCACAGTTTGTCCCTGTTGTGGGCCAGCTGCTGAGGCCCWTAGCTGCGAGGATAGGCTGAATCTGCACGCTGTAAATCTGCAGCCGTGATGGTGGGATTAGCCCTGGCGTGGAGTTGTGCTTATGGTTTGACAGAGTGACTGTGGCTCCATCCTGCAGCACGGTGACGGTCTTCTCTGAATGAAAGTCAAGACACCCTTCACATTAGTGTTTAAATGGGGTGTATTTTATTGCTCTCCAGTACAAATATAAAGGCTCAAATCTCTTTTAGGGCTGGCTAGCCCATAGAATGATTTAAACTAACCGCAAAGTAGGGTTAACACTGATATGCCAAAAAATGCAAAGGGGAAGTGAAAGGTTAAATCAAATAACTTAGTTGCCTTTGAAGAATTTAGCTGCCTTAGTTTGATTTAAAATAGCTGTGTAATTAAGCACAGAAGAACTTAACAGCTTATGAGCCTGGGTTCCTTCTTAAATTTTCAAGCTTCAAGCTTGGTTTTATAGCCCATTAATACACAGAATAAAACACCTATTTGCTTGACTGAAGCATTATTTATGAGGAAATAACCAGCTGAATCCTACAAATGATTGCTTTCATAGGAATCTGCCACTGGCATGTGAAAATGCATTTTAATATATGTAGGGGAATTAAACCTACAGATTTCAGTATTTAAGATTTAACTTAAATGTAGACCATTAAACTTTCTGATGAAGTCATATGAATATTTACAAAGAAAATCTTTCTGCAGCAGCTGGATTTTTTTTTTTGCAGGAATTGTGGCATCTACTATCATTTATTGTTTTGGATTAAGAAAGTGCTTTGTCTTTCTCTTCTTTCCTTCTCTTTCTTTAAGAGAGATTACTCTTAATCYGTACAATTTACTCAAACTCTAATCGCAGAATAAATCAGGACAGCAGATATCATCAATTCTAATAATTATTTTTGTGCAATCAGTTCTCAAATGGATTATATAGCCCATTTCTTGTCAAAAACAGAAAAAGACCTCCCTTCTCTTCCTCTTAGTGCACTTGCAAGATGAAATGTTGCAGCAAAATGTTGTTTCTCAGCTCTGATTAAAAGGATGAGTCACAATTTGTCAGGTCATGTGGGTTAGAATTGCTCAGCCTCTTTTGCTGCATCTGTTTCAGGACACATTATAATGSAGTGCATAGCTGCGAGAATGAAGTCAGAGATGGTGAAAAGAGGGAATTTCCTTTTCTCTCTGAACAAAGCTATATAAATACGTATATAAAATTGCTTCTGGGAGCCCCTGGATGTCTATAAATCAGTGCCATGCAGGAGTCATGGAAAAGGTACTGCTTGAAAATGACTAACAACAACTGACACCAACTGCRTGTCTGAGGCCCTTTGTGGCCTTGCAGTACATTCATTGTGCTTGGAGCAGATTAGGGCAATTTAATTGTGAATTAAGGGTTTAAATACTGCACAGAATTTATTCAACACTTATGTACAGAGTGTGATTTTAGGCAGCATGAAATTATGCTGAATTCAGTTGCTGCCAAGATTCATGAGGAGGTTTATTAATATTTTGTGTTTTTACAGTAAGTGCCTTACAGACACCTGAATCTAAGGGCTGTTTTATTGGCACAGCAGGCCCCAAATCATGCTTATATATTCAAGGGCTGCAKTTCCCTTATGGTGGCTTATTTATCACTTATTATTAAAATGAAGCAATTGCACAGTCCATATGCAATATGCTCCCAATGCCCTGTTCGGAACACAGAGTTAATTAAWATATAACAACATGAAAGCCATTTCTGCACAGTGCAGGAAAATGACCCTGCTTCGTACCAGACGCAGAGACAGAATGTCTAACGGAAAAGGGAACAGTAATGAAAATGGGATGTGACATGAAAAAAGCCATTTCCCACATCCTTCCACACCGATATCATATCATATATGTCTAGSAATGAATGTGAGGAAATTAAACCAAACCACTATTCATATAAGACTCTATTTCTAGGCCTCATCACTCTATAGACCTTACCTGCTCTGGCTGCTTTGCTGAGCATTCTAATATGAAAGGAGACGGATACCACAGAGGAGTCCATGCGGAAGTTTAGTAACTGTATGTAAAGTGCAGGGTGTATATGGTACACCAAATCACAGACAGCTAAAAGTTTTCTCAAAATGTTGGCACRTGATGGAGTTGCTTAAGGCTGCCTGTGTGCTCTTCATACTGACTTTTGTTAACTTKTAGTGCTTGGCTTTTCTGCTGCAACCTTTTATCCAGGCTCACGCGTCTTCTCGAACACACACGTATGGGCACATATAATTTTAACTTGCGTGCAGATGGTTGCAATGAACATATTGAAAAATGATAATTCCAGGCTTACGAAGCATTTAAAGCCATAGGAATTCAAAAGCAGATAATAATCCTTTTAGGAAATGCTCAGGGCTGACTTATTATGGTGCATATAAATCAAGTATTTCCCAAAGATTYAACTGATTGCTGCTGAGCATGCATTTTAAAAATTGAGGTAGTGTGCAAAAAGGAAACATATTAGGGCATGAACGAAGCAAGTGGATGCTTCTTTGGTCTGTGCAGGTCTTATTAAAATGCATAATGAATCAATGACCTTATATTATATTTATCGGAAGGCATATAACCCTCTACTCTGCTAAAGACTGATCTGTTCCTAAAGGACAGCAGATTGATTCCAAAGTCATTTACTTGTAATATCACTTACTACTAGAATGTCTATCTAAGGTAATTATTTTATACTGTGGTATGTAAAATACACTGAGTACTTCTTGGGTGTGCTTAGATAAATAACTTTATATGTCACTTTTTGGAAATTCCAGAATCATTCTCTATCAAAGAGATAGTAATTGCACTTAAACACTCTTYAAAACTTGGTCCACATTTTTACGTTCTTTATGCATCAGTTTCCTGCTACATTGAAGGCAGAACATCTTGTCAACATGTAGAAGGAYGCTGATACTGAGCTGATGAATGTGGTGAATCTGGAACCGCAATGTTTGGGGAAGATACTCATAATTACTATTTCATAATTACTATTTCACATTTGCTGGAAAATTTCTATATATTGTCTGTTGCTTTGGACATGCAGATGAACACTGACACTGAAAGTGGGCAAAAATGGTTGGGCTTATATAATAAGGAGTCTGTGTGGTAACCCTGGCCAAGTGAGAACTTCACCAACAAGATCCCAGCAGGAGATGAGTTTTGGTGATTTTCTCCCCTTTACATCCTGAGGGGCTGAAGCCAGTTACCTGTCTAGAGAGATGGGTCCGTGTGGACCTTCTCTGTGACCACCACCAATGCGATTCCATTTCCCTGGTATTGTTAAAAAAAAAAAACAAAACAAAAAAAAAAAAAAAAACAACTTTGGAAATTTTCTGGATTCTGCTTGTTACTTGGCTGCTCAGCCAAGTGCCTTATAAAGTCTTTAGTTTGCAAGCCCTTAAGGTCCTTACTATCTATACATTGTTATCTCCCTAATGACATTTTTCTGACTCTTCTTTTTGTGCATTTTCTAAACACTGCTAGCTTTAAGTGCAGTAAGAATCGATTACGGCAGGAAGGTTAATTGTAGCTGCAGAGGATGGGGAACATTTCTTTGCAATGAAGTGCCCCAATCTSTCTGCAGGCTTTACCCCCTTTAAAGCTCTAACCCCTTTACTTCTTTACACTCGAGAAGTGGGTCGCACTGTCCTGGTTGTGCTCTCCACGGAGCTGGAGCCCTCTCTGTGCAGAGGAGCATCTGTGGCATGCGGCCCCTTCTGTATCTGGGGAAGCTTCATCTTCAAACCACCAAGTGGGGTGGTTTGCTTCTCCACTCCTCCTGCTCCAGCTGGGAGGCTTTCCCAGACGCTCAGGGCTCTGAGTTCCCAGCAGCAGTTTATTTCTATTCGGTCCTGTGGCAGTTTTGTTTCTTTTGAGTGATTCATTTTCTTGATGTTTAACTTCACTTCCATTGCTGATAACTACAGATAGCAGTTACAATCCTCGCCAGTCTTCAGTTTCCTCAGGTAAAGAAGCTGATCCCTTATGGTTTACACRGGTAAGAGGTAGGAAAGACAGGCTTGCTGTGGCAGTGGAGAGCACGGGCTAATTGACCCAACTTTGCGATCTTGCCTTTAGTCAAGTCCCAGTTCCCATTATAATGTCCTTACAATAAGCCCTTTTCAGTGCCTATTTTTTTCAAAACACTGAAACTGGGTCTCCATGTTACATCTGCCGTATTTACRTGATCACAGGAAATTGATTCAAGGAAAAGAGAGCAGGTTAATCAGCCATGATCCAATGTGATAAATAGCTGTTGCTTTTTATTCCTCTTTCCTTTTCTCTAATTATTCTTTCCTTCTTTCTGAGTTTGAAAGCCTGGCACACTGCTGAGATTTGACTAACGAGCTTCTACTTCTGAATTGCTTCAGCAAAGGGTCTTCCCAYTTCATGGGTCCCTGCTACCAAGCAGGCAGTTCTCTTGATGATGATGAAGGTGTTCTGCACTCCCTGATTTCAGATCATTACAGCTTTGAACTTCACTTCCACGGGACTGGGTTCATTTCCCCACTCTCATTAGACACTTGCTCTTYGTACGCATGTCCCTCATGCGTTAGCCTTTCAAAGATGGGGAAACACGAGGCAATTTTTAATTTGACTGTAGGACCTTGGGTGGGAAAGGAATCTACCAAAGTCCCAGAGATAACAGCCATCATTTACTTGGACTGCAGTCTGTCAGAGCTGGTGTCTGCCCGAGCCCCATCCGTGCTGTTAGCAAAGGCTAGTGCAGGGACCAGACCTGGCTGCCTTTCCTCCTTGGGAGACCATRGATGGAGAAGACAACGTCCAGCTGCAGCAGGGGAGGGATAGCACTTGRGCTCCCTGGCATCGAAAAGCAGTGGAAATACAAAAAAACAGCTATGAATTTCTCCTAAGCAGCTGTGTATATTTCAAGGAATATACAGATGTTCCATGACTCTCAAAGCTTTATTTCCCAACTCCAGAAGCACTAGTATGCACAACAATTTCTACTCCTTGCTGTTTGTATTTATCAAGCCTAGGATCAAAAATAGCTCTTTTATAGCACAGGGGGCAGCATTGGCCTGTGTAATAAAGATACTTTTTGTATAAGCCACAGACCAGCAAGAACACTTCTGGTCTCGAGCTTGGAAGCAGTGATAAAAGAGCTTTGAATTGACTTTGCTCTCGTTTTGAATAAAATTTGCTATGTTTTCAATCCCTTTGCACCTGAAGACAGGACAACCCAGAGCAGGAAACTGCAGGAAAGTCTTTTGAGGCTTCAGGTCCTCCAAAACAGTCAACATGGACTTCAATAGGATKTTTGCCTGCAAAAAAGGAAAAGACTAATGCTGCTAACAGGAAAGGCAGAGCCAGGTTTCATCTAATCCTCTAATTCCATATCTCTGTTAAGTAATGAATTACTTACACAGCTACTGAATTTGCAAGCACTTCTCACTTTTTTTTTTTTTGGCAAAACATGTTGTAAAATTCTTTYTCCCTTATCCGTCGTTCTTCTCTGTTGCCTCCTTCCTAAACTGTCGCATACAGTCATAGATGTGTTAAGGCTGATGCTAAAGGTGTATTTAAAAGAAAACCGACTTTCAAAAATGCCCTTCAGGAGTGACACTGCTTATGTTGTAGTGCTCTGGGTGAATGCAATTGGGATTTTTATGGAGCTTTTGCAATGACATGGTCTAAGTAATAACTTAAAGTGTCACCATCACGGAAATGTTCTTGTTTTGGTAAACCTCCCAAGTTGAAGAAGGTTCTGCAAGCGTCCTTAAATCTGTCTTTGCAGGAATTGAGCAGTCCTAGACTGAAAAGGACAGAGTGCAAAACAGTTATGCACTTGTCTTTATGGAAATATTAGTCAATAATACTTGACAGAAAGTCTCTTGCCAGTCACTAGGGCTGGACGAAGCTTTAAATCAAAACTGTCTGTCAGCTCAACTCCCTTGACTGAAGAGAAGTTTAAATGAACAGTATCTTTTTCACTAATTCGATCAGTTGTGCTTTTTCAGGCTGATAATTTTACTCACACTTTTGTTACACTTTTTATTCTCTTACATAAAATACCTAAATTTCTCTCCCCCTAAAACTCCTGGTTGAAACTTTGCTGGGATGCAGGATGCGCAGCAGTACTCGTCATATATTCAGCTAATTTGCTAATTTTCAAACTTTCTGAAAGTGCCGTGTTCCCTGSCTCGGCTGCATCTGCTCTCCTTCCAGACAGAGAAGCAAATACTGTTTGTAATTATCAGGTACAGCAGAATCCCTAATTCCCCAACCCTGGCAGAAGTGGGTGATGGCTTGTAATTAAAGGCAGTTATCAGTCCTCCAGTTTGCCATTCCTTGGCTAGCTTTACCACTCATAGCCTTGCATTTCAGCCCTCAGTTATGCTTCTTGGTATTAACGGCGGCACAGCAATGGCATCAGTCAGCCCTAAAAACTAATCTTAGGCAGGAAAAAAAAGAGAAAGATTAAATTTCAGTTGCAGTCTGCAACTTGAGAAGTACTTGATCTAGTTTAATAAAACTAGAATTTGGAATTGAAATAAAGATCTGAAACCTGATCTGAAACCAATGCATCTAATTTATATATAGAGGGAGTAACTCTAGATGCTAGCAGATTTGTTGCTTGTTCACACTGGTGTAATACATGTTTGAATTATGAGTCTTTAGAGTAGATTCAGCAGACTTAAGACCAATAACATCTTTGAAAAAATGGGAGACAGGCACCTACACTTTGATAACAGTTTCTTGCTCTCAAAACCTCTTAATGCCTAGGTGAATTTTAATGCCTTTATGGCAATAAGGAGGTGATCAGATAAAAGCAATTCTGTTCACTGACACCRATTTTATAGCAAAGTATGATAAAGTTAATCATGCTAGTTGATGAATTGCCTGATTATTTTGTGCCTCCTGATTTTTGTTAACTCTTCTTGCACTTAACACAGTACTTCTTTCTCTCATGGTACTGTTTTTTTAAATGAAATAAATACAAATCATCTGCAGTGCAAAAACATTTCCTGATGACCCTCTTATATTTAAGTACAAAACATAAATAGAATAAATTTAAATTAGTGATACAATTGATCCTCTTTTCCTCCTCCTAAGAAACAACCAAACAAACAAAAAGGATAAAAACTGAGCAAAATCTGCCCAGCTTATTTTGACATCTCTACTAAATGCCAATGTTTTACAGACYGTTTAAATATACTATTAGCGTAATATTTTGGAATATAGCCCTGGCYGACTCATCACAATGTTTGCCATAACTGAAGTTCAGAGATCCAGATTCAGACACACAGTAATGAAAACAAAGAAAACTACCTTGCTGCAATTTTGGTTGCAGGCATTAGTGTTAAGGAGAATAAAATACGTTCTAGATTATTTATGCATTGACAGACAGAGGAATATATTGTTGTCATACTAATTATAAGTCTCGTTATAACACTTGAGGCTTTCGTTGTGTCAAATCAGATTAACTGATGGGAGAAAAAGTGTGTTCACACTGGCGATATGTAGGAATAGCAATAGGCAAAATTTCCACACACTTCATCCAGTGCAGTTGGACTGCTTATGCTGCAGTCCAGCTAAGAATTGAGAAATCTTTGTGTCTGGAATTTTGTTATATATGTGATTGTTGCTATGTGTTCACTGAAGAGCTGTGTCCATCAGGCAGACTGCCCCCCTCGGAAGCGTTTTTGCAAACTTTTTAGTGAGCCTTTTCTGTGTTATCACTATATGTGGTTAGCTCGAATGAAGTCTTTAAAGACTGTTTTTTTATCCTCTTTTTCTATTCTCTGCTAAAAGAGAGGCAGAGAAAAACAAAGAAAGAAGTTTCGGGTGCCTTTTAGAAAAGTTATCACCAGGGAGTTTAATCAGAGCACAAACCTTATTTGCAGTAACTRGGTATCTCAGAGACGCAACTTGAAGTTCTGCTTTGGGCTGGTTATTTCCCATGAAATATCTGTACATTCCCATTGCCCCTGAGTATCACCACCTTAGAAAAGGCAGATTTGCTCATGCACATCCAGGTATTCTGCCCGTCTCCTTGAGATGCTTTCCCTCCCTGAGGCACCTGTACTCCTCAGCTGCCTTCTGAACCCCTCTTTTCCAAGCACCAGCAGTGTCCCCTTATATCAGCATGCCCACCGAACAGCATGCTTAATAAGGAAGGAAAACACCTGCAATTAAGAGCCTTGAGCTCAATCAAGAGGCATTCAGCATGATCCTCAGTACAGTCCTGTGCTAGGAGGAAGGTGAAGCCCCTGTTTGCTGAATCTATGTGCTCTGACCTGTGAGGAGGCAAGTCAGCGGCTTGGGAAGGAGCCCTCATTCCCTGAAGCCAGTGACAGGTAATTAAACAGCAGGGAGAAGTTTGGGTGAGACCTTGTCTCAAGGCAGCGATGACTTTCTAAATCCCTTTGCATCCTCCGAGGGACAGCATGGGGACATGCTTGGTACAGCACAGGGGACTTGACCCCTTCCTAGCAGCATTCACCCAACAGGCTTCTACTCACCTGAGCTCTCATATGCTTTAAAGATGTGGTTAATGCGCCGGGAGATGGGTTATTGCTGCATCTGTCAAACGACAGTCATGATAGTCGAGCRCTATAGAGAAAGTGGAGCAGATGGTGCCATTTGTGCCTCTCGTAGCTGAACGTACTGTTTACCTGGGCCCGGTCTTTGTGTGGCAGCTCGAGCGAGACAGCTGAAGTAGCGCTAGCTTCTCAGCCGACAAACTTCATCCTTTTGGAAGCTGCTCTTGCTTACCACAAGCTGAGCCACCAGCTTCACGATAAGGCAAGCTACACGGTGTGTACACGTGACAAATTCAGACTATTGTAGAGCCACAGCTGTCCTGGTGCTTGCTCTCTTGCTCATACCCATCAAAAAATCAGTCTGATGGACCAGCAACTTTCTTAAGCAAGCAAGGAAATTCCAAGCTTAAGTTCAGACGTGCTGATATCAATATCTTGCATTTGTATGCTTCCCTGCGTTGCTCCCCTTGTGTCTTAAAATGCAATGTGCAGAAAGAAAGACATTGTATTTTGCAACTATTGTGCTCACCACAGAAATGCAGTCACGTGTGCAGCACAAGAACTGTTGAGCCAAGGGCAGCAGCGTAACAGGAAATTGTACAGGAAGCCAAGAAGAATCTTATATTCCATAGACAGAGGAATCCCAGTAGGCGATATGCTCCAAGCTAATATGGGCATCTCCACTTCTCTGGGAAAACTGCTGCGAGTGCCTTGTGCTATGAGCAGAACTCAGAGCTCAGAATCAGTCAGAAGAGGTTCCTAGAGCAAACCTCCCAGCCATATGAGCAGAAAGTGAACTACTTAGGGAATCACTCATTCTTTTACTYCCCCAAACATGGCTCTTTTTCCTTGGACATGTCTTGTCTTGACCCATTCTGTTACTGATTATATTTGAGGATCTCGCTCAGCTGCAGGGAAGTGAAAAAATGCTTGATATAGCACCCCTCTAGCTGAACAAGCCCTTAAGAATTATTCCAAAGGAAGYTGATAAAGTGCAAGGTGCCGATGGTTGATAGGATCTAGCACCTAGCAAGGGGAAGAACAACGTTCATTAAGGGACGAGCTTTCTGCAAACCAACATGGGSCGTTTGAGAGGTCCTCCCTGGATGTCTGGCCTGTGTGTGGGGCTGCAGGCTCTCACACAGACGAGGTGGCCTTCGCAAGGTCGCAGGGGACTTGGCTGTGCGCACTGCTGAGTGCCGGTGGCGTAGGAGAAGCAGCGCAGGTAGAGTGTCCTCACGCAGCGCCAGCTTCCAGGAATTCCTTGCTGTTTATATTTAGTCATCGGAGTTTGTTATCAT
This sequence comes from Eudromia elegans, assembly GCA_003342815.1. Lineage (NCBI taxonomy): Eukaryota > Metazoa > Chordata > Aves > Tinamiformes > Tinamidae > Eudromia > Eudromia elegans. Next base: position 3,381,405 of record PTEX01000035.1, on the reverse strand, counting down.
GGAAGGGGGGAAAAAAAGAAGTGCTGCTCAGGGAATAGATGTTTTTATTTTGTTAAAGAATTGAGGAAACTTCCTTTTTAGGGCATCCCAAGTGACTTGTTTTTTTCCTAGTCTTCTTCAGCAGAGACCAAACCAAATGGAGAGGCAATGGAAAGTATTGGGGGGAAGTCTTTCTTGCAAATAGCTTTGTTTATTCTTGTTACCAGCATGGAGCTGCTGCGTGGGATTTCATCAGGGACCGCTCCCCGTTCCCAAATCCTGTGCAGCACTAAGTGCAACAGGGCAGGAAGCCGCCTTGTGCCATCAGCGGCTCTTCCTTCAGGGCCACTTCTGCCTGTGGGGAGCAGATAAACTTGTGTTTTTGTCCCAGCTTCCTTCAGTCCAATGCCACAAGGGCAGCAGTGCTCGTCGTTGGCAGGAGCAGCATCCCGAGGCACATTCCCAATTCCTCTGTGCCTACTTTCAGACTTCCCATTTGCTTCCACAGGCGACAGCAATGGTGCCACTTGTGCCAATGCTCTTTCCTCCTCTGGCTCATGTTTTCCTATCACTTGGTTTCCTGCAAGCCCTGAAATTCCCCTCTCTGCCTTTAACTCCCATTGACTTCATTGCTGTCGTGTTGTATCAGCTCACTCCTTAAATCTCTTGACGTCGGAGTGCAATGGCATTTTTGCCTACATTCTCTTCATTTGGTCCCAGGATCAACTTCCAGCTTTTATTTGTTTTTGCTATTAGCTCTAGGAGTGCACAGTCTTTGTATTTGGTAGCTTATAATCTTAAAGGACTCTTGGCGGTCAAAATACAATGGAGTGAAAATGCAACACATGGTTCCAGAGACCAAGGCTAAAGGCTGGGGGAAGAGCTAAGTCCCCCTGTTTGCCCTTTCAGTAGGATCCATTCAGTATTTGTTTAGTTATCCCAAACTGTGGAGGTATCCTGCCTGGCACAGAATTTCCTTCCTCTGTGTTTTTCTCTCCACCTTGCTTTCTTTATCTTCTCCCTGAATGTCTGTCTTCTTAGCTATGACACTCCTTTGTAATTTTATGACGTTTTTGAAGTCTATAGTAACTTTCCGATCATATTTGGTCTCATCTCTATGCATTTATTTTTAAGTACCAGTTGAAAATAAGACTTTTGTTTGCTTTCTTTCATATCTACTTTTTCCCAATATCATTATGTGTGTCCCGTTGTCACCAGGTGTTTTAAAGGTGCAGTTTGCATGGTAAATAGTCACATGGGGAGAGTGAGAAGTACTTGTGCTCTGCAAATCTCACCTGGCCTGTCACTGCTGAGGAAAATGCCCAGCCACTGGCCATATAGATAACATATGGGTAAGGCACAGAGGTACAGGTTATACCACCATCTGATTGTTACAGATTTTACTTACAAACTGAAGCTGACAGGTTTACTGTGTAAATGAAAAATGTTATTTGAGAGTTGTATGGCTTGCAGCGGTTGTATGGATTGGAATCACACCTCTGTTCAAATGAAGATTTCTTGTAGTAAGTGAAACAAGCATCAGGGTGTTGACTCAGGCACTAAAAGCTAAAACCAGTTTCCTTGAACGAGATGTGTTCCGTCTGGGAAGATGGGGTGCAAAATGGATCCAACATCAAATGTATGTAATATTGACAAGATAATTATTGCCAAGATAATGCAGGATAATAAGATGCCAATGCATTGTTCCAGCAGCACGCTTGTTGTCAGTGGAACACACTGTCCTTTCCACATGGGGCTGGTAGCCCTGTGCTGCTCCTCAGATGCAGACATGGAGATAACGGGTAGGGAAATGATTAGTTGTCGCCTATCAAACATGTGGCAAAGCTCCTTACTGATGAGTTAATAAGACTGGGTCATCCGCCTGATAAGGCCACAGATGCTGAAAAAATGGTAAAACTCTAATAATGTAAACTTTAATTCAGTATAGGCTGTTCTCTTTTCTTCAATATGATAGAACTTGATATGGAACTGTGCTGTGCACACCTAATTTTACTAGAATTAAAATGAACCTTGATTTTTTTTCTATATTCAAAGAAAAGTTTAAATATTTGTGGGTCTACCTAAAAAGTTGTTTTCTGAAAAAAATGGATTCAAAGCTTTTTTTTTGTTTCCTGAGCACAAAAAGCACTCTTGAATATGCAGAAGCAAGAGAGTGAATCAGTAAACTGTCACACAAAATCAGCTGCTCATATTCAGACCCTGAGCTCAGTTATTCACCCTGTTGTGTACAACTGTTTCAAAGCTAAAACCCCATTGATTTTGTATAGCTATATGAATCTGCCTTTTTAAATTATTTAATTTTTTAATTTTAATGTTTTTGTGTGACATAGTGGAACCTCTGTGTGAGCGGGACGGGACAGGACAGCTTCTTGTTCCTTTGCCTGCCTAGATTTTGAAGCAGCCAGTGGAATAGGTTACATTGCTGGTTAAGTCCTCTGAACACGGGCTTCCTGGCTGAGGAATAACATCTTCTTCACCCTTCCAGAAGCTTCCTGGGGTGCCCAGTTTCCCAACAGGGCACAAGGCAACTTTTGCAATGAATTGAAGAAAAAAAAAGTGCTAAGGCCAGGGCAAAGTTTCATGGATCATTTTGTCCTCAGCACGGGTGTGTTTTGATGGAAATACCAAACCCATCACCTGAAGTAAAGGGTTGCAAAGAGGCAGGTACAAACAGGAAAGCACCAAACCCATCACCTGAAGTAAAGGGTTGCAAAGAGGCAGGTACAAACAGGAAAGCTTGGCGTGGTCCCCGGGCACGTGGGGCCAGGCCGGGTGCGCCGTGGGGAGCTGGGGCCGGTGACCTATTGCAGCCCCAGGTTTTGTCCTGCCCTGCGTGGCCCTCTCGAGGTTGCTCCACAGGTGCCCTCGTGGGGCGTGAATCACGTATCGTCTTCCCCCGCGGCGTCGGTGCCTCGCGCCGAAAGGCGCCGGTCTCTCCGTTATCAACGCTGTGCTCAGCGTGATGCCTCTTCAGCGTGAGGACGTCCCCGTCCTGCTTGTTGTTTTGGGGGAAGAGAGCGGCATTTGGGCAGCAGCACCTTACTGATGGGTTCCTCTTGAAGCGAGTCGTGCCCTAGGCTGGGGGCTCCAGCGCGGTCCGTGCTCGGCGGGACGAGCGCGCCGAAGCGGGAGCCGCTTGCCGGGCGCGAGCGGCTCGGCTCGCTTCCCTGGATTTCCCTCCCCTCCTTCTTCTCTTCCCCGCTGCTCCGGGGGGGTTTGGCACGGCGTTGGCTCGGGGCAGCCCTTCGCCAATCGCCGCCCGGCTCGCGCGCCCCTGTGCCCGTGCCCGGGCTATGCTGACAGACGACTTTCCCCTCACTTGTCAGCTTTCCAGCCTGTCAGCGGTGCTGCTGGTAAGTGCACGAAAATGCCCGGACCCGGCACCGGGAGAGGAGCTGGGAATGGGGGGGAAAGAGAGGCTGGAGGGAAAGGGAGCCAAGGAGAGGAGATGCCCGGAGGCATCTGGGGACCTGCGCTGGCAGCATCCTTCCCAGCGAGGGATTTTCCTCCGCTCCAGAAAGACCTTTCCGCTGATTGCATTGCAAAAAAAAAAAAAAGAAAATAATAATAATAATGATAATAAATAGYAATCCCAGAAGCCACGGCCAGCCCAGCCACGGTGGCGGCGGCAGCTGCAAGCGGGCGCTGAGCTCCAGTCGCCGCGCGGCGCCGGGCACGGACGGGGCCCCGCGGACACCTGAGCGCGCGGCGGGAGCGGGGCCGCGGGCGCGCGGGGCAGCGCTGGCGGCGGCGGCGGCGGCGCCGGCTGCGCGGCGGGCTGTAACCGGCGCGCTCACCTGCAGCTATGGAGTCCCCCACCAAGGAGATCGAGGAATTCGAGAGCAACTCTCTCAAGTACCTGCAGCCGGAGCAGATAGAGAAAATCTGGCTTCGTCTCCGCGGCTTGTGAGTAGCACTTTCTTTTTTTCCCCTCCTTTTTTTTCTTTCTCTTTCATATCCTCCCGTTTCCTCCTGTTGTCAGCATAATATCCTGCTTTCTTCTTTTCCCTCTCTTGCTTGTGCCTTTAAAATCACCCAGGAGTTTCCACACCTGCTTTCCACGAATACAGTGACTTCGTTCTGGCAAAACACCCGTTTGCTGCTTTAAATGAAACTGCCCGTGACCCTTAGCTAGTGCTTTCTGGGGGGAGTGCAGAAATGGCACTAACGAGGTATGATAGTAGTGGTTAGGGGACATTAACTGCTCTAGTTGCACTATTGGAAAAGTTTTGGTAGAACCTCAATGGTGCTTAATCAGACCCTCTATTTTCAGTAATCTGTCTGTTACATGCAATGGGCAGAAGGGACTTCTCTTTACTGTAAGCACTGTGTGCCATTTCTGGGGCTGATACTGTTAGTAAGAATCAAATAGGCAGAGAAAGCACAACTGGAAAACATTTCTGACAGTGCTTGTAATAGCACCAAATCCATCTTCCGCAGATCAGACTGAATTTATTAATTTATACATCCATCTTAAGTGCAACATACCATGAAAGGATGAGATGCTGCCTTCACAGCAGAGAAAATAAAGTACCTGTGCTCAAAGAAGGATTGGGAAGCTGCAGGAAAGTAGAAGTTTATAGATTGTAGAGGTTGTGTAGTTTGTTTGGAGTCGATATCTGGATTCCTTTGTAGAGTCTTACTATGCAAAAACACTGTCAACAAGCAATAACATCCATTGCTGTCTGCAGAGCATTTATTTGCCCCTCAGGTTTTGGGCAAGCCAAAGAGGAGCATTACCACATGCAGCTTCATCCCTCTCTGTGCTCACAGCTGATTTCTTTTTCTTCTCCCTTGTTTCAGCCTCACATACTAAAGTTATTAAAATTTCTTCCCTCATGGAGGAGTGTGGCAAGCAAGGGAGCAAGAAGGTCAGGAGACAGCACAACCAAGAAAACACAGGGGCAGACTAATACTAAAACCAAACGGTTCTCAAGTAAACTTGAGTTGCTCTTTGAGCACTATAGTGTGCGAGCAGTGATGACATATTTTGGAAAGCGTATCCAATTCTTGTGCAGGACTTTCAGACTTGTGCAGTCGAAAAGGCAGGCATGAATATGTATTTCTTCCAAGGCGTCACTCCAGGAAGCCTGTTTTGTGAAGGAACTTAATCAAGCTGGATGACAGCTGTCTTGTAAGCCTTCCAAACAGAGCAGCTACACAAAACAAATGCTCTTATTTTCAACCCTGTGCCACACTGTAGTATTAGGAGCCCTTGAATTTCTGTCCAACAGGGAGTATGGCAATATGCTGATTCACATTACACCTGAAGTTCATGGATAATTCTTCAACAGCCCTGTGGTTCAGTCCCATTGCTAGCACGAGGCGGTGATTGCATGTTGTACGGCAAACTCTCAAGTCTGTTCTACCTTCGGAAATTTGGGGAAACTGTCAGATTGATTCTAGACAGGCAGCAGCCCAACGTCGGGCTGTTTTTCGGTACAGCCTCCGTGTTGGCGTTCTGTGTGTGTGTAACAAACACATACTTCTTCCTTGTGAGTTGCAACATTTCTTTGCCCGAAGAAGAGATTGATTTTTTTTTTTTCCTGTGGAATTCTTGATCATGAGATGAAAACTGAAATGTGTTCTGCTCTAATTAGAGACTGTAGAAGAATTTCCATTTCCAATCACATATAGGCTTTTAGCTCACTGAAGCGCATACACCCAAATTGGTTGCAAACTGAGATTTGGCATCACGCGTCATGTTTTTTCTTGTCTGTTTTATGTGTGTGTATACATGTAAGAAGAATCTGTATATGCGCACAGGCATTCAAATACCTTTTAAATATGGTGCTCATCCTGGCGAGATCAAGTACTATGCGAGGGGATGTCTGTAGGGATCGCTCCCCGCTACCTCTAGGACATCGACAGCTGGAAAATGCAGGAGTTAGTTAGAAGGCAAAACAGCACTACCAGGATGCTGTTGAGTAGATAAGGAGAGTGAGAAAGAGCGTGCTGCAGGTTGAAAATGCCTCAGGAATTGCAAGCTGGTAGCCAGTAGATGCCCAATAAGGCATTTGATCCTGATACCACTTCTTCAATGAGAAAGGCTGTGATGATGTAGACACGTCAGCTTTGAGTTTTGCATCTCCTTCACCAGCAGGGACGTTGGTACTTTCCCCCCTTGCCCTCTGCATACCTCCTGGCACCAACTGGTGTGTTATTTGTAGGGAATTGGACCACAAACCAGAATCCTGTTCCATTACCTCTTGCAATATTCTGCTTTTCCAGGGGGACATGAGGGAGAGTCTTTTAATTTTCACCCTATCTCAGCCTGCTTGGCTTGAAGGCAGTGGAAGCCCAAGGAGGGCAAAAGGGAGGCTAGGCTGAGGCTTTTTATAGACTCCTGTAATTCAGTATGTTTTTTTGCTTTAACAAGTCTGGCAAGGACTTTTCTAGAGTGCACCTGGTAAAGGTCTATCCCATAGGATGATTTGCTTTTGGAGGCTTGGGCATAAGCTGTGTATTTTCAAGGAATAGACAGCTCATTTGGACGTGGTGCAAAGGGCAGGTTTCTAGGAGGCTGCAGCCAGGGTGTCTGTTGCAATATGAGTCATACGTAACTATAAGAGCCAGACGATACCAAGTTTCCCTCTGGAATAGATAGGAAGCATTTTCTTCTTCTTTTCCTTAGATATCTGTCTAACACACAGTTATTTGGTCAGAACAGCCTGGTTACTTTGTAAGCATAGCAGTATGAGGCAATGGGTCTTGGGCCATATACGGATTCCTTTTGCTTTTGCTGTCTAAGAATGAGCTAAAAAACCACATACAGTAACATTGCTGAAAGGTTTTTGTTTGACATATGACTTAATGACTTAATGATTCTGTGCAGCAATTTGTAAGAGAATCAAGTCAATGGGCTCACGATGTTTTCTCAGGTTTAGGGGAGTGTGGCAAAGTGCCTCACTGGGCAATAAGTCATCTGTGACAAAATATTTATTTGAGTATCACAGATCAGGGATCTATGAAATAAAAGTCATCTTTTATACATGGCCTATTAGATATTAATTGAGATTTAATCAACTCTCAGAAAAGCATCTTTTAGTTTTTATTATTAGCAAACATTCAGGAAAGGTCTCTGAATAAGCTGTTTCCTCTGCAAAGGTACCGTTGGAGCTATATGAAGCTCACTGGGAAAAATCAGAAAAGTTGAGAACCAAAATCTTGCCCTTTTTTTTTCATGTTGAGCCAGCATGTCAGTGAGGGATTTACTCCAGAGTTTTCCTTGCAAAGCCCACTGAGAACTGCTGTCATGTACTGGGTATGTAGCCATTAGGGTGCYTTGTCCTCTGGGAATAAAAGCTGATTTAGCGTCTGCAAGAGATGCTAGAATTTTTGTGCCTGAAATGAACCAATTTTTGAGTTTCWTCATCCTTATTAATGAATCAGACTGGAGAAGCTTTATGTGTTTRTCTCACATTGGTAGTAAGAATGGGAAATTCACCCACCCGAAAAGCCATATGCAAAAGGATGCAGGAGATACTTAGGGGAAACATTTTGGTAAGATATTCCTTTCCCCTTCATCATTCCTGCAGTAATATGTCTAAAGTCTCTAGCCGCACTGAGTAGCACAAGCATGAGAAARTAGAGGGCAAAATATGGGGGAATGGGCAGAAACATTGTGGAGGAAGTGGAAAACGTCGGTGCTGTGAAGCCCAGGTGGTCCTAAACAGTGGTGGTCACCTAGACAGTGACCTGCACTGAGACTTGCTGTTGCTGTGACAGGGCAGCCCGCAGTGACTTGCCACTCCTGCATATGCTTTTCTGCATCAGCCTGAACACTTTTCTGCTCCAACAATAAGAGGAAGCACTCAAAATGCCTTGCCCATGGGCTAGCCCTCTTGGCTGACCAAGGGCTGCCTGCCCCRCGGGAGGGCCTGGCTGGGCCTGGGGTATACGTGCTCCCTCTGCACTACCCTCTGCCCTCCTGGCCTCCTTTCAGCCCCTCGCCCTGTCTTCCACGCACATGCATGTGCTCGCACAYACACACATGCATGCACACCCACACATGCATGCRCACACATGCTCTTTGGCTACTGATGGGCTACCAAGTTTCTAGCTGGGGAGCAGATCTCTTCAGTTCCTTGGCTGCTGCTCGGGCACAGGATGTCTGTTTGTTTCCTGTTATGGGCCCTATCTTTGAGCAGTTGCCCGTTATTCCCAAGCAGTGTTCACCCATGGAGGCCAAGAAGCTYGGCCTGCAAGAAATGGTGTTTCTTGAGGACAAGGGGGTTGTTTATGGCTCTCAAAAGCTACCTCTRGCAGAAGAGGGATTACAATATCTTGATCCTGCTCTGTCTTCCTTACCTGTGAATCCTGTCCAGAAGGCTTTTATTCAAACTCATCCACAGAATCACAGAACAGTTGTGGTTGGAAGGGACCTTAAGAGGTCAGCTCGTCCATCCCCTTTGCTCAAGCAGGGTCACCTGGAGCAGGACTGTGTCCAGACAGCTTTTGAACATCTCCAAAGATGGAGGCTCCACAACCCTCTGGCAAGCAAGCAACCTCTCTGAGCAATCCAATTCTGCTGTGGGCTTGAATGCTGTGTACACAGGAATTACTTACGAATCCAATCTCCAATCTCTTATGATAGCTAATAACTCACTCTGTTAAACACAGGGCTTTATGCCATAYAAAATGTGTCAGGTAAGATTAGATTGGACCATTACAGAGCAGTGGTGGGGCACAGCTTAGAGACAAGGTTTTGAAATATGATTGTATGATTACTTTTTTTAATCTGGCAGTTTCTATAGGGAAGTACAGGCAGTGGTGGCTGTGTTGGGATATTTAGTTTTAACACTTAGACTGCTCCCTGGAAGACTTTGTACTCCCACCTGTGAATTAGGTCTCTTGAAACTCCATGAAGAGGCTTCAGTTACTTCCTGATTTCTCAAATGTAGTAAAAACACCAAAGCCCTTTTCAACACTAGGATTAAGTGTCCAGTTTCTGATGGCATTTAAGAATGCAGAGACAGATATCCAAAGAGCTCCACTAGTTTCAACAGAGTTGTGCTGGTTTAGGGCAGCTGAAAACCCACTATGGAGTTAGTTTCTGTCTGATTGTTTTGGTCATTCTTGTGCAGAAAAATAAAACCTTGATTTCTAGCTAATACAGCATTGCCTACGTCACTAGCATCTGTTGGTGCTCCTGCAATACTCTAAGCATTGAAGAAGGATAGGAGAGAAAATGGACTTTAACCTTCTTCCCAATAGCTGGATTATACTGTTGAATTGCTATATTCATCATAAATCCCTGTATTCTCAATGTAGCAGTTCCTCATGCTGCCAGAGATGAAATTGCAAATAGCAGCCATGTCTGAACTGTGACTCAAATGGGATGCATGACTTTGACCTCATTTTTCAGACCCTCCTGCTCAAACTTGTCAGTGTAGAGTTGGCTCAAGGAATCTGAAGAGGAAAGAAAATAGAAACACATGGAAATCCATGTCTTTGAAAAGCCTGTAATTTAACTGAAGAGTCAGGAATGTGTTTTTCAGCACCTAGGGTATTTCCTTGACTTTTTCTGCAAAGTATTATGAACTCTATCAATGTTGAAGAGGTCCAAATACAGATATTTATATAAAATCCACTTTTATTCTACTTGAAATAAATGGTGAAGCAGCAATTGATTTCAATGGGAAAACATGGAGCGTAGTGACTGAAGACAGTTTAAGTCTTCAGTGTTAAAGGGCCACCACATCTGTTCCTCTGCCTTACCTGTGTGTGCTCTACAGTAGTTTTAGCTTTTCTTATTTGCAAAATGTCACATGCAGAATTGCTGGTTCTCGCAGTGACAGTATCCAATCTGCTTCGTGTTCATTTATGTGGCCATCGTAAACAGGAAAACAGAGAACTCCCTTTAATCCAGAGTGTTCCCTACACAGTGGGCTTTGTCCCCAAATATTTTAGCTGGCAGCAGATAGTAGAGGTTAAAGAAGCCCCTCAGAAAGCACCACTTTGTTAGGAAATGTGTAAATTACTCAGTTTTCAAGTGGAAAATATGAATATGCTAATTCCTTTCCGGAGGTGAGAAAGGCACTCCTGCTGTCTTTGGTCTTGGTTTCAGTCTTCCTGAACCTCCTGAGAGCCTAGGTTTAAACTAAAGCCCTGTTCACCCTGGAAGCAGAACTGAGCAAGTTTCAACCATGTTTAAATACAGCTCTTGCTGCCCTGTTTCTAGGTTGGCTTCCCAAATGAGTGTAGACAGGGATTATTTGTCTGAGAATCATGTCAGGAAACCACTCGTAGGCCTCCTATTCTGTGCTTCACTTGGCTGACGTGCCTCATGTTGCCCCTGAACTGGGTACATACAGGCAACAGGAGATCGAGGTGGTGGCTAGGAAATAGGTGCTACGTATGTGCTAGAGATGGCAACGGTCCAGCATGATCCTATGAATGCCTAGTCTGGATGAGCTAGTCTGTGAGTATGAGCAACCAAACTAGTTTTAAGGTTTGTCAGGGTCTGGCTGATCTAAAAATGTTTCTCGCTGTAAAGTGAATGGCTGAATTTGACCATTTTACTAGCCCATAACAGCCTATTTCATCTGGTCAGCAATATAGTTTGTGAAGGAGCAATGGGAGCAGGGGAGATGCTGCCAGTTGCTAATCTCATGACTGAAAAATGGACAAAGTAGGAAATATATTTTAATAAAKAGAAGCACATCAACTTTGGAAGAAGTTAATTAAAAAGTAAGGTGTCTGGAGGTATAGTAATTCAGTAAACTGTGATAAATTTTGCCTCAGTCCTTTATTCGGTTTGTTCCATCCAGTGACTTTTATTTGAATCTTAAATCAATAAATGAGTCCTGCAGGTAACAAAAGAGAGAAGACTTCATGTTTAATACTAAAATGTTGACTAAGAAATAATATACACTCTCTAGTTTTTACCATAATCATAAAAAATGCTTTTATTCTTCTGAAAGTAGTACAAATGAATCATACCTACAGCCTAAAAAGCAATTATTTATTTCAGCAGTTATAAAAAGATGACTATGGTCTGTAGTAGAAGAAAGGGGCTCCCTTTGTAATATTAAATTCAGTGTTTTTCAAATATCACTGCTATAAAGCTTGCAATCCTGCATAGAAAAAAAGGATATGAAAAAAGTTATTTGGGGGAATATGAATTTAAACCTTGGCTCAAAGGGAAAATAAGAGTCTCTGTCTGGAATTCTCTTTTAAAAATGTCTTGGTAGGCTAGGAATCTGTGCATAAAAAAAATAAAAACCGATGGAAGACAGCACTAAAAAAAATCTGTGCACTAAAAAATCCTGTGCGTGCATGCGTGTGTGCATGCGTGTGTTTTAAAGGCCGTGAGGCCAGCTCATCTCCTAATCTGCCAGMTTTTGGTGGATTCAAGCACTATATTAAACCCAAGTCAGCTCTCGAAAGGATTTTTATTTAGGATGTTTCTCTTTCTTCCTGAATTGCATATAGGACATTCCCCTTCCATTCTTCCTGTTCGGATTCAGAAAAACCTCCCTTCAGTCCCTGCAACAAACTGGAAACCATCTGGCTCTGACCTCCACTGGTAGATGAGGAAAGACTGAGGTTCACGTATTAGCGCTGAGTCATTAAAACACTACAGCAGCTGTGAAACGCACCTTCATGGATGCGAATTGACTTCAAAACACTGGGGATTTGGGTGAATCAGAGGTTTTCTAGAAGGCCTTGGTGGGACTCATAAGGCTGTTTTTGATCTCCCGAGCTGTGCTGTAAATAGGAGGAAGAATGACTTCATTGATACCAGTGCTTGTGCAGGGGTGAAATTAGAATGCAGTCCATGGTCCCTGGAGCATTTGTTTTTGTTTTCTTTGAAAAGTTATGTTTTCAAAGTAATTGGTGGCTTGTGAAAAGTTGTTTACTCCATGACAGTGCAAAATTTTCTCAGTGTTAAATTCAGCTTTGTGCTTAAATCCAAATTATAAGCTGAGCAATAGTCCTTCCTGCAGCAGACTCACTATTGCTGCAGACCTCAGCCAAAATCTGTCTGCAGTTTTCTTGGGATAGTTGAAAAGTGGATTCATTTTGAAGSTGTGATTAAAGGAAAGCTAACAAGATCAAAATTTGCAATAGATTAAGGTTGCAGCTCAGACTCTGAGGAAACTGGTCATAACACTCAGCTGATTGACTTCAGTGGAATCAGTATTTCTCTCCAATCAGTTATGTCCAGTTTGGGGATCTTAGAATTTCACTGGCCATGAGGGCTTGAGAGCTTTAGCTTCTACCTGACTATGGAGTAGAAGTCTGAAATGCCCTGCCTATCCCAAGGAGCCCAATTCATGTCACACCAGGCTGCCCCATCTTTGTTGGGAAGACCTCCATGCCTAGTAATTGCTCATGTTGGATGGAGAAGCACCATGCGAGCTCAGGTATGCAGCGGGACAGGATCGTCGTAATTCRTCTTGGAGACAGTTGCAGGATATAATTTATTTGTTAAGGTGCAGAAAGCCATGTATGAAGCGTTTCATGCTTTTCTTATGTATCTGTCAAGCTGTGGAGTCTCTTCATTATTAATGTGACACTTGGAAGGGCTATTAGTAGGTCTGTGTCATCACTTCAGGAATGATATCTTACACTCCTGGGGGCAGATACTGTTCATGCACAAAACTCCTAGCCAAGTCAGAAAGTTGCACAATATCCATCTGTAGCACGAATCCCAGCTTGGCGCAAATCTCATTTCAACACCGAGATTAGCACAAATTAAACATAAGATCTGTGCCATTTTAGCGGCTAAGATTGTACAGAGCCCTTTAGCTACAGCTGTGGCACGCAGGGAGCCCCAGCAGAGCTCACGGCACAAGCAAGGGCAGAGGAGCAGAGGCAGAGCATCAACTCCCTTGCAAGGCTGAGCAGTTCAGACGGTTGCTGTAAACGATGCTCAGATCACACTTCCTCCCCTGCCTCCTGTGGAGCAGCTGGTTTTCTGGGATTCACGAGCAGCAAGCAGTTACTGGTTTCTGCTAAGCAAAGAGGCTGCACGCACATTTTAAGTCTGCTCCTATACACATATTGACGCAGCGAGGACAGATACAGCGAGCCTGGAAAAAACACCTTCTTTTTTTTTTTTTTCAGATGAGGTTGAAAAGTGAAAGAAGAGGAAGCTGTGAGGGTTGAGGCGGGGTAGGGAGAGCTGGAAGATCCTATACAAAAGACTGTACTGACTCATAAAGCGGGTGGAGAGGAAACGGAGAGATAGCTTAAAAAGAACAGAAGATGGGGGAAAGAACGGAGATAATCCTGTGAGTTCTCTTTCAGATCTCTGTATATAAGCATTTGTTAGTTTTATTTACTCACTGATTAAAATAGCTCGTAGCCTAATATAAACACAAGTTATTTAGGAGTTCGAGTCTTGCTGAAAATCATGGGGACGAGGCTCCCTTTAGGGGTATTTGAAAACACTGCATGTTGCAAGAATACTGTGGGTAATAAATACTCTACAAAACACTGGTTCCATGTCAGCTTCTGAACATATCTTTATTTATACAAACAAGGGTCCCTTCTTTGAGATCTTTTGCATTGATTTTTAGAGCATAGGGAGAACTTTCTTTGGTATCCTAGCCAAGCCCTTGTAATATCAATCAAAATTCTCCTGTCATTCCTTTTACCTAAGTCTGGGGATTCATCTTTTTTTTTTTTTTCTTTCCTGTATTTGCATCAGTGTTCCAGGTGCAGGGAGCCTACAGACTTGGACGCAGTATGAYTTGATGTGTAGCTGAAGTCATTCATACTGCAAGGAGTATGTCTTTAAAGTGCTTTGCAGTGAAAAGCTTTCCTACAAAAGCTCAGTGCTCTCGGCAAGATCTGCTTCTGAGCAGCTTGACTGCAGTGAAGATATCTGCTCGTAAATGGAGAAGAATGAAGTTCYTGAGTTATGCAAATTTGCTGAATAACGCAGGGTAGATTATCATAACGGTCCCACCTTCCCTCAAAATCTAGGAAACATCAAATTGTATTTTGGATTTCCTTCACTTTAGGGAGGCAGCTCTGCTCTTCTCTGCCCAAGTATGGGGAGCTGGACTCTTCCCTTAAAGCAGGCAAGCTTGTGCAACTGTGGCACATGGCACGTGGAAAGGACAGCAGGGTTTGCTTATTTAAATACATCTTTAGTTCTGAGCCTTCTGAGGACCCCCACCCGTTGCTGCAGCATCTAAACGCCTGCGAGACAGTTGGTGACAGCATGGAGTAGGGTCTGAATAACAGGAATCTCTCTCAGCCTCCTTCCATTCTCAGTATGTATGCTCAAAAACTGCTTGAATGCACCCACCTGCCCATCCAATTTCCCTCTCCCCAGATTTCCCCGCTGTGCAATGAGCAATTCCTCTTCTGCTGGCCATCCCAAAGGCACGTCAGTGTTCAGATGTCCTCCCTGAATAATATCCCTAGAAAAGAACAGAGGGTGGGAAAGGCCACAATAAGAGCATCAGCTGTTCACAAGGRGTTTAAATGTTGCCTTTTCCTAAGAATGGCATTTAATATTGGGTCTATTAATGAGAAGGCAGCGTTGGGACAATAGCAGCCTTTGCCTCCCTGCACACAGTAATGTCACTTAAAGCCTCGAATGCTTCTGAAAAACTATTAGTGCACTGAAGGAGGGGGTGGCTGGGAGGTGGGCACTGGGGCTGGGGATGTGAACCGTGTTTTGGAAAGGGAACACTGCATCTTTGTGCAGCAGTTTTTTCACCCCACGTTTAGGCTTGTTCAAACAGTAATCTGAGTGTTTCAGCCGGTAACCCGGAGTCAGGAGAGGGCCTGGCACAAAACCACGAGATTTAGAATTCTGCGTCATACCAGCTGTCTAGCAGCAGACAGAGGGGGTGGGCTGTGCTCGGAGGGAGGGAGGGAGGATAGAGCGGGGGGAACAATAACAAGCAACAATCTGATAGATTTACTAGAGCTTAGGGCAAGATGCAGATTTGTTTGGTGACTTCACGCACGTGGCTGGTCTGGTCTGATGTAATTCCAGCCCGTGTTTCCTGTCTTGATATTTAATCCGGGGTATGAACAATGATTCCCCCCTCCCCGCCGTGGTGCTTGCTGTAACTAATCGCAGAGCCGCCCTGCGTGAAACACACTGGACAGCTGCCTGCKTGCCTCCTCCTGCAGAAGCTGCGCATATTCATTTTACGTAGTGCCTCTGATTAAAATAAAGTTTTAATCTGTGCATATTTGTTTCTTTGAGGGTCTCTGACAGCTTTTATTTTGCACCACAGCAATGAGATTGTAGCCAAATAGTTTTACATGCCTTGAACATACAGGGTAGATGAATATTGCCACTTTGTGTGCTCTGTAAAATTCTTCTTTGCCTTATGCCAAAGGAGACTTGCCCTTTACATTCCTTGCTGGCATGACTTGTTTTCAGAAGCTCTTCTCTTAGGAAAATGAACAGGATACAGCTAAAGGACGTACAGGAAAGGCTGCACGTACGCTGCCTGTTCTGAGACATTGTAAGAGCGAGGAAGCAGCATCCCACTCATGCAGGTCAGTGTTGCCAAGCAAACACAATACGAAACACGTCTACACTCAAAGTAGCAGGGAAATATTATCCCTGCCGGCCCTGGGAGCCCATTGTGCAATAAGTGTCACAGTCTCTGCCAGTGGGAGAGGCTRCAGAACTGGTGTGTGCAAGCACCACCCATCCTGTGCTTTGCAGGTCATCCCCTTTCTTTTGGAGCCAAGCGCCCCATAAGTCATCTTGACTGGCCAGCAGCTACAAAGCAAGCCTTGGTCAGGCCAAATATATATATCTTTTTCAAGTAGTAAGTATGCAAAGGTCAGGCAGGATAGTGGCTTGACTTTCTTTCTTTTTGTCAAGCACACATAGAGCAATACTGAGAACAACTCTGTTTTCTTTGCAGACTTTGAGACTTTTATTTTCCTGAAAAGTGCTTTCCTGTAACAGGATTTTCATGAGCAAGCACACTTCTCTTGAGAAAGTGATGTGTATCAAGCACAAGAGAATTTCCTCTTTGTGAAGAAAAGCATAAGGAGCTATAGCTCMTTCTTTTCTAAAGGGCTAGATCTTAAGAAAAAGACCCTTTTTTATTTTACTTATTATTTTTCCTCTGCTWATCCACACCAACTGCAATGGCAGGATTAGATTTTTTTTTATGTGAGGAATGATGGAAAACTGAGTAAAATTAGACAAAATGCTTCAAGATTTCAATGATTATACTGTCTYCATACAAAATCTACATGAATTAAACCCTTTTTTTCAGAAGCCCTTTACAGATTTCACTTTTTTTGGGGAGTTAGGATACCAACATATAAAAAAATCAGGTCCAGTTCATTTCTGCATTGAACTTGTCTTTCTGATTTGGCCTTATGAACATCTCAATGACAAAACTGGAAAACTTGGTTGTTCCATATGGTTCATGGTGTTCCTTGCATGTCCCTGTACTTCAGATTGTCATGCTAGAGCTTCCCTTTGCCCTCCCATATATACCGTGTTTGGTAAGACCAACTAAGTAAATTTTGCCTTTACTTCCCTCTTTTTTTTCCCCTGGTCTTTGGGGGAGGTCCATGGAAAGATACATAGCAGCTACTTTCCTCCTCTGGTTGAGAGCACTGTTTTTCCATGTTTGGGAGAAATGTATTTGCCCTTCATGAAAATGAAGCTAAATAAAATAATGACAATTAACCACAGATCTTAATTTATGCCAGCAGAAATAAAACACTTGGATTGCTGTACCTGTCTGAATAGTAACATTAGAGCTGTCTGGGGTCCCTAGGCCACCTCCTAACCCAAGGTAGATAAGGGGCTGCATTCACACTAACCTTGCAAGCTGTGATCAAGCCTCAGGTTGAGTTTGTAGTGCCAAATAGCTCAAGCCTGTCTTCATTATTAGCATCTGGTTTCATTATTTAGGGGCAAATAATGCGTTTGAGGACTCCACAGCTGAATTCCAGCTTCACTGGTAAATTGGTGACCAACATTTTAGCAGTGTGGATGAGGAAAGAATTTGGGCTTGTATGCAAGCTCATAAGGGTATAGAGTAATATAGTAACAGTATGGTGTTAACTGACTGTTAACTGATGCTCTGCATGTCATACCAGCTGCAGTCACTTTAGTAAGTGAAGTTGCTCATTCATTTTTGAAATTCCTAATTGCCTAATTGTTTRGAAAAATTAATAGCCACAGAGATGAAAGCCACTGGCCAGCCAGCTCCGCTAAAATCAACTGAAATAGTATTTTCCTKATGCAAAACTAGTGGGGCTATTTTCTGACCTTGAGCTATTATCATGTAGTTGGATGAAAGCAATACCAGTACCTCTTGTTTACAAGATTTCACACATTCTTCTTCTCTTATTTGTTTTGGCTGTAAATCCGTTGTGTCTCTGTGCTCTCTTGTGTCTCTGTTGAAATCATTACACCTATTTCAAGTGTTGAACATTTCATGTCTTTTCGTACCTGAACCACAAGTGCCCGTGCTTCAGAGCACACAAGCTGTAATAATCTGCTTAAAATGAGACAAATGACTGCATCACTGTCTCAAGATTTCACTACATCCCATGCAGTTCAGGGTCCAATTTAAAGCAAATCTTCTTGGTTTTCGAATCTCACACAAACCATCACACTTTAAGTACCAGCTGAAATCTGTTCTTCTTTCCTTACCCACTCCTTAGAATCTCTTCTCCTGCTACCATTAGTTTCCAATTATATTGTCTTACCTTAGCACAGTATTTTGCACAGTATTCTTGCAAACAGACAGTGTGGAAGAAGCAAGAAATTATATTTGCTGTTAATCAGAGAGAGATTAAAGCAAGAAAACTGGTCTTCCAGTGAAGACCAATCAAGTCTTCGGTCGGTGAGGACYGATCCAGTGAAATCCCTGTAGCAGTTGATGGCAT
The DNA here is from genome assembly GCA_003342815.1 of Eudromia elegans. Classification (NCBI taxonomy): domain Eukaryota; kingdom Metazoa; phylum Chordata; class Aves; order Tinamiformes; family Tinamidae; genus Eudromia; species Eudromia elegans. The sequence goes on along the minus strand of PTEX01000035.1, from coordinate 3,363,555 downwards.
CCTATTCCTCAAGAGTCTGGCAGTCTCAATATAGCTATCAGTTCTGGTCAGTGCTCCCACAGGATCTTGTGATTTGACGGATGCCATCCCATAGTCTGTGCTGTAGGATATGATGTTTGCAAATTGATTTATACATGCTTATTAATATAGGCTTTGGTAACGTAATGTAAACACATCACTAATGCTGCAATGATGGCAATTAATTGGTATGCTYTGTATGAACTGCAACACTGAGCTGCTGGAAAAGGAAATTTCCAACTGAAGTGATCCCGTTAGTCTGAAGAACTAGCTTTATCTGAAGAGCCTGGTCTCCTCTCCTTGGAGCACTATGCACTGAGCCCAGCCGTATTAGACTGGTATGCCAATGTGATAGAGCCAGGAGGGCACCTGCACGTGGGAGCTCAAAATGCTCTTAAAACCACTGCTTGCACATGGCCTCCCAGAGAAAATGGGGGGGAACCTGTACCAGTAAGGTAGAAGGATTTGGGGACCAAAGTAATAAASCTGCATCACAGTCTGCTGTTAGAGAAACCAGAAGGACGGTCATATCAGATAGAATTGTTGATTCACCAACAAGTAACAAAAGAGCAGGAAGAATTTTCTAGATTTGACCTGTAGAGAGGCTCCTGTTTCTCTTTTACGAATTTTCATTCCTTATCTCTGTGTTTTGCTAAAATATGAAACAAGCTTATAGCAATGGTATCATAACTCTTACTCTAATCTGAGAGGTCCAGCTCTGTCAGGAAAAGGAAAAAGAAAAAACTGTCAGAATTTTCTGTTATGAGGTGGATGACCAATATGGTCATTTTGCTTTATCTCTGTGCCTGGCTTGCCCGAGCTAAAAACATGWTGGGCCTCTAATATTAAATAGGGGTGTTGTTGGGTGCTTTTGTTAATGCACTCACTCCATTGACAAAGCAAGTGTAAAACTCCCACTCACGTCTTAAACATGCTAAATATAAAGCTTCTAAATATAGAAGAGGACAAGTTCCTCCTCCTCAGAGAGAGATTAATTCTTTGTACTTATTTGCATGTGCAAACATTTTCATTTGCTTTAAAGTTTGTGGTTCTCCTGAAGAAGTAGCTTTGTAAAATGCTCTTGCACAGACAACAGCTTTCCCTTCTCCGCCTGTCACCAGCTCCCTATCAGCTCTACAGATGTCAGTGACGAAAATCAGGGTCTTGGCAGCGAGTTTGAGTGAAGCTCCCTGCACCCGTTGGAGAAGTTACTGCCCCTGGTAATTGCTTCTGTGGGCAATAAGGAGCGCGCAGAGCCGCAGCAGTGCAAAACTTTTCCTAAAGCCACCTTCACTGGCAATTTAAGCCCAAACTCTGGCCTTTGCACTGAAGTAGCGAGCGGCCAGGGACACGTGCGTGTCCCTCAGTTGTGCTGCAAGGGCGCCGGCCAACGGCAGGGGCCGTGCACATGACAGCCAGGAGCAATATCTTCACAAACTGCCCTAGCAYGTTTGCTTTAGCTCGCCTCTCAGTGCCCTGAACTGCTTCTGCCTTCTCTTCCTCAGTGTAGAGCTGCTGTGAAGGCAGCCGCTGCATTACATCGAGGCTTGTGCATGGTACACACTGAAGATCCCAGGCCACTGAGTTTCCAGGACTTTACCTGGCTTGCTGAGCTGCTCTAACTAACCGTGCGTGCCCTCTGAACCGATTACAGTGGCCAAGCCAAACAAAACGGGCTCACTTAAGCCACCATGAGTGCTCAGTCTGACCTTCAGCCAGAAAATGGCTTGAGCTATTGGCCACTTCACTAGCTAAGGATGTGCTCGTGGCCGCTCGATGCTTCTCCAGTACGGAATGCTAACTCACCGAAGAGCATTGCCTGCACTTGGCCTGCGTGCACCTCCACTTCCAAGCAGCAGTCCGTGACCTAGTCTAGGTCAAATGCTGCTCTGTCTCACTGAAAAGTATGGACGGGGACAGGTATTGCCTGTTAGTCCCTTGCAGAGATGTGTTAGCAGATCATAACACAAATTTCATAACTCCAATCTCAGTGTAAATTTGCCAGGATTAAATTAGGCAAGAAGTCTCTATAACTTTGTCAGCACCCACAGTTTGACTSCATACTAAGGAGATGTCATTAATGTGAAACCCTGTGGAATAAATATGGAATAACACCATTTTAAGCAAGTCATTAATCTGAGCAAAAACTTAAAGTGATTTAGATATTTCTTTGGAGGCTGTGTAGGAGTGAAAGAGCAATTCATTTAGCTAATTGATATTCTGAGTTGTGCAATTATAGAGCAAAAACAGAAGAGTTGGCAGAGTTGCTTAATTCACCCAACTCTTCCACCCTCACTCCTCTCCATACCTACTCAGTCACTTTGATTCACTCACCTTCTCTCAGTGGAATAATGCCTGAGAAGATGGTTTTGGGATTCAGACACACTTCTTGGATGCTTCTCATCTCAACAAATTCTCATCCTCAAGCTTCTAGATACACTAAAAGTGTGTGGGCTTTTTGGTACAAGGTAGAACTAGTGTTGCTTGGGTTCCAGTTATGCCCCATTCTGACAAATACATGTACAAAACCACATTTAAAGTCCTAAGGAACTAACTAACTGAAAAGTGGTCCAAAGGGGAAATACTAGGAAAAAAAAAAAAGTTATTTTCTTAATCATACCTCAGAATTTAATCTTAGAGATAAGTGGGAAGAGATACTTGGTTCTTAAAGAAGCTGGAAGTCATCAAAATGTAGTAAGAGATTCCACATGTCTATTTGTTTCCAGGGGAATTGTGTGCTCATCCAGGTTTAGTTAGCTACATCTTGTTGGTATAGATCTTGTACCTAATTTTTGACAGGAATAGACAACTTACTTAACTATCTTATTGACTTTTTCTGACTTGATTCAGAAATTATAACTTATTCACAACTTTSTTTGTTTTTCCTTATTAAAAGTGATGCACCTTAAAAACATTTGCTAGGATTACTTTCATTAGGCTCCAAATCAGCCATCTTTTAGCACAAGCGATTCTGACTTCATACTACATTTGTGTGGGTGTAATTGCATCAACTTCAGTGGAGTTATTTCTAGTTTACACTAGTAATATAGGGCCTACCTAGTGTGACTCACCTATTAACTCTATTCAGCATGAAAAAAAAAAAAAAAAACAACAAAAACTCCCCTAACTTCTTCTAATTTATTTTTAATATAAGTTAACTGTAGTGCAATGAGTAGCACACTTCACAACAGGCAGCACAAGTTGAATGGATGCTAATTCTCACGTGATGTGGAGTGCAGGGAAGGAAGCTGCCTTTGCTTCCACAGATCTGGCAGCATCCATAAGCCTCTTGCAGACTCCAGCAAGAGAAGCCCCTAAGAAGGGGAAGTGTAACACTACCCTCATTAACTTGCTATCAATTTTTTCCCTCTACCAGCTTGATATTGTTGTTAGAAAAGAATATTTCCTTGAGCTTGACCACAAGAACTGCCTGCTTCTCAGCTTATTCTTGGACCGAACTCAGTTTAGCAACTCATCCTCCCTACACAGACTTCTCCCAGGTCAGAAAACCAGAATAKCTTGCCCTACATCTTTTCAAAAAAATCCCTCCACAAAGTTTCAGGAAAACAAAATAACTGCACAGAGGATGCCTATTTACCAACCCTGCCTATTTGCTGCAAACCCAAATCCTCTTTTCAACTCCCATAACTCTTCTGATTATAGCCAAACATCAGTTCTGGCTAGGACTTTAAAATAGGCAGCTTCCCGTTTCATTGGTTGCAACACTCCCATTCAATTGAAGGCAGGTGCAGTTGTTKGTTTTCAAACTTAAAACAGGTAGATGGCCCCATTTGCTTTCCTAAAAGCAAATTAAAGCCTAGGTTTGAAACAGCTTTGTGTGAGCAACACCTTTTTACAGTGTTGGTGAGTAGCATTGTCAGACTTCGCTTTTAAAATACTGAAAATACAGGAAATCAGTGAAAATTCCTTGCTACAATTAAAAGACAGTATGGATGCAGCTGCTAGTATTGTTTTCTCAGCTTATGTATGCAGCAGTGATACTGAGTCCATAAACAAGCTTCTTCAACTATAACATACAAACTCCGTGGATAAAAACACAATTGCTAACTTGGTATAYATATTACTTCACTGTAATTGGAATGCAGGTGTGGAAACAATGATAAACAGCAATAATAAAATGTATATATTTTCTTAAAACTCTTATGGTGAGGCAAGTGCCCTTTCCTAGTACTGTCACCTGTGGTAATTCAACTTTCTAAGGCACTAAAAAGGTTCTTGATTCAAGAGTGTTAAAGGTATAAATGATCAAAAAGGTGATGTTATTACTAAAGTGTAAGCACTGCCYAATGTTGGGTCATTTCTTCAGAATATTTAATAAAATTCCAGCTAATCAGAAATTTATGAAATACATTTTTACTATAATGTGAAGCTTTGCTGAAAAAAAAAWTTCACAAAATCATATGAAGGTTACTGAAATTTCTTCTTTGACCAATAAAAGAAAAATTGTTCTGACTATTAAAACACTCCATTAAACACTTTTCAGGGGGGAAAAAAAGTAACTCATAAATAAGTTCACCTGAATTTTTAAGCAGTCTGGCTATACCTAAAATAGAAGAAATAAATTTTTTAATGCAAAAATTTTTGATTTCTTATACATAAAACATATTTTGTCAACCTGGATTAAAGTGAGGGGGTAGTAAGGTGAGTTTTTTTCTTTCTTTCTTTCTTTTTTTTTTTCTGTTTGCAAGAAAAACTAGTGAAATTTCTKGTTTTGCCAGAACTTGCAAGTTTAAATCTTTGTAAATTCTACTCTTTACCCTTTTGTTACTGAACTGAAAAATTCTCTAAGAATCAGGTATGTCCACATGTATTTGTCAGTATCATGAATGTCAGTAAGCTGGAATCTTGATACTGCTATGAGGGCTGCTCTTTTACTCAGCTGCATCTGCTGAAGTTTAAATACGTAATTYTTCATGCAGAGGAGTATGAATGAAAAATCTTTGATATTTTAAAGTTAGTATCTTTTTGATGGTCAATGTGCAGAAACTTGGACAAACACAATTTCTAAATGTAATCTTGGATTAAGCATTGACTGCCAGAATATGCTATTCATGCTTTTTATTAAGAACAAACTTACACTTCAGTCCTCTTTATGATTTTTTTTTTTCTTATTTTTATCTTTTGGTGTCAGATAGTACTGCTTCTCTGGGTGTTTTGAGTATGAATTAGCCACAGTTTTCCAATTGCAGTCACATAAGAGATAAAAAAGCAGATGTTTTTAGCAGTACACCTGTTCCAATGACAGTACCCATACATCTGAAACATGGGGACCAGTGTGAGTGTTAGGCAGAGGGGACGTAGTGCCCTACATCTCAGCTCTAGAAGTAGGTTCCTGCCCTTCCAGAAAGAGTATTAGCTTATGCTCTTTTAACTACCCACCCCACGTTATATGAAGGGCAAAATTTGCAGTTTCTTAAGGTGCACACAGGCAAACACGTTCTTTTTCCTACTCAAGGCAGTGGTAGCAGTCGCTGAGTTTAGCAGTCGAGACTGGCGGTGTCTGTGACAGTCCCATGGCACAAGTCAGCATGTCTTAGACTTCACCTAATCACTCCTGATTTCTGACCTTCTCATTTTCTTGTGCTTACCACCAGAGCCTTCTTATCTCAGTTGTGTTTTGTTCTTTTCCTGCAGGAGAAAATACAAGAAAACATCACAGAGGTAAGAGTAAATCGCAGAGGACTGGAAGCTATTTGTGAGTCGTCTGTCTCTTTTTGTTAGGGGGTTTGAAGGAGGATTTTCCTGTAACTGGACTGATGATGTTCACTGGGAAATGCCATTCTGCTGATTGTTGCCCTGTTTGAAGGTCTGTCCTGCATTGCTATTCCAAATTCCCACAGATGTTAGTGACATTGCTGCCTGAGAAAGGATGGAAATACTTGTCTTTGAAGGTCAAACCCTAATAAAGGTCACTCTTTTCCTTCTGCGAGATCTACTGGTTATAAATCTTATTACTTACATGCTGTAGAAAAAGAAATGGATCGTGGGTTTTAGCTCCTGTTGACTTTAACTGTGCTGGAGACTTTTGCAAAGCATTTCCTAGAAGTGAAACCCTGTGGCCCTTCTCAATGTTCCCTTTAATGTGTGATGATGGAGGGAGCTGGCAGATAAGCCAACCCAATGATGCGATGGCCTGAAGTTTCACGGCCAGCTGATGCTGCAGGTGACCACCCCAGCATGGTGCTGGCAGTACAGTATATGTGTGTGCTTGTGTCCCACAGCCACAGAGGCTGAAGTAAGGTGACCCTGATGAGGTGCGTGTGAGCTTTGACAATTCAGTGGAAAATGCTGATTCGGAGACTTCCAGCTTGAACAGTGCAGGCAGGCATTGCATAGTTTGAGGCACTGGAACAGCGACAAGGTAAATCTGTGTTTTTAGTGTTGTTCCTAACTCTGGCGCCTACACTGTAACTCTGTAGCTCTAATTTTTTCCCTCATTTCACTTACTTTCACCCTTCTGCTAATTAACTGTGACAATATCTGTGGTCAGAGCTGTTGAGTTGCTGCAAGGTGATCCGTTTTGGGGCTGAAATGATTTCCAGGCTGAATGTTTGCTATGTCTGTGTGTCCTGTACTCTTTCCAAAGTCCCAAGTACCGTGTCTTGTTTGGCTGTGTTTTCTGACCACGTAAGCAGGCAGGCAGGGTTGTGCTCAGCATTTCTTCTCTATGGGAGAACTTTGATAAGCAACAGAAGAGACTTGATGTGCAAAGTTCCTGCAAGCCCAATAAACAGCTGTATCAACTTCACAGCGAAGCTTAGGTGTCTCAGAAATTTTGGATGTTTCTGTTTAATCCCTGCGTGCTTGGCCTGTGCTTTGTGCCTCTCTGTGCCTGTTGTTGGGCCGATGGGATCGGTGCGTGCAGCCGCCAGGCAGACCGCCCCGTGGCCATGTGTTGTGAAACAACCAGCGTTAGCTCTGCACAGGCAAGGGAGCCCCCAGCAACCGTGCAGAGCAGCCACGGAGCAGTGAGTAGGGATGACCTGGCTCTGCAGGCAGCCAGGGGCACTGCATAGGGCGGCAAGGTGGTGCTTGTGCCCAGGAGCTGTGTGCTTTGCATGCCCGGAGGGCTGGTCACTTGGCTGGCGATCTTCTGAGTTGCGTTTGCCGCCTGCTGCGTGCTTAGATATAACCCTGAGAGGGAAACTGCCTGGACCGCCATCGGATGCGCAACTGCCAGGTGCTGGTGCACCTCCAGGAAAAGCGTGTGGCAAGGCAGCAGTTCATTTAAAGGCTTTTTAAAAATTGCATCTCGTAAATATAAAACAAACATAAAGTAAGTATTTTGCAAAAGTCTTACCTGGAGTATTGTGTGCAGTTCTGGGCTCCCCGGTACAAGAAGGATGTGGAGCTGCTGGAGAGAGTTCAGCATAGGGCTATGGGGATGATCAAGGGCCTGGAACATCTGCCCTGTGAGCAAAGGCTCAGAGAGCTGGGCCTGTTCAGTCTGGAGAAGAGAAGGCTGAGAGGGGACCTCATCAGTGTGTATACATACCTTAAGAGAGGGAGTGAGGAGGAGGGGGCCGGCCTCTTTCCAGTGGTGGCCAGTGATAGGACTAGAGGAAACGGCCACAAACTGAAACATCAAAAGTTCCAAAGGAAATTAAGAGAAAAATTCTTAACAGTAAGGGTGACAGAGCCCTAGAACAGGCTGCCCAGAGAGGTTGTGGAGGCTCCACCTCGGGAGATCTTCCAAACCCACCTGGATGCCACCCTGTGCCATGTGCTTTAGGTGTCCCTGCTGGAGCAGGATGGTTTGGACTAGATGACCCCTAGAGGTCCCTTCCAACCTTAAGGATTCTATGAAGCTATGATTCTTGGCCTTCGTTTCCCCCATCCATCCACTGTAGAGTTTTCTTCCTTCATTCAATTTTTCAAAGCATTCTCTGTGATTTTTGTATCACCAAGCTCCAAAGGATGACTGGCATTCAAGCTGAAGCAGTCTAGTGTTTGCTTTTGCATCATCTTCTCTGCTTTCTGTTTTGGGAATATTACTAATAGTCACGTAAAAGTGTGTATGGGATAGCAAGCAGCTCTTGACAGCAGTGGTTCTTCTGCAGAGCTGCCTGTACCTGTAGTACAAGGAAACAGTTTCCCTTGAGTCCTGATCTGCTGAGAAGCAGGAAGAGATACGTGCAAGAAAATCTGAAGAGAAAGAGTGTCAGAGTACTCTGAGCTGAACTAAAATTGTAAGGGGAAATGACAGACGCTAGCTCTTGCACTGATCATAACGCTGACTGAATTGACTCAAAATACTTTTGTAACTGTAATATATTGATATGATTTTTCCCATAAACTAGGAAGTTTCACAGCTGTCTAGGCAACTCTTATTTCATTAGTCCAACCTAATAATTGCATCTGAACCACTGAACTGTGGTGTAAATTAATCACAGCAATACCAGAGAAGCAGGATATTTGATCAGAGCTCAGGTCATCTATCATTTTCCCATCTAGTTCACAGTGGGTAAGTGAACAGTAGATAGCTTATTAAATAGTAACTGGAGATGTAGTCACTGTGAGAGAGAACTAGCCAGGAAGCTGAAATAGTCTGGAACTTGGAGGTCTTGAGTTGTGTTTGCTTCTTCTGGCTCCTGCGAGAACTATGTCATGTCTGGGTTTGCCGTTGAAAGACACTGCAGGACACCCCTATGGGGATGCCTGGCCCTGTAGATGCCCAGTTTTCCTAGGGAGAAACTCAGCACCCTCAGTTCCCAGGGAAGTTAAAGGGGAAAAGAGCGTTTCTAGTAGCCCTTTGCAGCCCCCTCCTAGACTATATTCAACAGCTTGTGTGAACTTCTGCTGGTGCAGTTAGCTGACCACTTCTCCAGGCTCGCTGAGCTCCTATCCATCTTCTCACAATTTAGGAAGTGCATAGTCTTTGTGTAGCTGTACACTGCGCAGGTGTTTCTCTGTTACAAACCACAGTAACACATTTTTACTCAGCCAATAACACAGAACTGCATGTGTTCCCGATCTGTTTAATTGCATGTTGGTTAATAGTATTATTTAATTTTCTATTAAGATGCAAATGTCTCACTGAGAATTCATTTTATATAAAAGTTAAGTAACAAGAGTTCTGTTATTTTATCTATTCATTTCCGCCACCCCCAACTACCTGTTAGTGCAGTAGCTTGGGTACAAAACAAAACAAACTAAACTGCTTTTGAAATATGCCTGTGACATGAAAAGAAGCATCATAATAGACCGTGCAAAATACTAATGTAATTTCTTTAAAAAAGAACACACTAATTAGAAAAAGGTAGGCTTCAGATAGAAACCACATGGCCTGAACAGCAAGCCTTTGCTATTTTTTCATAAGGATTTTGTGGTTATTTCTTCTGTTGATACTTCAGCTAATCAGACAGAAAGCTGAGATGCAGAGGTGTTTCTTTCCATTCTTTTCCCTCCTGCTTTTCTCCTATTCTTCCTCATCTGTTTCTGTGCTTTACTTCATTATTTAGTTGCATAACTAAACTTGAGGGAAATGTGAATGTGAATATGTCCTTCCTAAAAAACCTAAGGGATGTATTCATGTCAGTGTGCAGTACAAGAATCAAAACCATTAAAGAAACATACGTGCTGAAGCAGCATTAGACATACATAGAAAAAATGATGGCTTTTCCCCAGTTTTAGCTGATAATTATCTTCAGGGTTACTCATCTATACATTGACAATATCTTTAATTCTATAGGACTTTGATGCTATTTCATTTCAATACCTTATCTATTGCCCTTGTAAGGTTATCTTAATTACAAATAACAAAAAATCCTTTAATTCATTAAGCTCTGCACATAATTATAATGCTGCTTAGCTCTAGTTGTTTTCTTTATATGTAGTGTTGGAGCAACTCTCACAATATAGGATGAATTGATGTTTGATAGCCTAATCAGTTATATACATGTGCTCCAAAAATTCTGTGTAAAACATGATCTTGATTTGAATTCAATGGATATTTCATTTCAATTTAAAAAAGTTATTGATCCATTGAGTTCTATGTATTCAATGCACTGAAAAATTACATGTGCTTTAAGGAAAAAATGGAAAATGAAAGTAAATTTCATAACATAATTTATTTATGCATGATAGGGCCAAATTAAAGCAGCATTGGCAACTCTAAATGGGTACTTTCTCACTTTCTGAGTGCTTTGCAATCTTCTAATGTAAGTGCAAACAGAAACTGGCAGCATTACACAGCTCTGAAAAAAAAAGGCTGTAATTCAATTAAGAAAACTATATGGAGTTTGTGGTTTAATACAAGAAGAAATTTATATTATTTGGCTATGTATAGGGAAATCCATGTTGGAAAGAAAAGAGGAAAAATACCTTCTGGAAAATCCTAGCTTTTGTTACTCTAACGCTTTCTATAAGAGGAAAACTTTAGAAATGAGTGACACTTTTGCCTACCTTCGTGCTTTCTATTCTTTTTCCTATTTATCTTTGTTTATGAGAGTTGGGAGAGGTAGTGAGATTGAACGTTGTACAGACATGTGGATTTTTTGACCTGCTTGAAATTGCTTGATTTTCCTGCACAAAACGAAGCAGCTTTCCTTAATAACAGATTATTTTTGAAGACCTGACATAGAATAACGGGTCATACATTTTTTATTTACAGAAAGAATAAGTTAAAAATAATTCTGAAATATTAAATAGTGACACAATATTTCTTGCTGATATACATTGCTATTATTTTAGTAAAATTCATTTCTTTTATATCTTACATGAACTGAGTAATTATCAATAATGTGCAAGCTTTCAGTGATTAATAGCTATTAAAGTATTGAATGAGCATATTTTTTTTCCACGTAATTAAAATATAAAAGATGGTTTGGCTTATGCAGAATTTGCTCTAACAACAACACATTTACACATACTAAGGAATGTGCTCTAGCAGCTTGGAAAATACTAAGACAACAGGTGCCCTTAACTATGAAAAGAATTTTACTGAGGTTTCCTGTGTTCATGCGTAGGTGAAGTTCAGCCACAAGGTTCAGTATGGTTTCAGCAAAACTGATAAAACACTTAAGCATTTGCAGTGGTCCTCTGTCCATATATGACACACTAGTTTTCAGAAGATCATCTAGATACAGGCTTTACAGCCAAACTACAGGTGTATTTCAAGATTTTGGTCACATTTTTGCTGGACTCTGGAAATATGTATATGTCATTTTTATAAGAACCGAGAAGAAACCAGTCAACTGTAAAGATTTGTAAGGTATTATTTGCAATCTCTGTCCTAGATTTGCAAGATTTAGTCTATTTAAATAAATAAATGAAAATAGAACTTATGTTCCAAAATAATGGACTTTGGTAAATACAAACTGGTATCAAACACTGTTTGGTACCGAACACTCAAACCAGAATAGACTTTGGGAGGTACAGATGCTATTCTTTTTTAAGAAAGAAAAATAAAAAATAATAAATAAATAAATAWATATATATATATAAAGAGTTTCTGTCAAGTTGCCCTGATAAAATCTTGGGCAGGGCACAGTGCTCTCTATTCTTTTTCTAGGCTTTCTAAGATACACCATTGCCCTTCTTCTGTTTTGGCACTTCCATTTCTATCAGGTAGAACTGAATGAAATAGTGTATATAGCAAACTGTAAAGCTGTATAGGGGAAAGAGTAAACTTTTCATTGAGTCAGTTTAACTTCTTCTAAAGGTATCTAATGCTTTTCACGGTGAGTAATTTTTAGCTAAACCTAGGAGTCTTGCAAGAGTCTTGCTTTACTCTTGAGTTTTGTAGTTTTCCTTCTTTACATGTGTGGAGTATAATTCTGCTTTTGGGGGCACTATTGCCAGTAAGTGTTCATTGCCATTTTAGCTGATCTCAGCTGCCTTACTAAGGCATGTTTGGAAAATTACATTGGAGTGTGGTGAGGAGGTGCAAGAGGGAGCTTTTCTCCCATGATTTACACATAATTCATACAAAAAGGATAGTAAAGCTTAATGAAGAATTCAGTTAAGTCCTATATTATTGCTTATTACCCATGATCTTCTGTAACATACCATTGATTTTTTTGTGTGTGTGTCTCCCCCTGAGAAACAAATTACATAGATTTGCTGAATGCAACCCAGTGAAAACTCCTTTGTGAAAATGACATTTATGTTGGTGCTCATGCGGGTAGGATGAGAGGGAAGAAGCTAGGAGAGTTGCTACTGACGCAATCCATCTATGGAGAAACTGAGGCTTCACTTCCCCAGTCTAGGTGGGTGATAAGAGCTTACACCACTAATTGGGGCATTCTTTTGATGGAGCCTGGCATCATAGCAAAGGCAGAGCTTGCTCTGTAGCACATCTTCTTTTGTCCTTTGCTTATCTCTTATTTGCACTATTTTTTTAAGATAATCTCTTTATGTTCACAGTAGATCTGCATTAGTATCTGAAAAATATTTCTGCTTTTCTTTCCTGGAAGTCAACATCCTTCAGAATATTTTCTCCTTGTTAACACATTCATCTCCAGTCCTTCCTTCCTCAAGCACCGTTTCCTATTCCTTTACTCGTCCTCATCCCTCTCTTCTAACTGTATGTAAATTTTTCTTATCCACAGCTGAAAGAAAACAAGCATTAGTCTTTAACCTCTCCATCCCACAGCTCTCCTATTTACACAAACTACAGACGAAAGCACAGAGTCTGCTGCTGCCTGTCAAGAGTTTTTTCTCTCTAAAGAAAAGCTCAAGAAATAAGTTCAAAGTAGTAACATTTGGCATCCCACTGATACTCACTGCTCCTGGACTGTAGCATTTTGCCCTTCAGATGAGTATCCAGAAGTTGCTGGGGAAGGAAACATCATGAAGAAGGAAGAAAACAAATTGAAGTGCCTTTTTTTTTTTTTTAAACAGGATAATGGTTTGTACCTGGTCAAGCCAATAGTTCCAGCAGCTAATGAGTGGACTCCTCTGGACCAGTGGTCTTGAAATAGTGGATACCTAGTCGATTGATTTTTTTTCCCATTAAAAAATTATGTTGTATGAGCTGCAGCAACTTCTAGGCAATTTTCAGTATGCTGGGTAATTACAAAAAGCTGGTTGTTTAAATTATCCTAAGATGGAGCATTTCCATGACTAATTCAGAAACCCTGTGTCTTTGCTGTGTCTCAAATTCAATTTGAATTTGGTAATGAGTCATTTTAATCCCTCTCTTTGATTTAGCGGTCAAAATGAAGGACAACATTTTGGGAGGGAGGAGGGAAAGAAAGAAAGAGGAAAAAATATTAGTGACTGACATTATTTGGTGGTTAAAGTGGGAATGAGCTTTTACTTGAGAAGCATCTCAGAGACAGAGCAAAATAACTGAAATCCTGTTTAAGCTTCCAGCCTTTAAATTCTCTCACTTCTAAATGTGTGTCTCCTTTTGAAGTGATGAAGAGAGAATCCTAAAGCATTTTGTTAAAACTCTATCAAAACCAAGGGGTGAGGCATCTTTGCTGGGATCTGCTCTCTCCCTGCAGCATGGGAATATTTCTCAGGAGGAATTTCTCTTTCCTAATATGTATTACACTGTAGTTACTAGGAAATCTTGTGAAATCTGGGAAAGCTATAGACCCTCTTTCCCCATTGCCACATCAAAGTTTTTTCGCTTGATTTCTACTGCTTAAACTCCATGTTTGCATTAGCAGATTCTCAGTGGACTATCCAAGAATTAAGACTAATTTCCCTACCAATGTTTTGTTTTCCCAGTGGGGATGCCTATTTCAGGCTGTTAACTTGGATATGGTTTTACTTTAACTCAATGACTGGTGCAGAGATCCTCCAGATCTTTAGGCCATGTCTAAGTGGGCATCCACACTCACTTGGGCCATAGGATTTATCACGCATTAAGACAAAAACATCTATGAGAGTATCCTGCTAAAATGATGACAGGTCCTTACTAAGCACCAGGCATGGGGGAACAGGGCTAGCAATGCATTTTGACAGGTTGGCTTCCAAGTGCTAATGGTGAAAATAATGGGAAATAAACCTTATGTAGGAAAGGATTTGGGCTTGCTTTGTGTGTACATTAGTTTAGAAAGGAATTACACATTAATATAGCCAGTACATGTTATTCACTGTTCTTCCTGACTCTATACTCAGTTAAATTACACATTGAGCATTACAACAGAAAACATTTAGAAGTTTTTACTGTAGGTTTTTTGCTGGCATCTCTCCTTCCTTCAATCCTGTCCATCTACTGATGAGTCAGAAGAGATGCAGACCATATTACAAAATTTAATGCACACTTTTCCAGGACTTGAATTAATGTTATGCTCTCGTGGTTGCTGTTGTTAGACTGACATCATACAGAAAAAGTTATTCCCCTTGTGGGGAGCAGATTCTCAAGTAGAAACATCAAGGTGTTTTTTTATGTGTTTAACTGCATGTATTATGCTTCACAGGGGTTTTGTGCACAGATGGAAACATCTTATGTATTTATATTGTGGATTTGTTGTTTGCCCAGGCTGGGCAATACTAATGCATGCAGTTGCAGAGATTTCACAGTGGATGCACATACAACAGGCATATTAGACATCCAGTTTAATAAAACCAATGCCATGCACCTGGGAATAGAATTTGTCACAATCATCTGCAAAGATTGCTTTTTTTCTTTTCAGTCAGACTTGGGGAACTGTTAGAGTATATGTATGTTTGTTTGCTTGCTTGCTTGCTTGCTTGCTTTTTTTTTTTCCCACAAGTTGTAAGGCAGGACTTTGAGAGTCAGATGTTAAAACTTTTTATGTTGTACTTTTTTTCCAGTACAGCTGCTTACTCCTTATCTTCATACTGATTCATGGAGTACTTAAATCCACCTTTCTCTCTCACTTAGCAACAGCTAAACCTTCAGAGAAAAGAAAGAATAATTGTTCTAAGATAATAGAAGTAGTATAGTTAAATCATGATTTTTTTTCTGAAGTGATCAGTCTTAACATGCGTTAGTATCTTATTTCTCTGCTCTTGTGCATTGCGTTCAGATTAACTCGTGCATGTAATTAAGATTCATAGCTTTGGAATATTTGATGATTAATATTTACATAAAGTATGGTTTAGAATATGTTTAATTGTTTTCTTCATTAGGACCAACTATGTTTAAAAGACAAAAGAAAATCTGTAACTTTGCTGTTACAAGTAATGCATTATGCAGCACTAAAAGTTCTCTGTAGAATTGCTGATCTGTGAAATGTAATTAGTCTTGGCGTGTAGTTTATTGGCTCTTCATACTGCTTTTCATAGTCTGGGATGTTAAGAGTAGTGACTGGATAGGATGAAAGCACTACTTTCCTGGGTTCTTGCTTGCTCTTCCTAGGAAAATTCAAAGCAGGTAATTTCTTTCTTTCTTTCTTTTTCTTTTTCCTTTTGTTTCTAAACCAAAAAAACCCAACCAACCAAAAAAACCCGCAGTATTGGAAAAAAGATGCCAGTAAGTCTTTGAAATGAGTCAGTTCTGTAAATATAATCCATTTGTTGTTCTGATTTCTTTGAATACTAAAAGATGGTTTTAAATTCTTGATTTTTTGTCRTGTTCCCATCAAAAGAGATAATGCATTAATAGAGAAACACATTAGCAAATAATTGCCTTATTGGAGGTTTTGTTGCCTTAGCTGATAAAATTTCAACAAGTGCTAGCAGTGCTTAGTGATTACTGATTAAGGACTTCTCTTTTGTGCTGTAGTTGAGTCAGAAATTCTTATCTACTACAGGAGATAGTGGAATTGGAGTCTCCTTCTCTGGAGATCTTCAAATCCTGCCTGGACACCACCCTGTGCCACATGCTCTAGGAGACCCTGCGTGTGCAGGGGGGTTGGACTAGATGACCTCTGGAGGTCCCTTCCAACCTTAAGCACTCCATGATTCTATGAATTGTGTCCCAGATAAGCAGTGCTTTTATAAAATATATAGTAGTTTTGTAAAATGAGTAGTTGACCTCAAAGCAGTTGCTTAAGCTCCTGCCAAATGAAACATGTTGAGTGTCATTTGAATGAACAGGCACAGAGACTATACAACTTTCTGACTACTGCTGATCCATGTTTATTCCTTGGCATCTGAGGTGGCCACTTCAGCACCTTTTGCAGGCAACAAATTTGCTTAGAAAAGCAAGGCTGTTAAAAATATATTGTGTACTTGTTGCAAAACAATCAACTTGTTGTTCATCTGTCTTTTGACTGGCCGTGCCACAGAAATGCTAGTACTTCAGCTTTGTTCCAGATTGCAGCTGCAAGTAAATATGCTGAGTGTTTTGAGATTGTGATTGCAAACACGACTTCTGGGAATTTCTGTGCTAATAAACAATGGAGACAACAACTTGCTATATTTCATCTTTAAACTTCAATTTTAATGACTCCTGAGGCACTAAAAGCTCTAGCAGCAATCTGCTTATTGACAGAGCTTAAAGATAAAGGACTGAAGTGACAGTATGCAACATTAATCAGCACTGCTGTTGCTGTCTCCAGAAATGTTGCATTTGAGTGGCCATTTTTGAGAAAGAAATCTCGAAAAGACTAAATGAATTCATTTTCAGTCCTAGCCTAAAACTTATCAGGTCAGGACCTGGATGGCTGACAAGCATCACAGCTTCCAAAGAAAGGAGTTTTTATACTGAAAATCCTCAGACTCTCTTCCAAATGGTGAGATAACTGCTTAGTGGAGATCCTAAAACATCTGGTGCTGTAAGGAGTATCACAGGAACCTGTCAGTACACACCTGGAAACAGTGAACATTTTTGTGGAAATCCACTCATGGATGGAATTGATATGGTTGTGCAGTTTTTAAGGCTGGATGTGAATTAGTTGGAGGTCCAGCAGCTTCAAACAGAGCATGTTTGTAAGCAAAAAAAACACTTAAATATCAGATTTTATTTTTCTATTCTTTTGGAGCCAGACTTGAAGTTTGGTGATGGTAGAAACAGCCTCCCTCCAATCTCTTGGAGCTTTCCTGCCAAACATTCCCAACACATGTGATTCAGTTCAGTTTAGTTTTGCCCTAGTTCTTAGAAGGGTAGTTTCAGTAGTGAACATGCAGCTCCCCAGTCCACAAGATCTCATGGATAGGTTGATACTGTGACCCTAGGGAAGAGTGAGACCTATGACAGTCAACATTGGTTCTCACCTTTTGTTTATCTCTAGAAAGAAATGTTCCAGCCTTTGCTGCTTATCAGCATAGCCTTGACACTGTGCTCTAATCTTAATTTAGAACTGAAATACCTTGGGAAGAAAAGATAGCTGAATTTGCTCTGCAATCGCTTGCCTAGTAACCTTCCCATAAGAGGAATTTAAAGAATAAATGTAAAGATATTTCAAAATTGCACCTTTATTGTCCTATGTATAGTGCTTCAGTGTTACATATTAATAGAAGAGTTGTGCATGGTTTAGACTTGGAGATGTGTCGTTGGGCTTGGCTGATCTGGAGCCAATTCAGGATGTAGTTAAAAACCAGCAGTCTCACAGATGCCTAGAACCTGCAGAAGGCTGCTTATGTCACTAGCAAAAGCAGATTCCTCCATATGGAACTGGAAAGTTGTAGGTTACACTTACTAATCCAGGGGTGGAAACATGGGTGCCTTGGAGAAACCTTGCCTAGTGTCTGCAGATCTGCACATATCTGCCTTGGTTGCAAAAGGTGAAGGTGGAAGGAAATATAAAAGAATTTCTTCATTCCATTTGAGAGTGGATGTCAGAACCTGTGAGAGAGGCAGAAACAGAAACATGATAGAGGGCAAGCTAATCTGTATTAAACTGTTTTCTTCTCCAAGATCACTTAGAAGATTGGAGGTACCTTTAGGCCTACCATTTAAGTGGATTGGAGCATTTCCCTTGTGCGTTTGTACAGTTAGTGATTGTCTCTTCTACTTATTTGTTTGAAATTGCAATATACTCCCTTAGGTGGACTTCTAAAACACATGTGCCCTCTGGGGTAACTTTTTCATAATGAAAAAGTTTTAGAAATGCAGGTCAAGTTTATGCAGAGGCTGTTGGAGACAGCGCAGGGGGCAAAATGATAAAGACTATAATTTTAAGTGGTGATTAACATCTGGATTGCCATATATTTTGAGTTGGTAGGGGCTTAACTAGATGAGTGAACTGTCAAGTTTTGAATGATAATGCAAGCAAAAAAAGTAAACAAACACTGGATTAGCTTCCTCTGACAGATTTTATGTCTGCATATATATATATATTTAAAAACAGCTTGTTCTTAATTTGGATTTATTTTTTATAGAGCAAACTTTACAGCATTCACCTGCTTATTCTTTTCGCAGTTGCCTGAAATTATATGATCAAGATACCTTGTGCCTTCAAAGCATCATACACACAAAGGTTCTGCAAAAGCTTTCAGTTTGAGCTAGGAATGTGCCAGAGCTATCAGGCCAAGGACTGTGCCAACACTCAGGTTGAAAACTCCCAGCCTGACGTAGGGCTTTGCTACCCAAGCATTATATTTCATGAGTGTATGATAGCTTTGTATCTGTGGAAGGATCTTGCTTTGAGGAATGAGATAGCACACAAAGGAAAGCATGAACTGCAACAGGAAATACTAAGATTGAATACCTGTGATTTGAACTCAAATTATTAGCATTTAAGAGTGACATGTATTTTCAATGACACTTGTATTTTGGTCATGAATGCATAGAGGAATTTTTCAATTGCTGCTAGCTTTGTACCACGGGAATACAGAAAGACATCAAATTAAGTTAATTTAGCTACAGCAGTATGCATTATTCTTCTGTAAGTAACATACTTAACAAGCATTTTGGAAAAAAAAAAGTGCTTGCACAGCCACACACTATGTAATAAAGCATTTATTAATGCAGTTTTTCAGGTCAGCAGTGTTTTCCCATCCGAAGAGCATTTCTCTTGAGTATTCTCGGGAGGATACTCAATATTCTCCTGAAATTGAGTTGGAGCTCCGCTCATGCTAAACAGTAGAAAGCTTTTTACTTGCTCAGAAATACAGGTATCATAGTTAGTAGTTCAGGCTGTTAGGCATCTCTCAGGCTTCAAAAAGAACTCGTGATTCTGAAAAGCATGTCTGCCACCTTAATGCAGCCAAGACTGTCAAATTGTTTGTATCAAGTCATTCTGACAACTTAAGTGTTTTTCCCAAACATACCCATATCACACAGGTAGCTACGGCACAACGAGGTTACGATGCCTTGTTTACTTGAGAAAAAGATGTAGCTTATCTTAGTGGGTGTATTTAAAAGTCTTTATGTGAGGACTCTCCAGTGCAAGGAAGAACACAGCATTAATTTTGGCTGGCTAAACTCAATGTGCTTCCTCTACTTCAAAGGTTTACAATTTATTAAATAATATATTTTTCATTGTGCTGGTGAAAAGCATTCTATCCTAACTTACATATAGTGCTACTGGGCTTTTTCAGACAATTTTGAACAGGGATTTCAACACAGGGTTCTTCTAAGCAACTCTGAGGAGACACTGGTAAGAATTTTCTGGGAAAAGCAAGAAAATTCTCTCTGCAGGGATACCTTGGAGGTGTTTTTAGCCAGTCCCAGTTCTCACAGTAGAGTGCAGTACCAGTACTAGTTCTTATAAACTAGAAGAATGGCCAAACAAATATGTAAACATTGATTAAATGCCATTCTGCCAGCAGTGATTCATTCTTAAAAGCTGATGGAAAAGCTAACACTGTCTTTGGAGCTGAGCTGTTAAGAGGAGACCTGAACCAGTAGATAAGGTCTAAATGCAGGCCTGTGACTATATCAATATGCAGAGATCACGTGGCAGTTTCCTCTCACACCCAGTGTGTCTACTATGAKACCATGAGACTGGCATATCACCTTCTTGGAAATGTGCTTATTACACATTGTGAAAGTCATGAATGTGATTGAAGATACCATACAGCTATTTATGTCCCAAGTCCTTCAAATAAGTTAACTGCCTTTCTTCGTACCTTTTCTAAATCATACCAAAACACATTTGGTCATCACCACCACCGAGCTTGTTTTRTAGTGTGACTTCATCTCTGTAAACGCTCAAAATACTCAAAAATACTTGGTGAGAAGTGGAAGAAACCCACGCAAAGAGTATATCCTATTCTGCGTTTGTTGTTGTTGTTGTTGTTCTGTGAACTACTTACTGTTGCATGGGACTGCAGCACCTCATTCTGTCACTTACTCAGAACAGCAGTGACGTATTATTTTTCGCAGTACAGAGAGATAAAATWATCTCATTGTGGTAAGTTAGCTTGAATTGTCACTTAATGTTGCCATTCCTGAGACATTTGTTCAGCATCTGTTTACTGCCTGAGTCTTATCACCACTTCCCAAGYTGTACTGTTTGGAAACCTAAGGCTTGAAATATTGCCAGGACTGAATAGTTCCAGTGATATTTTTTTTTTTTTAATTACCTTCTTTTGACTTCAGCAAGGAACTGTCATATAACACAGGCCCATGTGAAGAATTTTTTAAGGATTCGGAGGAATGGTATTGGTAACCAAACCAAAGGATATGTCAGTAATAAAAGGGGGAAAAAACACCTAGGCAATTGGGTAGATTATCAGATAAAGCAGCTATTAAAGTCTCCAGTGGATCCAGCACCTTGTCAACTTGAACTTATTGTGCCCTGAATGAAATATATACTTGTTTTAAAATTGCACAAGTTTTGTTTTTGAAATGAGAATGTTATTGTACAGAGTGAATCATTACAGAGTAACAAGCTTCAGACCTTACAGAAGGGAAGTTATGTTTGCCCTTTCTGGAAAGAGACATTTGCGAGGAAGTACTGAGTCTTAGGTAGTGTGACCTTGCCTAAAAATCCTATTTCCCCTTTGTGTTGTATGATTTGTTTAATGTTCCAGTYCTCTTAGTCCTTGTTAGCTTGGGGTTAATAAGCAGTAGGTTTGCAGATCTGTGGGAGCTTTTTAAATGATATGAAGCTCACTTTGGTATTAGTTCAAAACCTTTCTAAACCTTGGCTAAATAGTTTATTAAATTTAGTCAGTTTTCATTATTAATTCTTATTTATTTTTAATTATTTAAAATTATTAAATAACCTGTCTCTCCTGCTTGTAAATTGTCATGAAGATTAGTCTGTCTAGATGTTTTCCATTTACTTGCTTGGTATGTTATACACTAATGTTATGTAACAGAAATGAATCTGAGGAGAAATATTTTGTTGTTTGGAGCATCTCAGATCATGAAACAATGTTTAGTTCACTTACAGTCCTGAAACTATTTCACATGGGAACAAATCTTTAAAAAACATTGTTTATGGTAAGAAATAGTAAACTRCCTCCATACCTTAAAGAAAGATTTTAAAAATGTTTAGGGTCAGCAGTCCAAATCTCACTGAAATTTAGCAGAATGCTTGAAYGACTTTGGTTCTTTTTTTTCCAAATAAATGCATAAGTACATCCAACAGTGAGTAGTCAGCTCATTAAAAGTTATGTATAGTATCTTAAAAAATACAACATATGTTGTTGTAGACTCTGAACAGCATTCAGAATTCTGACTGGTTTTTTACCCCTAGAGAAAAGTACCAAGCAAAGTGTAGGAGAGTTGATGGGTTTTCTTTATTTCAGGAATTTATGAGAAACATTCATCGCATTTGAGCAACTCCATATAACACCATAACTCTGATCATTCACATATGGTCACTCACTGTGTGTACGTGGGGGTCTGGAGCATGTCAGGATAAGCAAAGACAGGAAGGTAAAATGTGCACTGAGGTTTTTGACAAGAGACTGTTTATTTGACTTTCTTCAGATGGAAATAAACAGGCAGGGTGAAACTCCAGCTCTYACAAAATTCCTTTTGACTTTGATTTCAGCAGCATTTCCTACTTRGACTTTTTGAGTTGGTTGCCAAAGTCTATCTCACATTTAAAGTGTGCAACCAGCTCTCTTAGGCCAGACTGTTCCAGACTGGAAGTCTCTCCTTGTACAYCATTATTTCCTCTCTTCTCCCTCCCATAGGATATAACTAGGACTGGAATGGAAGCCTGAAAGAACATGAGTCGTTTTACTATRTACATGACACTTAAAGATCTGTGATGCTCAATAAGGAAAACTTACCTTAGGCCTTCATTCAGGCTTTATCATGGATCCTGGTTTCAAAGTAACATCCCAAATAAAAGGATAATTTATATCTGAATCATCAAACAGGTGCAAATGAAGGATGTCATGATGAGGCATGGGGATAGAGCTAAGGCTAGAGTTGAATTGTAGCTAGGGATCGTCCTAAATTAGTTTTGTCACCCAAGCCTGCCTGTCATAAATACAGCTTTTAGTAATTATGATATTAACTTTAGTGTGCAGAGTCTGTGTCATGCTGTAGGAGCCTCCTCCTCTCTCTTAYCATTTTCAGGTAATTCGGTGTAGGTAGAGGAATAACTCACAATGTAATTGCCAAAGGTAGAGTGGCTTTCAGGACAGAATGACATGCAGATAAATATAAATATTGTAGCCTAAAACACTGGTGCAAATCATAGAATACTTAAGGTTGGACGGGACCTCTAGAGGTCATGTAGTCCAACCCCCGCTGCATGTGCAAGGTCACCTAATAATGGATGAGAAAAGTAATACRAACAGTTGCCAGCCTCCTAACATGAACAGTTGCACAGAACTGGTCTGAAACAGCAAGTCGCACTAGGAAACCCAGAGGAATGAATGACAGGAACTGGAAGAATCATTACTCACCATGTTCTTGCTGTGAGTTCAGTTGCAGTCCATTTAATGTTATTAAGGATAGCTGATTTCACGGCAGTGTTTTGCTTTGAGTGCATAGTAACTTCTATTAGCAACTCATGTTAAGAGCGGAATYCGTCTTGCCTATTTATACCTGTCTGTCAGTTAGGCAGATAGGTTAAGCTGGTTGTGTAACCTCTTTGTGAAGCCGTGGTGAGGTTTAGCAGAARATGACTCTTCTCCTGTGAAGGACTGTAGAGGGAGCTTAGGACTAACTCTGAGTAAAGAGCAAACATCTTGCATTTATATGGCAAATGGTGGTGGTGTGACTCCAACACTACTTSGTTCTGCTCACTTATACAGACATACATATAACACACGTTATGGTRCTAGGGCTATGAACCTGAGCCTTGGCTTAGGCAGGCTCTCTTGCCTAGGGATTTCTGTGTGTGTAATAAAGTGTATTATCCTAATTTAGTTAAAAGTTATTAGCGAGGTTTTTTTTGTGCTAACTCATATTAARTATAAATCTAATTGTTTCATATGTAAATTTTGAGTAAGTTTTGCATAGAAAGGGGGAAGAAAAGTATTTTATTGCATATATGTGGATACATWTGTCTACCTCTGACTGCCACCTTTTCATTGCCCACAGATCTATGCYGCTGAATTAGAGGACCATTTTCACATAAATCACACCTCAGGTTGGAAGAGACCCCTAGGAGGTCCTTCATCCAACTTTCTGCTTGAAGCAGACTCAGCTGTGATCTCAGACCAGGTTCCTTGGGTTTTATCTACACCAGATTGCTCAGATTTTATCCAGACATGTGTGGAAAACCTCCAAGGATGGAGTCTGCACAGCTTCTCTGGACAACTGCTCCAATGCATGACTTGTCCTCATGGGATTTTTTTTTCTATTCCCAGTCTGAGCCTAGCTAAAACAGAGAGTCCATTAGGATTAGACTGGTGCTAGCTACTTCTACAAAGAACGAGAACATTTGCAGTTAATTATAATGTTTTTCTTCAGAAGGCCATATACTCTGCCCATCATCTCACTAATCTGTTCTTACACTTGGCTGTATGGACATGTTCTGTCACAGTCCATAGACATTATCCTATCTGAAGGGCAGGGTGTGCAGATTTAGAGACACAGCTAAGCAGTTCAGCTCTCCCATATTCTGCTTAAAACTGTCTGAAAGTGCAGTGAGAAAGTCAAGTTCATAGAGGAGTGAATGAGAAACAGGTAGATTATAATGTACCAATGTTAATTTTAAATGAAGGTATCCAGAACTGTAGTGTGAGAATTCAGCCCTAGGGATTATTAAAACCTTTTAAAATGATGATCAAGATTCCATTAAAGTTCCACTGATTTTTCCTTGGAGTGTATTTCTTCTCTTTTCTCTTTTTAAAGAAAATCTCTCCCTGCAAGCGTTATTTTCTTTTTTTTTTTTTTTTTATTT